>CM065394.1:31875000-32367500 GCA_033060915.1 Euryodendron excelsum
AACTGTTATAGAGAATACGATCTGTTGTAATAAAAAAAGATGGAGAAACAGTAGCAACGCAAGAACTAAGGAAGAAATTGAAAAAGCCCTAAAGACATAAGCAAAATTCCTAAGAATGTGATGCAAAAAATTCCTAAAACCCGGGTAGGTCAATTTCCATTATCAAGGGTGTTGCTCCCGAACTCCCGTGCATTAGCTAGGTGGCAAATAAGGCTTCTTGGTGATGTCATGGTACAGTTGGATTTTTTATTACTTTTGAGTGACTTCTTGACCATAATAGCTAAGATCTTGATTAAATCTTGTTTACTTGTTTGTTTATGATTATTATATTTTATGTTTTTGTTATCATGTTATTAGCATGGGAGAACATGAATAATAGATAAATGACTTTTAAGTTGTGTTTTAATTATATAAATTTAAAATTTTAATTTTGATTTATAAATGTTCAACTAAAGAGTAAAATTAATTCTCATGTTTTAATTTAAATTTTTTTTAAAATTAAGAGAATTTAAAATTTTATTTGTTGCACATATATGAGTCACTAATATTGAAATATTATAGTTATTAGATAATTAAACGCATGACATCCCTCATATATTAAATATTTAAGTGGATGAGGGAATTTGTTACGTATAAATTCTATGATCTCCATCACTAGTTTATAAGTGAAGTAATTTATTCTATGTGTTAGTTTTAATACCAATCTCCCTATTGGATAGAATAAGTTGCAGATTCACTAAATATAAACTCTAGTAATTGTTAGTATTGGGTTAACTCTCTATTTGAGTAACTCATTACGGGGCAATAGGTCTAGAATTTAGTGATGGTATACACTTAGTTATAAATAATAGTATTCTCACCATTTGAGTCACTGCTATTATTTAAGACTAAAACTAAGCCAGCTATTTAATTTTACTTGACATAGTCACTTGCTTAGATAATAAAGTTAATAGGTATTGACTTGTCTAGATAATTGTTGAATAGTAGATGACCTCTCATTGAGGCATGCTATTTACGGTATATTAGGCTATTAACAGATTCTTTTAAAATATTGGTAGAGGAAACCACATTTTAATGATTAAATTCTAAGTTTATTATTGGTTATCATATTTTGTTATAATATGTGATTCTCATGATTAAAATAACTTTCAATTCACTTGTTGTTATTCTCAAAGAAAACTAATTGATTGGACTAAATTATATTGACTGGAAAAGGAATTTGGATATTGTGCTGACTGTCGAAGAGTTCAAGTTTATGTTCACTGAGGTCTGTCCACCAAAACTTGGTGAGAGGGCAACTGATGAGAAAATTCGGGCTTACCAAAAGTGGATAAGGCTGATGAGATGTCGCGGTGTTACATTTTGGCATCTATGCGAATGTTCTGCAACATCAGCATCAGGCTATGCCTACTGCCTATAACAAGATGAAGAGTCTCAAAAACATGTTTGAGGATCAGAATCGTGCTGCAAGGCTAGTTGTCATGAAAGACCTAATGAACACAATTATGTTGAAGGAATCCTAGTAAGAGATTATGTTCTGAAGATGATGGGTCTTCTAAATGAACCAGAGATCCTTGGAGCTAAAATCGATAGGGAAACCCAAGTTGATATCATTCTCCAGTCACTGCATGATTCCTTTAAGAAGTTTTGCCTGAACTACAACATAAATAAGTTCTCTTATTCATTGCAGAGCCTCTTAAAGAGCTTCAAGTAGCTGAGGGCATCATCAAGAAGCCACTTGTTGCTCTAGTTGCTGAGAAATGTTTGTAAGCACCCCATTTTTGCCCACTCGGCAATCTCCGGCCCGACCGGGCTTAGTGTTCTAACATTGCAAGATGAGCCTTTCGATTTTCAATCCAACCAATTGGTTGCTTCTTAGGCCCACAAGGACCCGTTGAAGCTATAAGCACCATTATTCCATGCAGCTTTTTGAACCGGGCGGTCCCGGAAACCAACGCCATCCAGGTAGCTTCCCAGGATTGGGTGATCTCGAGAACCAACACCTCATCAAGTTCTAGACGGTTCACTTCTAGCGCCTGCTTGCCCACCAATGTAGAATGTCCGTCATTTGGTAGCTCTCCGAGACCAGGCACTCTCAAAGACCAACACCACCCTTACAGGAAGCTTTCTAGGACCAAGCGTTCTTAAGAACCAACACGACCCCATAGGTAGCTCTCTAAGACCAGGCATTCTTAGGGACCAACACCACACAGGTAGTTTTCTGAGACCGGGCGGTCTCGGGAGCCAACACCTAGGTCAACACCAGCGACTGCTAGCCCGACTTGGTGAAAAATGACCAAACTTGTCCCTTGCGCCTCCAGGCACATTTTAGGAAAATTCAAAATCCCTCAAAATGGTAAGTCCACCCTTCCAAAATGTTACTAATCAATTAGACATATTTTACACGCCATTCGGTCCCATTCCGGTCCCGTTCCAGCTAACTTCAGTCAAAATGATCATTTTGCCCCTGATAACGCCCCAACACTGCACAAACCACACCGAGCGGTAAAAGACTCTCCCAAAACCATCCCTAAACAACCCTACACACTTAACATAACACACCAAACCATTCCTGACCATTTCCAACTAATCCCGATCAAAATGACTGTTTTGTCTTGTCCCTGGAAATCCAAATATGCCCCGAAACAGCACCGGCCTTGGGATTTTGAGCAAAGGGTTTCACCATACACTCTTGTTTAACCTGAGGAGGACCCTACGACACTAAACTCACACGACTCGATAAAAGTTCCCTGAAGTGTCTCACAGACGCTCCGCTTAAATTGTCTTTTCTCCCAATTCCCTAGTTATAACGCACCGTCAACTAACTTGAGAAACACGTAAATCAGGGAATTCTCGAAAGCTTGTTCATAGATCTTCCCATCGATACGGCTTGATTAGATAGATCGCTTCCTAAAGCCCTCCATCATATGGTGCAAAAACTATAACTTTTAACAACCCCTGGAGCGTCTCACAGACGCTCTGCCAAGGTTGACTTTTTCTCCGATTCCCTAATCAAAACGCACCGTCAAATGACTTGAGAAATGCGTAAATCTGGGAATTCCCAAAAGTATTTCCAGAATACTTTCCATCAATACGGTCCGATTGAAAAGAACGCTTCCCGAAGGCCTTGTTCATGCGATACGAAAATGGCTACTTTCAAACACCCACGGAGCGTATCACAGACGCTCCGTAAAATTGTCCTTTTACGCACATTTCCCAAGATGATATCTCACACTTCCAAACATAATTCAAATTTTTCAAAAACATGAAAATTCACCGGAAGCCCTGGGAGAACATCTCGAGTGCGACCGATTCCCCCGAAACATTCCTGATTGACTCAATTATTGAGGCAAAGTTTGGACGAACCTTCTCGGTAATGGAGCGTATGCTACATGCGATCAAATTTTGATCAGATCGAACAACTTTCGATCAACAGTCTAGATTTATCCAATGCATGGGGTGCCACGTGTCATTCTGGTAATGGAACCATACCTGTGCATGTTCTACATGCATAGGGTCAAATTTTGGCCAGGCGCATGTAGTACATGCGCCAGGCCTGTTCCAAAATCTCTATAAATACCAGACCACCCTTTGTATATTCCAACTCCGATTTCTAATGCGAAGCTCTGCTGAAGTCACTCCAGAACTGCGAGTCTCTATACACACTTCATCCCTCCAACACTTAGCTTAGATTCCATCATCCCCAAGCCTATATACTTCACATATAAAGCCTTATACACCATCAAACACTCCCCACCAGCCCTCTAAGCCTTCTTGAAGTCATTCAAGCTCTAATAAAAACATCTTTGGAAGATTACAAGTGTGTTAAAGGCAAAAGGTGGTATCTCTTTTATATTTGTGTCTTCCCCCACTCTTCTCTTCTCCCTCCTAGCCTATTTAGGCTATTCTCTATTTTAATCCTCATCTTCAACCCCCCCTTTCTTGCATGCTTGAGCCAAGAGGGCTCTTAGATCATGCCTAGAGGAAAGCAAGTGAAAGCCACCATGTAGGGGGACCTCTCACTAGCCTACCTTAAGATGGTATGGCCTAGGAGCCCCTTGTTTATGTGGTGTAGCCTAAAAGCCTTGTATGTGATCATGACCCCTTGCATATTACTATTTTGATCATGTCTTGTGTGTTTGACTTCATTTTTATGCTTATTGCCATGTTCTACAATGCTTACATTACTCCTAACTCCATGTCATTTCCAAACTCTATATTTCCTTTAAAAATTGTTCCAAGAGTTAGCTCCTTGAAGCTTATGATGGGACTTTAGAAATCATGTCTTAGAAGATCCCCTACTAACCCCCTAACTCTCACTTTGGTATCATGACATTTTAACTTACGTAAAGGTTGCTTTCTAATTCTCTAATTTTAACGATTTCCATTCTCTTAAGTGTAGTGGTTGGAATGGCCCCATGGAACCCTCTCTTGAGTGGTCTCCCTTTTGTTTGGCCATATAAAGCCTCTCTTGATGGAATAGTTCCCTTGGAAAATGATTTTCAAAATCCTTCTCCAAAGATGATTTTCAAAAATGCATTCTCTCCATCTTTGCATTAAAAATGGTGCTTCAAAAAGTTGTCCTCATGTTGATTTTGGACCCTTTATACTCTTGTCAAAATTACGGTTATAATGGCCATGAGAAAACCTTCCTTGGAATGGTCTCCAAACACCAACCATATAAATCATACTCTTGGCTAGAGTCAAAATTTTCATAGAAATGATCTCCAAAAGGGTTGTCCACCATAGTCCATTGCATAACATGTTTTGTTTTCCAAAACTCTTTCCAAAAGTGCATTTAACCAACTTCTAAAACCATTTTCTAAACCAACCCCAGGTTAACTTGACCCTAGCTACCCAACCCTAGGTTAACTTGACCCTAGTTGTCCAACCCTAGGTTACCTTGACCCTAGTTACCCAACCCTAGGTTAACTTAACCCTAGTTCACTCACCTTAGGCTAACCTGACCTTAGTTACCCAACCCTAGGTTAACTTGACCCTAGTTGTCCAACCCTAAGTTAACCTGACCCTAGTTGTCCAACCCTAGGTTAACCCGACCCTAGTTGTCCAACCCTAGGTTAACCTGACCATAGTTGTCCAATCCTAGGTTAACTTGACCCTAGTTGTCCAACCCTAAGTTAACCTGACCCTAGTTGTCCAACCCTAGATTAACTCGACCCTAGTTGTCCAACCCTAGGTTAACTTGACCCTAGTTATCCAACCCTAGGTTAACTTGACCCTAGTTCACTCACCTTAGGTTAACCTAACCCTAAGTCATCTTAAACTTAGGTTAACCTAACCCAAGTTAGTTAACCATAAGTCATCTTAACCCTAGGTTAACCTAACCCAAGTTAGTTAACCTTAGGTCACCATTAACCATAAACTAACTCAACATAGGTTAATATGCTTCAAGATTCCAACTTTTGAACCCTTTTCGAAATGATCATTCAATTTTCAAATTATCCTCATAACCTATTTTTTCAAAACCTCCTACTCTCATGCTTTAAAAAAAAACAATTCTATAAACTCTTCAAATGTTCTTACACTCCACCTTCAAAATGTTTCTAAAAATGTTTTTCAAAAGGTCACAAACCTAAGGTGTCCCTAGCCCTCTCATGGTTAGGGATTCTAAGAAAAAGTGATAAATGAAGAACAACATCCAAGGTTGTCCATATTAGGATTCCAAATCTTTAGCCATTTCCAAAAACCACTTTTAAAAACTAATTCATCAAAACATTCCTCTAAGGTTTCAAAATAAGACTTCAACAACACTTTCAAGTTCTCTTGAGTCATGACAAAGCCTTTTTCCAAAACTCCTTTAAGGTGATCCAAAATCATTTTCAAAACACTCCACCATTCAATTTCAAGTCAAAATCTCTAGGACCTCAAAGGGTCTTCAACTTCCAAAGACCTCAAAGTGCCTTAAACTTTTTCAAAGACCTCAAAGTGTCTTAAACTTTTCCAAAGCCCTCCAAATGTCTTAAACTCTTTTAAAAGACCTCCAAGTGTCTTAAACTTTTTCAAAGACCTCAAAGTGTCTTCAAACCTTCCAAAGGCCCTAATGCGCCTATTTTCCATCGGCCTCTTGCCCGAACTACGAATGACCTGATTCTTGCCAAATTAGATACGTAGGCAACCTAAAATGGTACGGTCATAACTTTTATTCCAACTCCAATCCCTTTTTCAAAAATTCTAATCAATTCAAAGTTCATATTCCAAACTCTTTCAAAACCCTTATTATTTTCAAACTTCTTCCAAAAACTTGCATCATGCATCATCCATCCGAAAAGTGATGACTAGACCTTGTTTTCAAAATTTTAAAGTGGATATCAAGTGGACAATGGTAACCGGTTATTCTAGTGAGTGAACAAAGGGTGATTAGACATGTAGGTATCAAAAGGGCGGGGTAGGGTGATGATCTTAAGATATCTTCCCTACACGTAACCAACCCCCGAACCATAGATTTCTGTTTTCAAATGACCAAAATGGAGTTATTTTCCAAAAGAGCTTAAATCTTTCTAAAGGTTGCCAAACAACCTATTTCTTCAAAAACCCTCTCTTGAGGGAGTTTTTAAAACCCTTTTTCAAAAACCCTAAGTTTAATCTTTGGATTAACACTTGGTTTTAGGTGCCCTAACTCACCTTAATCAAGTTAGGTGGTGACTCCTATTTTTCTGAAAAGCCCTTAGTCAAACAAATTTTCAAACCTAGTCGCACTTGTCCTTCTAGAAGGATGACAGAGTTCTGTGCTTTAGGGTCTCCGAGCCAAAAGGACCTTGGACACCCAAAAACTGGGGCGCTATAATGTTGTACTTCTAAATCGAAAGGACAGAAAAAGTAGAAAAAAAGTTCAAAAAACAAAGGCAATTCTTCAGGCACCTCATGGGCCTCAAGGCGGGGTGAAAAAAGCCAAAGGGCAAGTGTTTCATCTGTAAGCAGTCGGGACACTAGAAATTGTAATGTCTGGTTTATCTAGCCAAACAGAACAACAAAGGTAAATCTCATTCATTAGTAATTAAAACATGTTTAACGGTGTTATCTACTTGTACATGGTGTGTACATATGGGAGCCACTAATCATATATGCAATTATTTGCAGTGGTTCCACCAAATCTGCTAACTTAATGATGGAGAGATTTACATCTTTATAGGAGACAGCAAGAGAGTGTTAGCAGTTGCAGTATGAGATATTAGCATTTCTTTTGGTAAAGATAGGATTTTAGTATTAAAAGACTCTCTTTATGTACCTTCCATTAAAAGGAATTTGATTTCAGTTTCTAGATTGATTAATAATGGATATTCTGTTTATTTTAGTAACTCTATTGTTATTTAGTTAAATAAATGTTTTATCTATTCTAGTACATTGGTGGATGGTTTTTATATTGTTAATTATATTTCTCCTACACTGCAACTAAATGAACTGAATAACACTAATATACTACCATGTAAAAGAAAGCAACATTTGAAACTAGACCAAACCTATCTTTGGCACCTACGCCTAGGTCAAATTAATTTGAGACGCATTTTCAGACTAGTTAATGATGGGTTATTAGGTTCATTGGAAGTAGATGCACTGTCAGTCTATGAATCTTACTTGGAAGGTAAGATGACTAAGCGGCCCTTTGTGGCCAAAGGCAATAAGTCAAATGAGGTATTAGAATTGGTTCACTTTGATTTGTGGGGCTCCATGAATATCCAAGCTAGAGGTGGCTTTGAGTATTTTATTACTTTCATTTATGATTACTCAAGATATGGGTATATTTATTTGAAACATCGTAAGTCTGAATGCTTTGAGAAATTCAGAGTGTTTGAGGCAAAAATGAAAAAGCAACATGATAATACACGATTTGATTGTGGTGGCGAGTACCTCTTGGGAGAATTTGTGGATTACTTATCAAATGAGATAATCGAGTCCCAGTTGTCTGCACCAGGTATGCCACAATAGAATGGTGTAATAGAGAAAAAGAACATAACTCTTATGGATATGGTCAGATCTATGATGAGTTATTCAGATTTGCCTAATTCGTTTTGGGGCTATGCACTTGAAACAGAAGCATACATTCTAAACTTGGTACCATCTAAGTCAGTACATATTACTTCCACAGAATTGTGGAATGGGCGCAAGCCTAGTCTACGACATGTTCGGATATGGGGTAGTCTAACACACGTGCTGAAAGGATAAATAGATAAGTTAGAATCGAGAACAAATGTTTGTTTATTTGTTGGGTACCTTAGAAGAACGAATGATGGTTTATTTTATTATCCTAAGGATCAAAAGATCATTTTTAGCACCAATGCTTGATTTTTAAAGGAGGACTATGTAATTGATTGTACTTTAAAAGTGTAATTATAATGCATTAACTAGTGCTTTGTTAGTGTTATGTTATGATTTTATATGTATTTTTAGTTATGTTTTAGTACTAACTAAGTTTATTAAGCTTTGTATAGGTTTTGAGTGTAAATGGGAGGATTTCGGATACATTTCGGACATAAGTTTTAAGAGGATGCTGCTAGAGTACAAGCAGTTGAAGCTATGGTACAAGCTGCTAAAGCACATAGAGTTGAAACTTTGGAAGGTCATATTTCTCAAACCAAGAAGGCTATCAGGGCCTATAATATGTTGATTCTATACAACTTTTCGAGCTCTACAACTTTTGTGAAGGCACACTGGCCATCCGGATAGGCAGTGGCTGTGTAGTGGCTGTGTTGGAGAAAGTGTGAAAAATTTACTAAGTGTTGAAACTCGTTCGGACACCCTTGAGACCCCGTCCAAATGCCCCATCACCAGACCCGTCGAGACGCCCTCCAGAGGCGTCTCGACGCCTCGCCGCAGGCCAGAAATCTGTTAGGATTAGGATTAACGCCTTTTTAAGCCTATATGAGTTCTTTTGAGTTAGGGAGAGTTAGAAAACTTCAGGGAGAGTTAGGCAACTTTAGAGTTAGAGTAGTTTTAGGAGTAGGAGTAGGAGTAGTTTTATTGATCTTTTCACTTTTCAAGAACCCTAATTTTTGTATTCATTCAGCTTTTCTTTATATTTAAGATTTGATGTTCTTTCAATTGTTGTAAACTTTTAATATACTTTTCATGTGCTTTCTTATGGCTTTAAGTTGCTAGATCTTTTTCTTGGCATGGATTAAAAAGGTAAGTAGATTACATGTAGAGATTCAAGATAGTTATTTATTTTTCAATATTTCAAGATCTTGGATCAAGATTCATTTTCTAGCCTGTGAATATCTTTAAAAATAATATTCTTGATTATATCTAGCATGTATGTATAGACTGATTTGCAAGCAGGGATACGTATACCTAGAATTTCTAGTAAGGATATTAATTATAATTGCATATATATTCTTATTAAGAGTACTTTAGAAATCTACTGTTCTTGATTAAGCTTCAAACATACCTTGTAGACAAGTTTATAAACTGGGACAGGTATGAATGAGACTCTGGTATGAACACTAGTAAATAATTGAATATTAACTCCAAAAGAGTGATCGAATCTTGAGTTTCTTTAGTCAAGACTATCTTGGAGACCTACTTGTAGGCCTATTAACTAGATCAGTCCTGCCAAGACCTTTTATTTATTGTTATTTAATCAAGTTTTCTTAGTATAATTTATTTTTATTGCCTAGAATAATTTCTCAAACCAAATCTCAAATCAAAATTTTCCTTTACATTCTAGAGTTGTTTTTCTTGAGAGTTCTATTTTCCCAAAGTGAGTTTTACTATATTCCATCCATATCCTTGTGGTTCGACCTCGGACTTACCGAGATATTATTATTGCATCGCAACCGTATATTGGCGGATATAAATTGCATTATTCAAGAGCGATCATTTTTTGGCGCCGTTGCCGGGGAAGTCTTGTGATTGGCGTTGGTGTGACAATCTTTGGAGAAACTGATTCTGGGAAAAGCAACTTCATCAATCAATCAACCAAAGTGAGGCAACTCAACATTTAGCTTGCTTGGGTACACTCATTCCATCCCTTTTTAATTTGTGAGCATATTTTTTTATTTGTTTATTTTTTCTATTTTTATTTTTAGTTAGATTTGTTTATCTATTATTTTTTTCTTTAGTTGGGAGATTTCTAGTGGAGATTGCGAGAAGTAATTAATTGTAAATTGGTGGTATAAATATATGGAGATTGGAGGACAATTCGGGTAACTTTGAGAACATGACAAGGGGTGTGTATAATGATAATGTGAGCAGGTATGGTTTTGAGGAGGCACAAGTCCCGCCATGCCGAACTATTGGGGATTATTCGAATGCATCTAGACAAATGTATACTCCCTACTCAAAAACCTACCATCTGGAGTGGCAAAATCACTCACACTACAATTGGATGAATGAGGGTGTATCACACTCTCAACAATATGACCATTCACATTACCCACAAGACTTTGATTATTATCAAACACCACACACGGGGTCAATAGAGGACACTCTATATGCGGAAACCTATGATTCGGGGTGATAATATCCTAACTTTAGTTGGAGTAATGAGGGAATTTCAAGGCCTCAATAATACCAACCCCCACCTCTACCTTATGAATCACAAGCTTTTGATTTCTATCAATATGAAGAGGAGACACTAGATGATACCTTGTCACAATTCATGCAATCCCAACTAGAGTGGAACTCTAGGATGGCAGACAACCTAAATGATGTTAAGAGTCTTTTAATGCAAAGCTTGTGTGTTTAAGAGAATGGTGAGTGTCTTTCTCTACCTCAACCTCTACCTAGCCCCATTAGCATAGCCCACGTAAAAGAGTCTTTCACTAATCTTAATATTGACCATAAGCAATTTCAAGGCACCCCAACCACCCTTAAGAATGAAGAAGTCATTGATATAACCATCTATCATGATGAGTCTACACATAGGGAGGACACTTCTAGGGTGAGTGAATATAGGGTCAAGGAGGAGGTTAGTGAGAATGATGAATCTAGTAAGGTTCAAAGTGAGATAAAGGAAAAGCCTAGGGAAATAGAGAGTGAAAAAAGAGAAGAAAACATAAAGATATCTAGGGAAGTGAGTCCTTACATCTTAGTGCATGACTACATGACTCCTTTACAATCTTCCTTGTACAAGACTTGTGAGCCAGAGCTTAACGAGGATCCCAGAATTTCAAGTGATTCTTATTTGTTGAATCCTTATTATAAATTACTAATGAATGAGTTAAGGCCAAACTTTGAAGCCATACCACAATGTGATACTGGTTGACTTTGTATTCAATGCTTTGTAGTTTAGTTTTTAATTTTTAATTTTTAATTTTTTGTTTTTTTTTTGTTTTTGTTTTACTATGAGTTGAAATGTTAAATATAAGAACGAATAATCATATGCATTGATACATTTGAGTATGATTTCTTATTCTTCTTCTAATATTCTTGCAATTGTTTGAATCTCTCTTGAATGTATGAGTTTAGAGGATTAATTTCATATGCAACTATCATAGCATTACGGTATCATCCTTAACTATCTTTTATGATTATATCCTACATGAGTGGAGATTTATCTTATGAGCTTTAGATCTATTAACACTTTTTAGAGTGTTTACATTTACTCAAGAATAATTTGTTCATCTTCCATTCATTCAACACCTTCATTATTTTTGTTCTTGATTCATATGTTGAATATTGATTCGAGTTGTTGACACTTGTACACTTTTGAATTTCACTTTTATATACTTTGGATATGATTCTAGGCCATTTTTCTTATTTCGAGCCATAGATTTTCTTGTTGAATCCATTCCCTTGGAACCAATTTAAACTCATATTTGAGGTGATCTTTGTTAAAATACACCATTGTAAAAGTATTCCCTCAGTATAAAAACACAAGTATGTTTACTTGTTAAACTATCATTAAAAGAAGAGTGATATGTTTACGATATGAAAAGGAAAAAAAAAACTATCAAAGAAAGCAAAAGAATTGAAGAGCAAGAAAAGAAAAAAGTAAAAAGGTTAGATGTTTGAAAAAAAAAAAAAAAAGTAAAAAAGAAGCAAGGGAAAAAAGAAAAAAAAATGAAACATGAAATGAAATTAGGAAATAGAATTGTGTCCTTATAGATCATTACATGCCTTGATCACACATGTCTTGAACCATTTATCCTTTCCTTTTTCACCTTATACCTCTTGGCCAAAATTACAACCGTAAAAAGTCCTAGTTGATCTGAATAGTACATGTCTGTGAATTCATTTTGAGTACAAGTTATATTTTGTCAATTACTTTGATTAGTGTTTAGCTTTGAATATTCTTTCATAAAACTATGTTAAATCGATTACACTTACACCTTATTGGTTCTTGTTGTTGGATTGCTCTTTTGTGTTTCATTATATTTACTTTATTTTGATGACCTTTCCATTGTAAGTACCTTGTGTGTTCATGTTGTTGTGAGTGTATGCCCGAAGAGGGTTGAAATAAAGACTTAAAGGATATAATTATTTTACATAGTTATGGGTGAGCTCTAATGTGTTGATACACCACACACACACATTGACTCTCACTTATGTTATTTGAGATTTATTCTAACTTTTGTATTAAGTAATGAAGGGAAAGATGGATGATATATCTTGGATTATCTTTTGCATAGAATTATTTGTTCTAACTATCTTTCTTATAGGTCATATTTTGATATTTGTGAGTAACATCACTGGAAACTCTCACGAGACATCACTCGTCCACTAAGGGTAACATAGGAGTTTAAAGGCTTGATGCATAGACTAAATGCATTCGTGACTCTTACGAAAGTAGAGATTATGTTTTTTGTTTTAGTAGTTTGCTAGGGACTAGCAAAAATCTAGTTAGGAGGTGTGATTGTACTTCAAAAGTGCAATTATAAGGCCTTAACTGGTGCTTTATTAGTGTTATTAGTGTTATTTTATGATTTTATATGTTTTTTTTTAGTTATGTTTTAATACTAACTAAGTTTATTATGCTTTGTATAGGTTTTGAGTGTAAATGGGAGGATTTTGAATACATTTCGAACATAGGTTTTAAGAGGATGCTGCTCGAGTATAAGCAATTGAAGCTGTGGTACAAGCCGCTGAAGAATGCATAGTTAAAACTTTGGAAGGCCATATTTCTCAAAGCAAGAAGGCTATCAAGCCCTATAATATGTTGATTCCTTACAACTTTTCGAGATCTACAACTTTCGTGAAGGCACACTAGCCGTCCAGACACCATAAGCAACCCATCCGAATGGGTAGTGGCCGTGTTGGTGAAACTGTGAGAAATTTACTAAGTGTTGAAACCTGTCCGGACGCCTTTGAGACCTCGTCCGAACGCCCCATCATCAGACTCGTCGGGACACCTTCTAGAGGCGTTGGGACGCCTCGCCATGGGCCAGAAATCTATTAGGGTTAGGATTAATGCCTTTTTAAGCCTATATGAGTTCTTTTAAGTTAGGGAGAGTTAGAAAACTTTAAGGAGAGTTAGGCAATTTTAGAGTTAGAGTAGTTTTAGGAGTAGAAGTAGTTTTATTGATCTTTCCACCTTTTAAGAATCCTAATTTTTGTATTCATTCAATTTTTCTTTATATTCAAGATTTGATGTTCTTTCAATTGTTGCAAGCTTTCAATATACTTTTCATGTGTTTTCTTATGGCTTTAAGTTGCTAGATCTTTTTCTTGGCATAGATTGAAAATGTAAGTAGATTACATGTAGAGATTCAAGATAGTTATTTATTTTTCAAGATTTCAAGATCTTGGATCAAGATTCATTTTTTAGCCTATGAATATCTTTGAAAACAATATTCTTGATCGTATCTAACATGTATGTATAGGCTGATTTGCAAGCAGGGATACGTATACCTAGAATTTCTTATAAGGATATTGATTATAATTGCATATATATTCTTATTAAGAGTACTTTAGAAATCTACTGTTCTTGATTAAGCTTCAAACATATCTTGTAGACAGGTTTATAAACTAAGACAAGTATGAATGAGACCCTAGTATGAACACTAGTAAATAATTGAATATCAACTCCAAGAGGGTGATCGAATCTTGAGTTTCTTTAGTCAACACTATCTTGGGGACCTCCTTGTAGGCTTATTAACTAGATCAGTCCTGCCAAGACCTTTTGCTTATTGTTATTTAATCAAACTTTCTTAGTATAATTTATTTTCATTGCCTAGAATAATTTCTCGAACCAAATCTCAAATCAAAATTTTCCTTTACATTCTAAAGTTGTTTTTCTTGAGAGTTATATTTTCCCAAAGTGAGTTTTACTATATTCCATCTATATTCCCTATGGTTCGACCTAGGACTTACCGATATTATTACTGCATAGCAACCGTACACTGGCGGATATAAATTGCACTATTCAAGAGCGATCAGTAATGAATCACAAACCCAGAAGTATGATTATTCTAGAAGAGCTGAAAGAAGATAGACCAACACATACTTTTTCATGACCTTCAGTACAAGAAGAAGCACTACAAGACCAAGTCATTAACATCCCATTGTCTTGTCGTAGTGGGAGTAATGCTATAACTTAGGCTGATACTGAAACGCAACCTGCAGACATAATCAACATGTTGATTCCACAACCAAGGCATGATGATGGTGCACAAGAATCAGAATCAGCAGAGCAATTCATTTGTAATACATAGACACAGGTTATGCCTCGTCGTAGTGGGAGAGTTGTATGCCAACCTAATCGGTATATGTTCTTAAGAGAGTTTTATGACAGGATCCCTGATGAATTGGATGATGAACCCGTGAACTATAATAAAGCACTTCAAGATAAAGATGCAGACCTTTGAACAAAGGTTATGAAATCAGAGATGGAGTTTATGTACTCTAATCAAGTTTGGAATCTTGTGGAATCACCCGAAGGGATAAAACTCATCAGATGCAAGTAGATCTATAAGAAGAAGAGAAGAGCAGACGGAAAAGTGAAAACCTTCAAGGTTAGGCTTGTTGCAAAAGGGTTTACTCAGAGAGAGGGAATCTACTATGAGGAAACAATTTCGCCAATAGTCATACTAAAGTATATTTGGATTCTCTTATCCATTGTGGCTTATTTCGATTACGAAATTTAGCAAATGAATGTCAAGACAGCTTTTCTTGATGGAAGTCTTGATGAGTGCATCTATATGATGCAATTGGATGATTTTGTAGCTAAATGCTAAAAGCACATGGTGTGTAAGCTTAAGAAGTCCAGTTATGGACTTAAGCAGGCGTCTAGGTCTTGGAACACTCGTTTTAATCAGGCCATTAAGTCTTATGGTTTTGATAAATGCATTGACGAGTCGTATATATGTAAGAACGTAGTGGAAACGTGGTGGTATTCTTAGTGTTGTACGTGAATAATATCTTGCTCATCGAAAATCATGTGGGGATATTATTTTCGGTTAAGGTATGGTTATCCGGACAGTTAGATATGAAGGATTTGGGAGAAGTCAGTCACACCCTTAGAATCAAGCTTTTGCAAAATCGTAAGCATAGGATGCTGGGCTTATCGCAAGTTATTTATATCGATAAGATTCTTGTCCTTTTTAGCATGCAGGATTTCAATAAAGAATTCCTCCATTTTAGACATAGAATCTCACTAATTAACAATCAGTGTCCTAAGACACCAATTTAGATAGAGAACATAAAGGTAGTTTCCTATACATCAGCAGTAAAAAGTCTCATATATGCTATACTTTGCACTAGACCTGACATCTGTTTTGCTGTAAGCATAGTCAGTGAATATTATTCGAACCTAGGGCGGGAACACTGGACTGCGATAAAGAATATAATCAAGTACCTAAAAAGGATTAGGGATTATATGTTGGTTTACCAGACAGATAGTCTAGTACCCATTGGGTACACAGACTCAGATTTTCAATCAGATAAGGATTCTAGAAAATCGACCTCAAAAAATGTGTTTACCCTATGAGGTGGAGCCATTAATTGGAGAAGTATCAAGCAATCATGTGTTACTGATTCCACCATGGAGGCCAAATATGTAATAGCCTTTGAAGCAGCCAAAGAGGTCGTTTGGCTCAAGAACTTTCTATTGGATCTAAGAGAGGTACCTTCGGTACAATTACCTATTACACTTTATTGTGATAATAGCAGAGCAGTTGTTAACTCGAAGGAACCGAGGACCCACAAAAAGGCAAAACACGTTGAGTGTAAGTATCACCTGATACAAGATATAGTGCACAGAGGTGATATGGTGGTTACTAAAATTGTATCAGCAAACAACCTAACAGCCTCTTTTTACGAAAAGCTTACCAGCCAAGACTTTTGATAATTATTTAGAAGGGATGGGACTTAGATGCATTACTGTATGACTTTGAGTCTAAGTGAGAAATTGTTAGAGATTTATACTAAAAGACATTTTTTGTGTAATGGGTTTCGTATTTATTAATAAATTAGTTATTTTATTTTAATGAGAGTCTATGTAAGCAATGTTTATCTTGCGTTATTTATTTAATGATTATGCATGTGTGTCTTTTATTCTTTATAGTAGATGATTTGGTGTGTAGAGTACGACTTACATACGAAAGATCAGATCATCGGTTTTTATAGAATATAAGCTAATAATTCACAATCTTAGATGGAACTGGACACACCATCAGTAAGACCGTAATACAAAATTTTAATAGGTTTGTCTTGATTATGAGGAATGGCATAGTTTCAACTCCTTGCACTAATACACTTTGTATGTATTGAACAAGCCATGTTGAGCTAATTGTTTTTATATTGACTATATAAAATAATTAATACTTTATGATTACTATGAGTACTTATACTCTTAATCCTAATATGATAAATAGATATATGCATATAATATTTATTATTTTGATTCACAGAATGGTGAGATTCTTTGTGGGTCAATAAACCCAGTGAGTTGGATAATAACATTACTTGTATAGTGAATATTAATTATTGATATAATCCACGTCTCGGTATAAGAATTGATGATACCTCTTTGAGAAAAAGATTATAAGTTTTAATTATATCAAATCCTATAAGTGGATTATGAATCTAACATATTAAATAAGTTAAATAGGAGATCTCAAGGAATTAAATAAGTCTATTAAATTTAATTGTTAGTAATTTAATTTAATAGACGGGTATCTATAATCTTAACATGGGGAGATAAATAAGCATTTAATAATATGGAGGTCGAAATATAATTTCTAATATGACAGGAAGTGCAATTATAATTCACTAGTGGTATAAATTATAATTTACGTAAATAAGAATTAATCCTGATTGGATTAGAAATCTTTATTTATATAAAAAAATCCTAGTCATATTAATCATATGGTCCTTGTTGTAACCTCTATATATATGTATTCTAAAAATAGTTGAGATACACGTTTTTTTAAGAAAGAAAAACCCTAACTATGAATACTCTCTTTAGAATATAGCATGTACGAAGAATACAGCAGAAGTCTAAATATTAAGTTCGAATAGTTAATTCATGCTTATTACTGTTGCTTGTTATTCGAAATCAAATTAGAAAAATTTTGTAATTTATACTTACTGTTATTCAAAATCAAACCAAAAATATCTCAAAAGTATAATTCTAATAACATAGATTAGATTGTGCTAATCAAATTAAAATTTTTAATATTATACGTATAGACTATAACTAAGTCGAGAAAAATTTCACAATTTTCAACAAATTGATCCTAGCATTTTTCTTAACAAAATGTTCCTTCACAAAATGTTAATGACATACTATTAATTACTCTCTCTAGATTTTAATATTTAAAATTCTCCATACTTTTTATTTTACTATGCCACGAAAGAGAACTTAAACAGATAAACATCAATTTTAAAATACACTTTATTTTACTCTGCCACGGAAGACAACTTAAACAGATAAACATCAATTTTAAAATATATGTAACAGAGAGAAAACAGACGAGGACGTACAGCTAGCAGTAATTTCCGACAACTGTACAACAGAGGTGGGATTTCATTTTGTAAATATGAATGCACTTCAGTCCTTCCAGGTTCCTCTTGTGTGGATTATACACGGAACGGTTATAATGACAAAGCTCAAAAAATGGGGACGACAATGAGCAAAAATCCATTCTCAAGAACATCGGAAGAGGAAAACAGCTAATCCAAACAGAAAAAAAAAATTATTAACTCCTCCCAACACTTTCATTTCTCTACCTTCTGCTGTGAAAACCCTCCGAAACTGATCCTTTACCCTTTAATCTAAAATCCATTGATAGTCCAACTAAGGACGGAATGAAGCTGCGGATAAATCTTTGAGATGGAGCTATCTGAGGCGGCCCCTCTTTCTTGGTCCTCCTCCGGGAAGGCCCACCTGTAACCGACCCTGATGACTTCGACTCGAAAATTGATGAGCTAAAAGAAGTATCAGGTGCACCAAATGATACAGGGCCATTGTGTAATTTGTCCAGAGGGTGTCCAACAGCTCCGTCCTGATGGGGAGGGGGGAATTTCTCGCTATTGCTCTGAGCATTCGCTTGCGTCCGAACTCTCCAGCGCTGAAGATCAACAGAAGACAAAATACACTAAAATCAACATTCACAAAAAGGGCCGAGATGAATTTAACATGAGCCCAATCTAAAGTGAGCATTTGGTAGATGAGGCCTAGATAACTAATGCAGAACAAATGAAAGGAGAAGGAATATGTCTTAACGTACATCCAAGTTTGCAGGGAGCTCTGCATTGGCTTCTGGAGCAGGAATTGCCCGGCTACCCTGATCTCGGACTCTCACTCTTCTGTTGCCATCAATGACATTAGCTTTCTCACTCAAACCTCTTCGCCTGTAGAGAAGGAAAATAATCTGTCAGCACATGGCCGAAACCAATCCATGCAAAATTGTAAACGTGAAGGAAGAAACAAAACCTTCTAGCTTCTTCATCCCTCAATTTCACATCCATTTCTTTGCTGGGAGGATATTTCGGTAAACTTGATGGCTCACAAGCATAAGGTTCAGTTGCAAAGAACTGTGTGAAGAGACAAGGTTCTAGTGAATCATTTTGTCCCATTGATGATATTGCCCATCATATCAAATTAAAAAGAGATTCTTTTCAGACTGTAAATTGCATCAAGAAAATTTGAGCACCATAGAGCCATGTACATTAGGCCAAGTGTAGACACTGAAAGAAAAATGAATAAGTTTTAAGAGTTTCTTGAGAAATACACAAGAGTCACAGTTTCCCTATAGCCATGATAATAGAACTTTCACCAGTGTTGGTCCTCAATAGCCACATCATTGTTGAGTAAAAAATTCAAAAGATTCTTCAGATTTTAAGAGCTCATTTTAATTTCACAGCTGAGATATATGGCACAGTAAGCAACGTTTGGTTGAAGACAACCCTTTTAGAAGAACCTTCCCCGTTAATTTCTTGGATTAACCCACAAACATCTTAAACAGTTTCTGATAGTTCTATTCTACTATTCTAGTTTCTACCAAGAAATTGAGAAAGAAAATACAACAGTTTAATCTGGATCCTCCTTCATTTTTGCCCTGGGGATCAATCCCATAGAAGATCATGTGTATGTACATCCACCAAACACTAGTTCAAAGCTCGTGAGGAAGCAATAATGGTTCCTAGGCAACTAATATATAACTTACCAACTGGAAGCTCAGGGAGGTCCATCAAATATATAAGCAATCTGAATTTTATGTCAGGTATCGAGATTTACTATCATCCAATAAGGTGGCACAAATGAATAAAATTATTATCAAGGGTAGCAACAAAGAAACTTCAACTTGAAAATACCCTTCAGTCCAGGAGCATAAATAATAGACAAAGATAGCAATTATCAACTCATAACCTCCAAAATAAGACAAAGCTTACCTGCTACAAATAAAGTTACTGGAAAAGTGAAATTTTTTTAAAGGAGGGCAAGGTGGGCTCCGATTTTATAGAACCGTTCTTATGTGTTCAAAATAACAGCAATTTAGAATCCCAACAAAGTTCCAAATTGCAAGGTTCAGACACCGCAATTATCATTACCATTAATATCTGACAAAATAGAAATCCTTTATTTGCTGAAAACCAGATGAGAAAAAGAAAGGCTAACATAACCATTAAACAGCATCAGATGATGAAAACAATGATGCGTCACCAGATTGCAAATTGAAAACATGGAAAATCAATGTATGAAGCTATTAGCAGATATAAAGAATATCTTCTTTTCTTTTCTTTTCTTTTCTTTTTTTTTTTTTCATTAAAAGTAGTACAATAAGTATAGAAACTCACTTCGCTATTTAGTGCTGCAGTGGCAGAGCCTCGTTCATCAGGGTCAATAGCAAGAAGACTTTCAATTAGAGGGAGAGAAGAAGGCGGAAAATTTTTGAAGGTTTCTGATAAACACCGCTTGTATGGCTGCTGTGGCTTGAAAAGGGTTGCATTTGGTAACCTGGATTTCTTCCAATATTCGTCGGATGGGGAGCCACATAACTTAAATATCTTGTGCAGTTGCTCAACCTAGGCACAAAAAGAAATCTAAAATAAATGAGGTGAAACTGACTCCATTAACTCATAAAAGAGTAAAAATAATAATAAGATGGCAAACAAAATAATGTGGCCCCCTATGTAAGTGCAAGTCAATGTGAATTCCAAAATACAGACAGCAGGTTCAAATTGCCCAAATAAGGTAGCAGCACTCAAAATACGATAAACAGTCAAATTGGAAAAAAGCTTCAAATAACATCACATAATTTATCTCATGAATAAAAAAAGCATGTGGAATTCAAATAGTTGGTGCTGCGTTTTTGTCTCTACACTAGAAACATGTGGACAGTTCATCCACCTTTGTTGCCTAACAGGTGAAAGTAACCTTGACTGGAGCAAGGTCGTATCGAATAGTCAGATGAGTGCAAAGGCAATTCAATGAATATGCTTGGATTAACCAGTCAATAAACATACATTTTGTTTGATAAGTAAAATGTCAATATGACATTCATATTAGAGAATAAGGGCAATCTAGTGCACGAGGCTCCCACCACTACAAGTCTAGGCAGGGTCAGATATACGCAGCCTTACCCCACGTGCAAAAAGCGGTTTCCATGTTTTGGAGCCGTGAAACACAGGGACACCCTATCCGCACATGGTTATATTCCAAACAAATGACTCGAGTGTCTTCCATTGCCTAACCATTCCACGATTAGAGGAGAATCAACCAGACTAATTTCATTGCAAGTTAGAGATCCCATGTTAAGGCATCGTGTGTTGTACACATGGAAGCTATAATGGATGATTAATACCTATGCATAGGAAGAATAAGAGTATCCTAATGACTTTAAGATCATGCAAGAAGGATATACAAATAAAGCCCAGATTCATGAGAATGTGCATCATGGCACAGGCTCAAAACCTAGATTATTGTTCCCTGAAAACCACAGCAGTATTACATTATTATTCTCTAGATCAGAAGCAGTATTACATTACTATTCAAGGACAATGATTGATCTAAATAAACATATTCAGAGACTCTGGTCAAAAGAAGTAATTAAGGCTAGTTCAGAGACTCCATTGCAAATAAAGCAAGCAAATAAACATACCTCTGTTCGTCCGGGCATTATTGGTTTCCCAGCAAGTAACTCTGCCAAAATGCAGCCAGCACTCCACAGGTCAACACCGACACCATAATAAGAGGCCCCAAGAAGTAGTTCTGGGGGACGGTACCAAAGGGTGACAACACGACTTGTCATTGGTTGCTTGCATTCAGGATCATAAAAAGAAGCCAGTCCAAAATCAGCTATCTTCAGAATTCCTTTGTTGTCAATAAGCAAATTGGAACCTTTGATATCACGGTGCAATACACCATTGTTGTGGCAATGCTCAAGCCCAGACAACAATTGCTTTATATAGCATTTGACCTGCAACAGGAAATATAAAAGATAAACGGAAAGCCATATATTTACCTATATTAAACTTGAAACACAGATAAATAGGAAGTTAAAAAAGGGTAGCATGTAGAAAGTGCTAAACCACAGAGGGGATATCCTAATTACTACAAATTAAAGCAAGTCCCTTAACCGTCTCTACCAAAAGGTTGAAAACAAATAGTTTTTGACATGTAGGGAAGGGTTAACAATTATTTCACAGATCTTGTTAATTTTTAACCACAAACTCATCTAAAAGCTTAAGATGTTAGACAACGGAGTTAAGTATGTATAATATTAACAATGCCCAGTCATATGTGATTTCGGGTAGGCAGTAAGGTTTGAACACGAGATCTATTACCTGCTTTGATATTGTGTGAAATTATTAACCACCAACTCATCTAGAAGCTTAAGTTGTTAGAGAGAGGGTAGCTTAATTATTTATATCATTAACATGTCTTAGATAGCTTGATATACATTGTTAGGCCCATTTCTTAACAACTTAAGCTTTTGGGACAATTTGTGACTTGGCATAGTATCCAAACTTTGCTTCCTGGAGGTATCGAGTTTAAGTCTAGTAATCTCTATCTGAGGAGAAAAACATACCTAATTTGATTGTCACAGAACATAATAGAGAGATTCCCTCCCTCCCATGTGTGCTATACCTAATTTGATGTTTAAACTATAAAATAAATAATTTTTTATATTAATTAGTGTTATTCTGCATTTCTTTCGTACCTTTGAGTAAAATATCTCTATATATGACACAAAAATATATATAATATATAATTTTGTCATGTCCTGCATTTTTTTAAAATCGCCATGTTTGCATATCAATGTCATGTCGTGTCCATGTCCATGTTTCTTAGATTGTCCCCCCTTCTACTATGGATAGCACTGAAAGAGCCTCATCTTTAGAGAAAGGGACTGAAGCTACACTCTCAATCTTTCCTTAAAAATGAACTGCAGATTGCCAAAAAAGGACAAAAGTCCTGCTAGTGCAACCCTCTTATCCTGAAAGGCATATTCTAACTACCAAAAAATGTGCAAGTTATGGCAATAGATCCATTCCTAGGAAGTTGTGTTCACTGGCACTATGCAGGTCGCTTGGAAAATCTAGACCAAAGCACTGAAGCAGCTGCAGGATGCGAAGGATATAGGGCGGCCAACACGCTGTGGATCATGAGTTGTGACTGACATTTACTAGCCAATCCCTTGGATATATAGAGTGATTGAAGAACCCAATTTTCTGAGCTAATTTTTTAGCCCTACAGTTCTTATATGCTTGGAAGTCCCCAATAGGGAACGTACTTTCCATTTTCAAACTTAAACTTGTTTTGCAAAACTAAGTGACAATTAACTTTCTCATTTCAAAATCTAATGTCTAGGTTGTGTGAAGGGCAAATAGGAAATTTGGTACCAATTCTTGGGCAATATACGGTGCAGCTCAACTTTATTTTGAAGGAAATTCTAATCAAGCAAAGCAAAGTATTTGCATGTCCAATGGGGCAGGATACCATTTAGAATATAATAGTTGTAAAGCTAAATAATTCTGAAGAAATTGCATAACAGTTGCATGAAGCAGGCATCTCTACCCTGTAACCAGGAAATCACATCCCAATAATAATAAAGGGACTGATGTTAGCCATTCTGAAAACTGCATCAAATGAAACCGTGATAAGTGCATCAAAATGACATTTCATACAGTTCCCTGAATCCAAACAAGGCCTAATTAGTTGCAATAATGAAAGAAGAATTGTAAAAGTAAAGAATGGAGAGGAGGACTCTCTACATCTTCATTCTGTGAAATGATTAGATGCATGAAATTTTCAGATAATTTACATACCCAAAGCAATGTAACGTAAATCACAAGCCCCAACAAATTATAAAAACACAGCATTGGATACCCAAGCACTAGGTATGAACCCCAGCACTCCCCAAAAGTCTACCAGTAACACCAAAACACAAAACAAGCAAAACTAAAAAAAGATAAATGCAACTAAAAAAGCTCATGAACCTAACAAAAGAAACAAGAACAAAAAAAATAAAAATAAAAATAAAAAGAAACGTATTTTTCCAATGGGAAAAAAAAAGAAAGAAAGAAAAAGGGAACCATCTTGTAGCATTTCAACAGTACTCATTTTGCTTTTGAAAACAAAAATTACTCTGGCTTTTTGCTTTCAAAAGCAAAATAAACATTTACAAAATGCCAACAAACAACCTGTACCTCCAAAAAGCAGACAGCCAAAAATTCATATAAAATGCTCAAATTCACCCTATAATTCAACACAATATAGACCCAATTAAACCTGTCTAGTAAAGAGTTTTATCACACAGAAATGGGTTTGAGAATCACCTGCGGCTCTGTGAACTTGACCCCCTGGACGGCGGCGAGGCCGGCAAGGTCGTGTTCCATGTATTCAAATACAAGGTAAAGACTTGAAGACATTCTTGATGTAACCAAGCCTTCAAGCTTTATAACATTAGGATGATCTAGCTTTCTCAAAACAAGTATCTCTCTTGCCATGAACTTTATACTCTCTGGCTCCAAATTATCAAACCTAACCTTCTTCAGAGCCACAATCTTTCCTGTAATCAAATCCCTGGCTTTATATACATTGCTATACGTCCCTTGCCCAATCTAAACAACCAAAAGTCATCACCACAGGTCAGAAAATTATAAAAAAAATATTGGCATGTGTATATGTTTATGTATTGATTTAGGGGTTATGGGAGTACCTTATCTAGTTTCTCGAAGGTATTGGCGCGGCGAGGTGTCCAATCCTTGATGGCGTCGCCGGCGACGTCGCACAACCACGACGGCCAGCCTTGGCTGGTCTTCATACCGTACTCCGGCTTCAGCTTAAGCCGGTCCGGAGCCGGAAAATCGCCGGTGTGCCAGGTCCTCTGTCTTTCCCCATCGACTCCATCCTTCCTAACCCTAACGACGTCTCTATCAGCGACGGACAATTGTTCGGCGTTCCGACGCGGTTGAGAAGCTCCGGAAGGCCTCCGTCGGATATCCCTCCGGACATCACCGGCCGCCCTCGTCCCAAGAACGCAGCCCATGCCTCAGCTTTTCCCTTGCCGCCGTCGGCGTCCCATCAGATTGATCTAAATCGAGGGTTTCAGAAATGGGTGGTATTCCGGCGGCGGATACTCGCGAAACCAGGTAGCTGAAAACCGCTAGTGGTATAGTGGGTACATTAATACCTTGCTTGGCAGTCGGGAAAACAGCTGATAATAGAATGGTCGTTTTCAGGGCCGTGGGAGTAAGTGTAAGGAATTGAAAACTGGATTGAAACAGAGGAGGAACTGCTGGACTCTGGAAGTTAGAGGGAGAGACCGCGAAGGAGGCATATATATATATATATATATATATGTATATCTAGATACAGAGTGGGAAATGGCAGGGCAGGGAGGTAGTTGGATTTGCAGCAGAGAGAGTTTAAAAGGAGTCAGTTGGATCTTTTACTTGGATTTTCTTGTCCTCGGGTATAATTACGGAGCTGCCACTGTAGTCTCAGGCACTCGTCACATAACCCTTTGAAGTCAAGGGAGAGAGAGACATAAAATGCTCTTTTGTGTTTTGACTCTCTCTCCTTCCTTATGTAATTTCAAGAAAATTTCTTATAATACTGAGACAGTAATCTTTTTGAATTTCAGTTCAAAGTGGATTTTTATTTTATTTTTGTATTCTTTCTAGATTCAAGAATCGAAAATAGTTAATAAATTTATAGATCCGATACCTTATAATAGACCTTATGCTTGATAGAATATTAGATCGATACATTGTAATAGACTGATAGAATATTAGATCGCATAGAGCCTGCAAATGAGATGGGTTCATTAACAATTCACTAAAAAAAAAGAAAAAAAGGCATTCACCCTACTTCTCTGTCTTGCATTTATAGTATTTTTGTTTGGTGAATTTCTCTCTCATTTAATAAAATTCTAGAATCTTGACTTATTAATTGATGGATTATTAAAATTACAAAGAAATGATGAATAATTTGATTTCGCAAACCATTACATATATGAAAACTCTGTTTATAAAATATTACTTATACGATCATTAGATGGGGTGAAGAAAATTGTTCAAAGTATTCTATTTATGTTTATCTATCCTACACATGGGATAAATTAAATTGGTTTTATTATGTCTCTTTTGGTACAACCATCAAGGGTTCATTATTCATTTTGCCAAGATAATAATGGTGGGGGGGTTCAAATTAAAGTTGATTGAATACTCAATGAATAGCAATTTAACCAACTACCATCATTGTGTTCACCAAAAAAACAAAAATAAAAAAATGTACCACATCAATTGGCCTACAAGGGTTCTTATCTACCTACCTGAGCTCCAAACTTATGATAGATTTTACTCAAGCAACTGGCTAAACTTTGTCTTTGTTAAAAATTGAAATGTAAATTGGGTTTTTACTTTGTACAGTTTGAGGTGAGTTTCACTTTAATCTATAAACTCCATTGTGACTTTTTAAATCTCATACTTTTAGCTTATCTCAATTAGATCCAATAATAACTGATTTTTATTTAGAGCTCAGGTGTCTCTCTTTCGTCCAAATCTCTTTATAGTGTTTCTTCTTACAATAAAATGTCGTTTGACTGAATTTAATTTTCTAACTTGTTTCGGCTTTTAGTTTAGGCTTTTGATTTAGAATAATCTATACTATATATTATAGCAATAGATTAGGAGGTCTTTGAGCCTTAAACTCCTAATCCAAATTTTACAAATTTTCTAATTTTTGTAATATTAAAAAGCTCATGTTGCAATTTGATTGGCTAGCCTAAAAAATCTTCCTAATAAAATTATAGTTAATATATAGATGGGACCTTCAATTCTTATTGTACCTTTCCTAAATCACTCTCTTAAAATTTCTGAAAATTAAATTTTTGGTAATGTTAAAATTACATTGTTACAATTTGATTAGTTAAAATATATAATTTTTATCATACTTTTCAAAAATCTTACATTTCTTTCAAAATTGAAACTATATATTGCCTAAAGTCAATCCCTTAAATTTCTGAAAATTAAATTTTTGGTAATATTGATATAACACTTATTACTTTAATAATAAGTTTTACATATTATTTTGTGATTTATACTAACTTAATGTACATTTATGGCTATCTATTTATAGTAATACTTCGTTGGGTCTTTAACATTGAAAAACCCAATATAATTTTTTTAGTTTTTTAAAATTTAAATTACTTATATCACATGTGCATTAATAATACAAGTTTAACAATAAAATATAGAAACCTTTATTTTGTTCACGATTAATAAGTTTTAGTAAAATCTAATCTTATTTTGGAAAGTTTTACATAAAATTCAAAATATTAGAATTCTTATATTTATATTTCCTTAGGCTCTTCTGTTATAATTTTAGAAGTCCTTCATTTGATTCAAAATTGTGAAATTTGTTATTCACATCCCTTTAATCTTTTTTTTTTTTTAAGAAGAACAAAACTATCTATATTATATATTGTAGCAATTGGTTGTTGGATGAATTTCTAAAAAATTATAAACAATAACATTACATATCTTATAATAGTATTGGTCTAACCGTAAAGTTGTTTATACCTTCTATTCATTATTACTAAATATTTACTAAAACTCAAGTAATATATGTAAATCAAATTGCCCTAACTTAAAATTTTGAATTCTTTTTTTAGGTAACTTATCAGCTTTAAGTAGTCGTATGTGCGCTATTAAATGTATTTAATAAATAAATCATTTAAAATGTGTAACATATACATCAATGTAGTTTCTTAGGAAGATTTTAAGGTGAAAAAATTACTTTAAAATGTCACAATAAAACTTAGTTTCTTATTGTAAGTTACGGTTTTTTTTTATTGCAATCAACTTTTAATATTTTATTTTAAGACTATATGGACTATTATAATTTAGTGTAATCAAATATTATTAGTGTATAAAATTATTAATTTAACTTTTGTAAAACTTTTATGTTTAATATAATATTATTTTTATTCCGTGTATAGCACAGGTTCACTGCTAGTGCTATACATAAACTAATTTCTCATTCTATTTTTTTTATCCACAAGACATAATGCAGTGGGATCCACATTAGTACATGCATATAAGACTCTTTACTTGTGTCTTATGGGTGAAAAAATGGATTGAAAATTTGATTTATGTATAGCATTTTCTTTGATTGAGTTTTGTTACCAAAAATTACAATTCAAAATCTAGTGAAAACGAAAAAATTACTTAAAAAACCAGTAAAAAAATAATCCAAATGAATGCATAATTTAGTAATTTCTTGAAATGAATGCATAATTCATAATATAAAATTCGTTGATTTGGCCAACAAATATTTTTAAAATATATATATATATATATATTGATTGTGTAATTCACATTTATGCTTCCATGGTTGGGGCTAATGTTAATAATTTTTACCAACTTCTGTATTTTCATGTCCCTCCCCTTCACAGATAATCGCCAGACAGTGACATTTCATTAGAAGGTGCAATAGGTTTTGGAGGAAAAAAAATTAAAAAAAAAGGTCAGTGAGTGAAAAAAAAACAGTACATGAAGCTACCTAGCTCAGCCGAACCTATTAAAATGTCCATGTTTCTCATTTATTGCAAATAAACAAAGAGGAGAACATGTTGACAATTTCAAAACAATAAACCATAACCCTATTAGGTAAATTATTTTAACTTTTACTTGAATATTCTTCAACCCACAAAATAGAGAAAAAAGAAAAATTCTTACATATAGGAGGGTCTTCATGGTCTGTGATCATTCTCGTTTGGATCAACTTATATTGCTAATTTTTTTTTCCATCTTTACTAAGTTTTTCAATCAAAATGTTAATTTTTTTCCATCTTTACTAGGGTTTTTTTTAAAGTTTTTTTTTTTTTTGCCGAGGGAAGGCCAAAAGGAAAAAACATGAGTTGGAAAGTTTTAATTGGTGTTAAAAAAAAAAAATAGAGATGTTCACGGGTAGGGTCGTGTTGAGTCACCCGCCACCCGAACTAAAAAAATTGGGTTGAAAATTTTTAAAACTGCTTTTGACCCATTGGGTGATTAAGTTTGGTAAAACAACTAAATTTTTAGTGTAAAAAAAGCCAGTTGGGTTGGGTTGGTCCAAATTTACCCATAAGGTGATCGGTTAAGTGTCGATTCGGTTTGGTTCAGGTGGGATTGGTCGGATCGGTGAGTTTTTTGAACAGTTCCATTAAAAAATAACTATTAAAGAAAGTATTAAAAATCCTAAAAAATTAAAAAAGCGATCAAGTAAACACCAAAGACTCCTTTGACTTATTAGATGTTAATAAATATATGTAACTTTGTATATATTTATTAATGTTTCTACACTCATTACCAAATTACATTATCTTTGGAAAGAAACAAATCAAAACACCCTTAAACAAAAACATAAAAAAAAGCCTTGGTGCACAAAACCATTCATAGAAAAAATCTTTAAGGTAAATTACAACTAGCATCCTTTACCCGCAATCTCACTCGAGTATCTCTTTTTTCAATTATAACAGACACTCATTACACTCAAGTTATAATGTAGTCCTTCTATTAACTAACTTTAGTTCAACTTATCGCTCTTAAAATGATGACAAGAAAAAATAAGATTATTATACTTAGCTTCATTACACTTTAAATCAAATTCTTTTTTGACCTTACCTGGGTATTTTTGGTTTGTTGAACAAACTAAGGCTAACGAAAGACTCATTACAACTTGAATACAAATGTAAAGGTTAAATGTTACAACTCTAAATTAATCGTAATTGTAGAAGTTGATTGTAACGATAAACAAATGAAGAATTAAAGTAGAATTTGATGTAACGTGAAGAGTGTAAGTGAAGCAAAATATCAACACAAAAACACTTTAAAGTCTTGTGGGTCCAGCATAATTGGCCACCTTTTCAATATTAGAATTTGAAGACTTAGAATTAATTAAATTATTAGTTGGAAAAATAAAATCATTGCTCCTACATGATGTTCTAGATTATAGAAACATAGCTATATTCAGAAGAAAATCATAAGCTTTGATATTATTCTATTAAATCTTCATTGACAAGCTTACGCAAGTTTCATCCTTTTGGCTTATCTTTGTTAAACCCACAATAATGTTAATAATAAACTCGTTAATATATCATGCAGAGTACACATAGCATAAAGTTTGATATACAAGTCAATACTATTTTAAATTATGTTTACCATCTTTAGTTCCTTGATTGACGATAATACGTATATATATCTATATTATATTATATATTATATATACGTTTTCTATTCAACGTCAGTAGTACGATAGACAACGAAGGTACGTCAATAGTCTCCCTAGTAGCTGGCACGTGCCACGTTGTAGAAGTCAAAAGAGGACCACCCTAAAAAAATAAAATGAAATAAGATGGCCGTGGGGGAAAATTTTATACGAATTGACAAAAATATTCTTTTATAATTTTTTTTATTTATACAAAGCAGTGAGGCTAAGAGAAACGGCGGGTGGGTTCATACCCTCTCCGAATGAACGGACTCAAAATGCCTCCACCATTAGGTAGATCATTCCAAGAATAAAACTAAGGGGTATTTCACAGAAATTTACTCTTGGCAAAAAGTTAAAAGCAACAAAAATGAAGAAGAATCAAATGAAACCAAATCACCAATTCATCAACCGATGCGTGGGTGAAAATTGAGTAACATACCAATCAAATTGAAAAATGTTATTTTTATAAAAAATTTGTACATAAATTTTTACCAGAATGATGTGACAGTGTCAATTTTGTAATTAAAAATTATTATAATGAGTGTTTTACTTTGAACTAAAAGGCTTTTATTTATTTATTTTATTATATAGTGAATAGCAAATTGAGCAAAAACCATTATGCACAGAGACTACATACCAAAAAATGAACTGCAAAAGTAATAGATGAAAGAACCTCATCAATCCAAGTAGACATATGATTCTCCTTCAAAGCCAACTTAGTCACCAAATGGGCCACTGAATTTCCTTGACAGTTCATATGTAAAATGCAGCAAGAACTAAATTATTGTAACAAATTTTTGATAAAGGTTCTCATTTAAACATATTATTTTATATGAATTCTCTATTTGTATAGTATTACTATTCATCAATTGAATGCATGGGTGCAAGGAACAACTCTAGTACCTTGAGACTAGTTATCGCTTTGACTAACTGTAATAACTATTTAAATTGATTGCAATTATTACCCAATGTAATTATAGTTACGACAAAATATGATAACATTGTCACAATGACAGGTTATATTTTTATAATTGCTTTTTTACCAAAACTATCTGGATGTTTTAAAAAAAAAAATTGTCTAAGGGTCAAGTTTTTTCTATTTTTTTTTAATCTTAGGGTTGAGAATATAAGGTACCAATATCATAAAAAAATCCAACACGGTAGCGAAGAAAAATCTGTGGGTGCGAGGGCTTGGGTCAAAGCGCATGTTTAGGTAGGATTGACAATTTCATTCTTTCTGGGACAACCAGTTTGACATTTAAGAGGAGATGAGCAACCCTTGGAGAAATGCATCCCAAGTTCCAGCCCCATGACTCATTCTGAAAGTTACTCCTTTGAACTCAAAGAATGGAGTAGTAGGTTGAATTTTCTGTTGGAGTGGGCATTAGACTTTGAAATTTTTGTGGGTTTCATAAGTTCTAGCTAAGTCTAATCATGACCTTCTATGCTCTGCAGCATGAGTTGATTGGAGGATGGATTTGTGGAGGAAAAGGAAAATCAAAAAGAAAATATATGAAAAAAGAAATGAAGTGAAAGAAATTTAATCTATTTCTTCTTCTTTTGGTTAGAAAAATGAAAAGAAAATAAGTGTGTGTTTGTTTTTAAAAAAAAAAAATTTTTATCCTTAAAAAAATAAACACGTGTACATAATTTTATTTTAATTTTTAAATAAATTTAAAATACAAACAGAGCATTAGAATATAAATAGACTTTTACGACTTTTAGAATTAGTGACTAGGGAATTCTTTTATTTTGGAAAGAGACAAGCAAACAGCAGGTAGCAGTCAATGAATCAAAATAAAAAAATAAAATAAAAATAGTATCAGGTTTGAATGTCTGACGTCTGCATTTTTTTTATGAGTCACCATCTTCAATTGATTTTCCATTCAAGGCACTCGCTTGTAGTTGCAGCCCCATCTTTGCCCAGTCGAGACATTGTGTTGCTTCTATTGTTAATAGGATTTTGCTACCATCAGCCGGCGGCACCACCCATCAACTGGTCCATCCGGCCAGAACGGCTCTTGTTAATATTACTCTTTTGTTCTTTAATTAGATTTGACATTCAACAACCCCGCATGACTCTACTTTTATGGCTTTTCAATTTTTTCTTTTTTTTTATTTTTTAGTCAATTGACATTATACAGAACATTGACTACTAGAAGAGTTGAACATAAGACCTCAACAATAACTGAAACACTAATTTTATGAGTTGGGTGCTACTAAAAGTCGAGCATAGTTATTAATTTTATATGAGTACTAAAAATATCGGTCGGTACGTATTGTACCGACTTTCATACATTAATAATGGATAGTGGTATTGTATTGGCAAATGTATCAATTAATACTAGGCAATACCAACGGTATTGACTAATACTAAGGGTACCAAATTTGCTGTACGATACCAGTTTTACATAATTTATTTTAAAATAATTTAATTTTATTTTCTTTTTTATGATAATTGTCAATTAAAATTTATTTTAAGTATATATTAAATAATAATATGTCTTTTAAGTATTTCTAAATATATATTTGGGTTGGATAACACATTTATATTATATTAAAACACTTGATATTTTAAATATATATATTTTTATAGCATATAATATTTATAGTGATAAATCAAAAACAATATCTGGTATTGTATCGGTACCAGTACGTATCATACCAATAGCAAAAACGTACCTTGGTTAGTACAAGATTGATAACTATAGATAGTACAAAAAAAATTTAGTACTTATATAAGGGGGTAATTACACTTTATCCCTTTATAGTTTGAACAAAAATTAGATAACTTTGATGTGATTTAAAAGTAAACACATAACTGGCTTATGATTTAGAATTATCCACAAAATAGATGGAGTTATGACAGATTTGATGAAATAATAAAAATGCCTCTGCAAAAGATAATCATTTATTCTAACATAAAAGGGTAAAATCGTTTTTTTTTTATGTTTCATTTTAGAGAGAAAATGATAAAAATATCCGTGTGATTAGGAATAGCAAAATACCCCGATATATTGAGTCCTCACCCCGCCCCATCCCTATTGGTACAAATATGAGGTGATATTAAACGGGGCAGGACAAGTTTGAAAATAAGGTGCAAAACATGTCCTAACCCAAACCCGTCACGTTTATAAATATATATTTATTTTTATATGTATATATTTTATTAAAATATGAGTATTGTAATTTTTTTTTATATAATTTTATCCCTTGTTTTATTTATGATATGTTTGAAAAAAATATTAAGATCAAGGAAGCGAGACAACAAGGGCGGGTTTGAAATGAGAGGTTACCATAGCGGGGAGGGGATAGGATAGGAGTCCCCTACCTAAACCCGTCCTGTTACCGTCCCTACCTGTGACACTTGCTGTTAATTATAATGATTTTTATCTATTTTACGATTAAGTCCAAATCACATAAAAATCATGTGTTACTTTTAAACCATAAAAAAATTATTTAATTTTTATTTAAACTACAAAAAAATAAAGTGTAATTACTCTTTATCAAATTTTCTCATCTGTTTATAACAAATATATATTGTTGATATAATAAAAAACTACGCATCACAATTTAATATGAGCAAGTACTGAACAGCCGGTAGAGTTTTTTCCCGCAATTAGGATATGTGGTGTGCATTGCCATTGACCCCTGTCCTCAAGCTTTCACTCCACAAAACCACTGAGGAACAAGAAAGCATCCATAACAACTGTACGAGTACTGAAAGTGAAAGAACCACACCGACGATCCGACGTGTCGGCTCTCGGTTGGCTGTCATCTGATTTTGTGGATAGAACATGTCTTACTCCTCTCTCTTTTATCAATTCAACCTGTCCATGCCCAATTCTAACTCTCTATTGAATTACCATTTCTTTTTCCACATCTTTCCTTCTTCCTCAACTCCCTCTTGTTTTCTGGGTTTCATTGGAAATCAACCTGAGAGTGATTGCATTGGAAAGTCAATCCAAGAGGAAAATGGGGAATGTGTGCTGCTCAGACTCCGATGACATTACTACACTTCTGCTAGGCTTGGTGGCGGCTATGGTCATAGCAATGGCCTTCTTCATCATATGTGTACCCCCTCAGGCAAAGAGGGTTACAGTTTATCACTGCTCTTGAAATTTCATTCTTAAGATGAATTAGTTGATCATATGTAGCATTCAATCATCTAATACTGGTTCTCTTGTATTTATGAGAAACCTTTGCTTTTTTTTTTTTTTTTTTGTTTTCCAGTAATTGTTATTGTATGGTTGTTGGGACCTTTAATTTGTCTTAAGGTGTGTTTGGTGGGCATCCTGTAGCAGCTCCCAAAAGCATTTCAGCAAAACGGAATGCTAGTTTCCACTCTTCTTAAATACATACAAAATGTGATTGTAATGAAGCTTACATGCATGAGAAACTCAAGCTAGGATGAATCAATGAATGAAGAGCGTAGGTGTATTTTCCAGCAGCTACTAATGTTGTATTTGGATCAAGAATTTAACAATAAAAAATAAAAAAAAAGAAAAAGAGAGAATACAATATTTTCATTTTGATCTCTTTTTCCTAGTCTTTTTATTTTTCCTTTGTTTTTCTTTTAATAAATTCAAATTCCAAATACAACATAAGAGACGAGAAAATTCCTAATTGGTTGCAGGATTTTTTCTTAACAAATCTGAATTTCAAATACAACATAAGAGATAAGAAACTTCCTAATTGGTTGCAGTATATCATAATTATGAAACTTTTCTGAACTTTTTGGCCAAGAAAAACTCAATACCTTTATGCTATTTTTGAATCAAGAATTTAATTAAGAAAATGATATAAAATTACATTGTATATTTAATTGTTAGAGAAAGTAAGAGTAAAAAAGCATAAAAAGAAAATAAATAAAATTTTGAAATATCTAATTTTCTTCTTCTCTTTTCTCTTTTCTCTTGATAAATCCAGAACAGGAAAAAGTAAAACGCAAGACCAGGGAGAGTGAGGAAAAAGAACAGTAAATTCTGATCAATATTTTAAACTTTCAATGACACAATTAGTTGCACAACATAAGTTGATTGCAATTCGGTAACAGTGACATTGATGCAATGACATTGGAAGATACTATTCATGAAGGATGAACAGATCTAGAGAGTCTGCAACATAAGACAAATGCTCAAAAGATAGAAAACCTAGACTCCGAAAGAACAGCTTAATTATGTTCTGACAAATCCCTTTGTGTATGTATAGTTTTCAGCCTCTCGTGCGGCACAGAAATTTCCACACTTCCAGAAATGGTAACTGCTGCGAGTTCTAGCCAGAGCAAAGCTTTTCAAGAGCCATGTTCTCATCACCATCAACACTCTCCAGCGTACTCCTCACCAAAGCTTCAGGGAAGCCCATCTCCACTAGTTTTTGTACCTGCAAAAATCCAACATCAGCTGGCAGAATATCTAGTGTCATAAATTCATTGATAAAGAGATCATATAAGAATTTGCCTAAATTCTAACTTAAAAGTGGGAAAAACAAAAGGTAGAAAAAGAAAAAGAAAACTCTATGCACCTTCTCCTCAACCCCAAGAGCTGATGTCTTAGCAAAAGTTTCTGTCCAGTACCGAGCTGTGGCTGCAAAGGTTTGGTAGTCCCTGAGATACTAAAATGGCCACAAGTAGAAGCTAATTAAAAATCAACAAGAATCTTTTTAAGAGAACAAACAAGGTACAGCATGGGCAAAACTAGATTCAGTCTAATGTGTAAATTTACTCAAAACACATAGGAAGAGGCAGTGGGACATGGCTAGAAGCAAATTATACCTGTTGTGCTACTACAGCATCTTGTGGATCATCAGGTTCAGGGGAAGAAAGTAATGCTTGAACCGAAAGGAGTGCTGTCTTTAGAGTGAGTGCAGGGCTCCATTGGTCCTTCAGGATGTCAAGGCATATTGCTCCATTTTGACTGCTGATATTAGGATGCCTTCAAGAGGTAATGTACACACAAAAAGATTCAGTATAGGTTTCTAGGGAATAGGGGTCGTAATGAGCAAAAGTGCAGTTGCTATCTATCATGCATCAAGAAAAGAAAAACTGCCTAGCAAATCATCTTTTGAAAAAGCCTAGAAGCAGCAGACGAACTTAAAGCCATGATTTCTAGCCATTTACAGAAGGTCTGTTTACTATTTAAAAGCCATCTAATCAAACTTTGTGCAACTTCAATATGCATTACCTTCCTTTTTCTTAATTCTTCCTCTAAATCCTATAATCAAACTCAAACGGAGACCAGTATCACAAAAGAAACACATCTTACGGTCTTTTATGCTGCTATAATGGAATAAACACAGAACATCAAAGGTTTACCACATCTGGCTCCAAAATATATATTTCAGTCGATATTGATGCGTATCAGCTTTATGAGCCCCCAATCTACAGAAATATGTCTAGATGAACCCAATGTGAAACTATATAGACTTGTCATGGAGAAGAAGTTGCTCAAAATTATTTTGTCAATTTTGATAAGAACAAATGGCTCATACCTCCAAAAACTATTACAAAGGACCAGTCGAGTTTAGGGAGTTCCACAACCCATTTATTGTTGTTAGTCAATTATTTCCATTCTCCTTTAAAATCAAAGCAATTCTAGGGTTTCAAAGATACAATTGTCCATCGTAATTCGCCAAACCAACAACTTTGGATGTGAAGAAGATTTAAAAGATTTAAACCAACTGGAAGCTCGGAGCAATTTTTCAATCAAGAGCAAGGAATTTTTGTTGTTACTTATTGTCACCTAAATATCAAGCTATCAACGCACCATAAATCCTGCCTTGGATCTTCACTTGAAAAACTCTATTTCTAATTTTTTAAGATTGATTATTATTATCTTTTTCATGTTTCTTGTTATAATGTAGACAATAAAAGGTCTTATCAAAAAAATAAATGTAGACAATTAAACGTGAGGAAAAAGTTTTTTGGATTGCTAAACATTGTTCTGGAGGTGTACCATGTTCCAGAATATGCCTTCGAAAATGCAAATTGCTAATTAGCATTTTTCAGTAACTTTTATCTACACTTGTAGCAACACCGTGAATGTTAGATCTAAGTCATGGTTCATTCAATTTACAACTCAAAAATAAGAAAAATCATAAATAACACTAAAGGTCCTTTCATAAAAAATGTGTCTTAGTCCGCACATTATAAACCAATTTCATGCATAAACACATTGTTTAATAAAATTTATGTCACAACTGGACAATGATAGTATGTGGTAAAAAAGTTCCTCGCTTTATCCATGCCATTGTTTAATATGGGTTTTGGTTTTCATATTTCTTCAATCTTTATGATCTTCCTTTGGATTTTGTACAGGTCTAGCCAAAACCATGTGTAGAGGCAACCCAACCCAAGAAGATGAATACTAAAAGATTAAAACCCCACCAATGCATACGCCCAGCCCAACTGCAAGAAACAATAGATTAAAAGATCAAATCGCAAATGCATAGTGATCTGTAAGAAACAATAGATCCCTCATCAAACTAGGCTAGTAACAGTCCCTCAGAATAATGGTAAGAAGAAAAGGGCATGAAGAACCAGCAATGATGGTGTGCCATTGAATTGATGTAGAGGTCTAAGGTAACAAAACAACAGAAAGGGCTATTAGACAAATCCACCAATATCCAATAGGTGGTATTTAAGTAAATTGGGTGGTATGTGATGAATAGAAGGCACCAACAGCATTTTCCAAATCCTCAAAAGAATAAGAACTCCAACCATTTCATATAGAAACTGCTTGCCACTGTGATCAGCTAGTTGCCCTTTTATTTTGCTTAGGCAATAAAACACAATAGGAAGCAAAGTAGAACAAAATAGAGGCAACAAAGCCACCCTAATTAGATCCAAGGATCCAATTATTGGATAGGCATGAAGTAGTTCAAGATGGCAATCAACAGCCTTCCAGACTAGTCATAGAGTACTGATTGACTACTCAAGCAGGAAGGAATAATGGCGCTACTCGTGCAACCTTATTTGGCCCCATAAAGGCTAGAAGTAGACTTGATTCTAATCGGACAATGTCCTTCCCATTTAACATTTTACAATATCATATTTCACCTTCTTATGCAGAAATTCACACAATTCAAAAGATGAAGTTTATGGAAATTTTCAGAGCTGCGAACGCATTTTCTATTGGTAAATATGGGTATCAGACAACAAACATAATCATTTTTGGAAGTGGATAAGGTCCTCCACCATTCCATCTCCCTGAAGGTTAGACCTTTTAGGTTGTGTGGTGGATTTGACCCTTGTGAAACCTATGTTGAGTATTCCCCTGTTGTGTGAATCAGTATACCCCTATCCTTCTTGTTCAAAAGATACCAAACGTAATCATTTCAACACCTGTTTTGAATTTTTCGACTCATCACACTCATACCCACCTCTATAGTGGCTAATGGAGACTAGCATGTTACCATCTGTAATCAATGAGAGAGAGAGAGAGAGAGAGAGAGGAAAATTCAATTCACAAAATTTGTCCATACCAAACTTTTGTAGCAAATTGCATTCGTGGAGGCTCAAAAGGGTACCCATCTGTCAAAACAACAGAGTCAATAATAAGGATTTAGATGTAATATTTGTTCATCCCAAACTAACAACAAATGACTAACATATAGAATCTATGTATACCTCGATATCAGAAAAATGATTTAGGTCCCTTTGACACCCAATATTTCTAAATAATTTTGCAGTTCCTTTTTTCAAAATCTATCCTCTTTTATTTTCAAACGTGAGGCTGAGGGCCTCTGTTTTCCACCCTGTTTCCCGTTCCTACAAGACAATAACCCTAGCCTATCCTCAAAATTGTAAAGCATGACCTTCCATGAATGCAGGTCCAAAACCATCACTCTCCAATGAACACCTGTTCATATTTCCAAAAACCTAATTTCCGAGCACATTTAGCTAGTAATTAAAAGAGATTCATCGGATGAGCTAGCGTATCAATATTTACCAATAGACGCACATTCACACAAACAGAATCAATATCTGTCAACAAAACAACAATTAAACCATTCGTAGCCACTGAAAACCCTAAGCCTATATTTCAAACCAAGTTTTTGCAAAAATACACAAAATATCAGCGCTACAACCCTAAAATTTCAAAACGACACCATAGCAATAAACGCTGACAATGTGTGTACACACATGCTGTATATATATATGTGTGTGTGTGTGTGTGTGTGTACGGATATACCGGGCAAAACGATGTCGATGATGAAAGTGCCGCCGTCGTACGGAGTACCGAGAGGACCGGGAATTGTACCGGTCAAATGGGTGAGACTGTCCCCTTTAAGCTTGATGCTTATACCGGAGACATCAATGTCTTTGTTACATTCTTGAAGCTCCTTCTGTACACGAACGAAGTCCACCATCTTCAAACCAATTTTACAGAGAAAGAGACAGAGAGAGAATGCGAATTGAAGCTATAATAATGAAAGTTGGAGTTGGAAGGTTTTCTTTACACGCATCGCACGCCCTCGCACTCTCTCTCTCTCTCTCTCTCTCTCTCTGATGCTTTACCTTCCTTTTTGAAAGAGGCAAGTAGAGAGAGAGTGCAGTATCGAACCTATGGCCGAGAGCACAGACGATAAAAGCAAGAAACCAATGGCTCACAGGAATAAAGTATGGTGCTTTGTTATAGTGACTATTAAGATATGACGTCGTTTTATCAGTACTAGCAAATCTACCAAACAAGCGCTATTTAGTATTTAATGTGGTTGGGTTAGCCCAACAAGCCCTATATTATGGTGTTGAAGGACAGCCACGGCCTCCTTTTTCTGCACCAAAAGGGATGGTTAAGAAAAAACGCGCGCCACATCAGCTGTGGCTAATAATAGCCGGTGGATTCTAGGTGACATGACACGCAGTAGTTGACGTTTGTTCACTAATATTTTTTATTTTATTATGTTACGTTTTAGTTATTTAAATTTAAAGAATAATATTATTTTAGCTAAACACATTATCTTACTTAACATTAAAAAAAATAACAAAATGAGAATATGAGTTTGAATCAGATAACAACATTATCTGTTGAAACTAAGTGAATAATACATAGTGTAGTGAAATAAAAAGTTTAAAAAATTTTAAATATTAAGATTCGAGGAGAGCGACCCCATTTTTCTATTCAGTATTAGTCTATATTAATTGAGAGAATAGAGAGATGTAAGTGAATACACACCTTGAATGCCAAGCCCAAAGCAAGAAATACACATTAAATTTACGTCATTTGTGTTATGCTTAAACTTGATCCCGTGTTTTATGCTTGACAGTATCGAGATTTTACCATTACAGCAATCAGTGCCCTTAAACAGAGATAACTAAGACTCTGACTCAAAAAGAAAAAGGAAAAAAAAAAAAGAAGGTGTGCTTAAGAAGAAGAAAAAGGATGGCTAAGACAGCTTCCGCGCAATGAGCTTGAACCATGGATTTTGCTTAGAAGGGGAATGTAGCTAAGAAGGTGATACTCTTTTGACTAGTACCTTGTTCTCCATACCATGGAGTAATAGACTCCTTGTCTTTACGTTGTGTTTGGATTAATAATTTAACAAAAATAAAAAAGAAAAGGACATAAAATTACATTATACGTTTGATTGTTAAAAAAAAATAGAGAGTAAAAAAATATAAAAAAAAACAAATAATAATTTAGGATATCTTATTTTCTTCTCTTTCTTCCTCATTTTTCTTTTTTTTTTTCCTTTTCCCTTCATAAATTTATATTTCAAACATAGTCTTAGTGTATATAAAAAGACTGTCAGGTGGATAACAGGACCTTGAATACTTCCCATTGCTCTAAAAGTTAATAGCTTTTCAAAGGTTGATGAGAATACTATGGGTAGAGATGGCAACTGAATAAGAATGACAACAGAACGGGCGGACGGATTAGTACAAATTACCCTTCTCCAAACCCCATTTAATTTTATAAAATCTTACCCCCTCCCAGTTCTATCCCCGAATATAAATGGGGCAAGGTATTAACATAAAAATTTTAATCAGAGCGTGTTCCCCATCGGATTCCCATTTAGCTCAAAATAATTTTTTTTTTTTAAACTTTAAACTATGACTGCTACACGGCAAGCTTGAAGCCTGCAAGCGTGTCCTCCAATGAAGGTTGGCTGGAGGTCTTGATTTTATAGGCATTGAAGCCTTTTGCTTTTGTTGGAGTTTTGATGAAGGAATGCTGGAGCAGTCTTGGTTTTATAAGCATTGAGGCCTTTTGTTTTTGTTGGAGTTTCGATGTGGGATAGGATGGCATGAGACATGATTTTCAACAAAGTGGGAAGCTTATTGCAGCTTTTCTTTGTCCCACATCGGTCTTGTAAAAAAATTATAAACACTATATATAACATATGGCCAGCTCTTTTATGTAAAGTTGTTGTTGGGCAAAATACCAGTGGCTCAATTTTGGAAGGCTTCATATATACGGGGTGGGGAAGCAAACCCCGTCCTCGTCCCAAACCTGATGCAGATTAGCCCTTGCAATCCCATATCCGCTCATATCCGTTTAAACCCATCCCAACCCCCTCCCATTAGAGGCGGGGCGGGATGGGTCCTTGAAAATTCGGATTAAATTGCCATCCCTAACTATGGGTCCTAGAATTCTGCGTTATACTCTCATATCTGTTTCTTATGCCTTTCCCCGAATAAATTTTCCAGGACAGTGGGGTGGTTCCCCCAACGTCACCCGAATTTTGCACCATCCAGCTTGTTCATATAACCAAATTATAAACATACTACAACAATATCAGGCTTTTGCTATAAAATTTGTCACAAAAAGAAAAATTTTTGTCACAATGGACTTATTGTGATAATAAAAATTTTATTTCATTACAAGTTTGTCACAAAAAAGCTCGTCATAATAAGTCTGTTGTGACGAAATTAGCAACTTTTCACCATTAACAATGGAAAATGGTATTCTTTTAAAATTTTTGTACAGAATTTTATACCAGAATGATGTGGTGATGACAATTTTATAATAAACAAGCATCTTAGTGGGTTCTTTATTTTAAAGTGATAGGCCCACAACTTAACCACATTATTCTGATAATAAATTCTGTATAAATTTTCTGATTGTATAGTATTACCCTTAACAAATATGTATAGTGACGAAAAATTTTCATCACAATAATAATACAGATGATGACAACATAATTCACGACAAAAAGTAGACAGAAATGAAAAAAGGATTGTCTGAATGCATTGTAGAGGGAAGAGAACTCAATAACTCAAGCCTAGTATTCTGATCAGTTAGTTAAACCTTAACCAAACGATTGTAAAGTCATAGTAATGATAGCATTTGCATAAGTTAGCTAAGTAGCCTTTTAGCATAGAGGAAAGGGTGCAAACAACTGCTACTTCCCAAAATGGATTAGAGCTCAATAAAGAGGTGGAATGCCCAACATCACTTAAATGGTACTAGATATCATTGTTTCCAAGAGTTAGGTTTGTAGTTTGCTTGGAGATCGCTGTATTTGAATTGAAATTGTTCATTCCTCATAAAAATTGTACCTCTTTTTCTCAAGTTCCATATGGTCCACATATCAGTGGTATGCATATGTATGATTACGTCAATAAGAAATAAGTGAAAGATCTGGCTATTAAGACGCAGGGAAGAGACATAGGACTTTCTCTCGAGATCTTGCAGTAACAAAAAACTCTTGCATTAACTTTTTTTTTAATTACTCACTTTAACCTTGAAAATACATTGGACTCCCTATTTAAAAGACTTTTTTTGTTTGTTCAACAGGTATCGGTAGGGGTATTTGGATTAGCTTACTATTCATGTTGGGGTTACAATACTCGTAAGGGATAAATCCCTCGTAACCAATCCTTGTACTTAGCAAAAATCAAACGGTTGACCTATCAAAAAGATATCAAAAGATCTAGCCAACTGAGCTAATCTAGTTGGTTATTAAAGGTTCCTTTTTGCATTCTTTATGTTAAACTATATAATATAGTTTTCTAGTTAGCAAGCTTTCTTATGCAATTAGTTTTCTATTTTCTATTACTTGTTTACTGCTCCTCTTAATTCTATATATATAAAGGCTTCCTCTCAATATAATGGACTTCATTACTTCAATATATCAATATAATGTATTATGATACATATATTCTATTTTAGGGTTCTCTCTCTATCTCTCTCTCTCATTATTTTGATATGGTATTAGAGCTCTTCTAATATGGTAATAGAGTCACCGACCTTAATGTGCGTCTACCTCAAGCGTCAAACTCTGGCTTCCAATTTATGAGCCCATCATTCATCACTCTTGTCAAAAACAATCTTACTTTGCCACCTGCCCGCACATGTTATAGTTCTTTCACACGCCTCGCGTCTCTAATCACTAGCTCCTCTAGTAGATCTCTTGACTCTAGAGTATTAGAATAATAGCAGAGGAAAATATACTTTATATTTATAATATATAGATTCTGCTTTAGAGTTCTCTCTCTATTTCTCACTTCTATTATTCTAATACTCTAGAGTCTAGATTAATGCAAGTTACTCACATGCTTCCATTATGAAATAAATATAAATACCATAAATTCTTAACAAATAAGAGAAAAAAATAATACAAGAAATAAAGGAGAAAATGGGAAAGGACATTCATCAATCAAAGATAAAATATGAAGGTCAGAAAAAAAGCATAGATTTGTAAAAATAATTAACAAAAAAGATAAAGTAGATACATTGAAGGAAACAGAGAGCTTTGTAGCTTCCAAAAGAGTAACAATCAATGTGGCTCTAGATTGTTTGTTGGCGCCAAAGCGTGTCGTGTCAAGCTCCTTTCGCTTGTTCTCCATGCAACAATCACAAAAATCTATAGCTTAGATTGCATTGCACTATTGAACCGATCATAGGCCAACCTAAAAATTGCAACCTTTTCAAATTATTAGTCTGCTGCAAATAGACACAGAGAGAAGCTGTACACAGTTGTGATAAGCCCTTCCTAGCTCAAATCATCAACAAAAATCCTAAAATTTTGGTAATTTCTAAGAAATGATAACATGATGGGAGTGCTATGTATTATGAACTGAATTTAAACAAGCTTCAATCGAGAAGTTTGGGTTTTTTTTATTGTATAATCTTGAGACTGTAACAAATCTATCTGAGTGTTAATTTTAACAGATCTCAAAGAACTAATAAGTTTAAAGGCATGTTCAAATTTAATCAGGATTTTATTTATTTGTCTGCAGTGTCATGCTGCTTACCCGAATATTAAGCCCATTTTCAAGAGAGATCGACAGTTTAACGGTCCCAGTCATTCATTCCTGATCCCAAGAATTTATGAATAGATCTACAGAAAGGCTGTTTTTCTTTTTTGACAGTTATTGCCGAGTTGGAAGTTGAAACTCACCCTTTTTTCTGACTTGGATTGATCCCACTCACTGACCCACACCACCACGATCCCCTTGAACCATTCCCCACTTTCTCTCTCTATAAATACCCGCCATAACTTCCCACTTCCATCTCTCTCTCTCTCTCTCTCTCTCTCTCTCTCTCTCTATAAGTTTCCACAACCTTCTGTATTTCTCTCCTTGTTCTCCCCTGTTTTTGCTCTGTTTCCTGCAATTTCCAGACCTTTCAAGTGTTCTTTCTTAACCATGGACGGCATTGAAGACACAACCATGCAAAACCCACCTCTCAGGACACAGAAATATTCCTTGGCATCCCAAATTTGTTTGAGATCTTTGGCGGCTGTGGCTTCATTGGCTGCTGCATGGATCATGCTCACCAGTCAGCAATCTGTCATGCTATATGGCTTCAAGGCCCACGCCCGATACAGCTACTCCTCGGCTTTCAAGTAAGATAATTCGTACGGATATATATATATATATATATATTTCATTTGTTTGTAATTAGAGTGCTCACAAATTTGCAGGTTCTTTGCAGCTGCAAACCTTATTGCGTGTGTCTTCTCTGTGGTATCCTTGTTTGTTGCTGTATTCATTGCTCGAAAATCCTCGGCTCGGAACAATTACGTCTATATGTTCCTGCATGATCTGGTATGCAATTTACAGATGCAGGAGATGGATTATCAAAAATCATTCTATACATATATACATATATATGTATATGCTTTTACTTTGGATTTGAAATTTTGACAGGTAGTGATGACATTGGTGATATCTGCTTGTGCCGCTGCAACTGCTATCGGATACGTGGGCCGATATGGGAATAAGTATACTGGTTGGGGGGCCATTTGTGACAACTTTGTCAAATTCTGTGACAGAGTGACTGTTTCTGTGGCACTCTCTTACTTCTCCTTCGTCTTGTATCTGCTTCTCACAGTCATTTCGGCTAACAATTCCAGAAGAATTCAAGTTTGAAGCTTTTCGTTCAGTTGACGAGAACGAACATCATCTATGGCGGTGGTACTAGTAGTGAATATTATGTAATGGTCATGTTTTAAAAATTCGCAATGACTCTGTACTTTCTTAGAAGAAACTACTTTATATGCAACTTTCTTTTTTCCATTCTTTGTCTCTTAAATCTTGATGCTAGTACAGTACAAAAACTGATGCAACTACAAGGTTACCCCAATAAATGAAAAAAAAAAAAAAAAAAAGTAACAATCACGGAAATTCATCCAAAATGTTTGTGGCTCGTAGTTACATATCCAAGATTTTCCATTCCAACTTTTATCATTGAATTCAACACGTGCCAACGCGGGCTCTGAAGGATTTGTGTGCATGTTCTTTGCATATGAATCGGGAAAAAAGAAAAAGAAAAAGAGAGAGAATTAAGCAATGAAACTGGCCAATATGGAGTTTCAATTCGAATGTAATTGTGGTTTTGTGATGTCATTACTCATTAGATTTCACTGAGATTTGAATGATTATTCTCAAATCCTTCTTTTGAGAAGAAAACCAAGGAGTACAAGATGATGTAATAAGTTTTCTGCCTTCAAAAAAAAAAAAAAAAAACCACCATGTATAGGCAAGTTTTCTTAAAATAGGTTCGGTTCTGCGAGATTTAAAATGAAATTGATTTTATTTACGCAGCCAAACGGGCCTTACCATAACACCTTCTTGCACGAAAGTTCCATTGTTCAAGCGAGATTAGGAAGCCCCTAAGAACTTCTGGGTTAGGCACTTAGGCTGAGGCCTACAAATTCTTGGCCATATCAAAGATCAAGTGGACAGAGATGACCTATGCTCTAATTACTATACCACAAGCAACAACGACTGCAACATATGGGTCAGTGGAATGGAAATTTGGAGACTCTTGACCTCATCTCCATCAAGTGTTTTTGCTTGTAAGACACCAAATGAAGTCATGGGACTTGGATTACAACGGAACGGAATTGAAAGTGAGAAGAAGCAACTTAACAAGCATTTATATATATATATATATATATATGTATAATTCTATAACTTACATACACCTCTATCTAATACTGCATTTCCACCTTTTTCATTTTTTTTCCCTCCTTTGGGTCTACCCTCTTTCATTTCCATTTTGAAGAATTCCATTTGCTTTACTTCAAAACGTTCAAGCAATTTTTGTTTCAAGCAGTTGATCTTGCCAAGTAATTGCTATGGAATCTTCAGATTAGTGGTAATGATCAAAGTTAAATAAGAGGCACATTGTAAGGCTTTTAGCCCTCCTTTGGTATAACTTTTTTCAGTCTTTTTTGACCTGACTTTTTCAGTTTATAAGTAAAAAAGTTAAATTTTTTTAACTTTCTACTTTTTTTACTTATCTTAGTTTATAAAAGTAAAAAAACTTTAAAAAAACAAAAAATAGAACTTTTATCCTCACAAGAAAAAAAGCAAACTGCAAAAGTTAGATTTAAACTATACCAAATGGAGCCTCAAATTAAAGCACACATGTTTAACACAAGGTGACTTTAAATCCATTCACAGGCTAAGCAAGGAACTTGATCAGAGGTTTCAAGAGCATAGCAGTGCTATACATTACTCATGAACGAAAGAGAGAATAAAAATAAGTTTGGTGCATATAAGCAGCTTATATATCTACCAGACTTCCCCTTTTTTACTTCTTGTTTTTTGTTTTTTTTTTTGGAGGGTTCCATGCTTTTTTATTTGCATTTTTTACATATTTATGACTTATGATCCATTTCTCTAATGGAGCTTTCTTCCTCTGTCGTTTCCATTTGTACGATTTTATTTACTCCAGTCAAAACATTTCCCAATGTTTCATACATGTATATGAGATTCACATTTCCCAATGTCAAAGCTGGTTCAGATATGCACTTCATGATAAGGAACTAACATACTCGCGATTCGCCTGCTATGTTTGTTTCGTGAAATTGAATATAGGATAAGAAATTACGGTCTTAAGAGTGTAAAATTTTCATAGGATAATTTTGTACTTTCACTTTTAATACCGAATTTTCGGATTAATTATCTCACATCTCCTGGAATTATTTAGTCACCGTATAAAAATCTCTCTGCTTCCCACAACTCTTGCTAGGAAAAACAAAAGTAAAAAATAATGAGGAAACGTAACCAAAAAATATAAAACAAACGAGAAGCAAAGGAATTGAAAATCGAAAAAGAAAATAAAAGTGAAAAATGTTAGGAAAACGTGGCCAAAAATATATTAAAAAACAGAAAGCGAGAAAATAACTAAGAATCAACTAAGAATCTTATGATGCATTTGTAACTTAAATTTATTAAGAAAAAAACAAAAGAAAAGAAAAAGGTGAGAAAAAAAAAACAAAATTAAAGAAGTTTTTTTGTTCTCTTTTTTTCTTACCTTTTTATTTTTTTTCTTTCTATCACCAAATCTTTGTTTCAAACACAACGTTAAAGAATCTTAGTCAAAAAGTTTTGTAAAATTTAAAATAAATCTTTAGAAAAATTAGGAAAAACCTTTAGGAAACTTATAGAAATAATTCAATAGAATTTAAAGAGAATATATGTATAAAAAAAGCACATACTTCATTTCCCAATAATTTCCACAGAATTTCTTAGAAGTTTTTCTTTAGTTTTTCAGCTGCTTCCATCATGGATTTTAAAAGTATCCTAAGTTTCTAGGAGGACGTAATGAGTTTTCCGGCAATTATAAACGAGAGACCAGATTACAAGTCTAATCATGCAGCCTCATCTCAAGAAACAAATGCGCCAAGCAAGAACAAGAGGGGACTATGGTAAACTACCGCTAGAGAGTGAATGGCCTTACTTGAATCTGTCAGAAATTGCCATTCAGAGTATTATTATTATTATTATTATCCACAGTTCTCAAAGGTTTCTTCCTTGTTCTTCTTCCACCAGCAGCCATTTTCATTTAAGTGGAGCAACTCAAGAGATGCATAGAGATTTCAATATATCCTTTCCTAACCTGTTCCAGAAATTACCAGCATAAGAAAGCACTGTGTCTGTGGGTCAATGCATCGGACAAATGCACATGCTCTAAACCTACCAACCAGGGCAAAGATGCCATTCATGGTACCTTTAACGAAACATAACACTTGCTTGAAATAATTCTAACAGTTTTGATAAGTTAGATATGAAAAAGTTTCAGACACAGCTTCCTAACTGAGAGGATGGTTGATTGAAACAGAAAATTTATACACTAGCATTTGGACGGTAGCTTCTCACTCTCTGCAAGGAGGAGGACTTCAATTAATAGTAACATTTCCTCAAAATCACATATCATTCTCCAAAATGCAGACTTTATAAGAAACTACTCCCCATATTTAATTCCTGTGGAGAAAAACACCAACTACTGCAAAATTAATCAAAGGCATACAGGCTCAATAAGCCATGAAGCATCTCTCAAAGCAAAGAAGAATTACCATGAGAATCACATAAAAGAGGCATAAACATTCGATAAAATAGCACTAGAATGAATGAGCTCAAAGAAAAGACATCCTTATTAATTTATTGGTTGTTTTGGTAGAAAAACAAGAAACTCCAATCAAGTTAGGTCACCAAACAGAGATTACTACATCTCTAAACAAGAAACTTTCAACCAGCAATTAGACTCTACCAACATTTTCTTTTTCTACTACAAATTCTAAGAGCAATTATGAACAAATTACTGAAAATAAAATGAAATAAAAAAACACAATCTATTGTACATACAGATCAACACCAATCCTCTTCCACAATCCACCATTTCCAAGTATCTTCCAAAGCTATGATCTGGCGAAAACGCCCCAGAGCTTACCCCGGCCGATGTTTTCCAAGAGCTTCTTAGCTCCCTCGACATCCACTTCAACAAGTTTCTGCAAGTAAGCAGAAGCACCGGCCGAGATCATTTGTTTACGACACATCTTAGAATGCACAAGTGAGGCCAATACAGAAACAGAGTATTTCTTATCCAAATTCAGTATTGAAGGGTCCAAAAGCTGAACTGCACCAACAAGCCCTTTCTCTTCCTTTCTGAAAATCCTTCGATTTCCGGAATAAACCAGAAGCGAAGACAATGCCTTTGCAGCGGCTTCTTTCTCCTCCACGGCCTTGCCTTCCAACATTCTAACCAAAGGTGGAATGCCCCCGCTTTCGCCCAACTCTTTTCGGGTTTTGGTGTTGAATCCCAGCTCGTAGATAGCTTTAGCAGCTGCGATTCTCACACCCAATACTCCGCAATTCAACAGAGATACAAGCTGATTTGTGAACCCGTCGGAAACAAGAACTTCGGCGATTGGGGGACATGAAGCTAAGCTCCTCAACAGCTCGACGGCGACTTCGAGACTCCGAACAGTTGGAGCAGAGTCCCAGAAATTCTTCAAGCTCTCAATCCCACCTTCCCTTGCAATTAATAGCTTCAACTCATCGTCCTCTAATATCAAATTGCACAAACACCCAATTGCATTCTCCTGCGCCGAGGAAGTCCCCGAGGCTGCAAGCGAAAGAAGTATCAAAATAGCATTCTCTTCAATGAAATTCTCTTTGATCTCCGGAAAGGCGGCCAAATTCCGTAAAACGCCGGCAGCGATCGCCTGTGAACTCGGAGTTCCGGCTTGGCAAATCTCTAGTAGAGACGAAATTCCACCTCTGGACCCGATTGCCCTTGCATTCTCCTTCGAATAACTCAGCGCTTGGAGGGCAATACAGGCCTTTTCCTTCCCGAATCCACTCCCCGATTCGAGAACGCGGAGGAGATTGTTGAGAAGCAACAAGCCCTCGGCGATGAGAACGTGTTTGCTCGAATCGACGGTTGAAACCCTAGAAATTGCCGTGACGGTCTTCTCTTTGATCTCCGGTGACGAGCTCGAATCAAGTAAGCGCACCAGCACCGGAACGACCCCCTGAGCAACCGCGATCAACACGTTCTTGTCGTCCTCTTGAAGAAGACCTAGCATCGAATCCATCGCCGAGTTCTTCGACTCGGTGGTTCCAATCTGCAACCGAGTTATCAAATTCCTTGCCTCGACGCGTACGGACTCTCTCTTCGAGCTCGAGCTCGAGCTCGAAACGACGGCATCTTGCAAAACGCCGCTCTTGATCAATACCTCGGCGTCGCTGATGTGGCGGTCGAGTCGGGCAGAAATTGAGTCAATGTCGTTCTGGGTCTTAAGTTTGCCGTCGGGGAGGGTGGGGTTCTGGCAGGTCGCAGAGAGAGAGAGTCCGTCGGAGAGGGTGTGGGAAACGGACTGGAGGAGTTCTAGAGAGAGAGAGTTGGTGGGGAATGAAGGAAAGTCGGAGAGGTCGGCGAGTTGAGCTTTGAGACCGGTGAGTTTGGATCTGATCAGCGACCATTTGCCTTTGAAGTTCTGTGTGTGGGGTATGGAGTCCAGTAGAGTTTGAAGAAGCTGGTTCGCGAGGTTGATGGGTTCGTTTTCTGGTATTTTCATGGCGGTTTTCTCTTATTGATTACAGTTTGGAAACAGAGTAAATGACAGAGAGAGAGAGAGAGGGTTGTTAGGGTTTATAGAGGGAGACAGAGGGAGTCTTGTGATGGTGAGTAGACCATGTAGAGAAACGATGACCATGAATGTACGAAAATAAAGAAAAAAATGAAGAAAATCATGTAACTGTGTGAGGTGAAGCCTAGATGCAGCCGAAGCGGTTGAACACACGCTCCAAATGAAATGGGTTGGATAGGAACTTGAAAGAAAATCCACAAATTTCCGATTATTCACAATTTTGTTATGCTTTTTGACCAAAACAAGAAAAAAAATCATTTTTATGTGCATTGAAATTTGATATAGCCATTTTATTGGTAATTTTTAAAAAAATTTCAATTATTAGTTAGCAATATATACGTAGTTAATAAATGTTTTAAAATCTCAATAAATTCATTTTATACGTATTTGAAGATATTCTTATTCAAACACGGCAAGAAAAAATTACTGAAAGAAATTTTTTAAAGTGCCATAATCCTACAATATAGTTCCCTTCATGCTGGCTTAATGCAGTAAATCCTCAAAGTTCTTGAACTATTGAATTTTGTCCAAAGTTGCAAAAATAACTGCCGAAGGTTTTATATTTGTTTTATTTTTTTCTTATTTATTAAATTTTTACGTATTTTTTTTATATGTTGTGCACCTCCTCATTGTTATAGCAATAATATTTACATATACATAGGCACATATATTTATGCATATACATACATATTTAGATTGTGTAAGTGGTAAATATACACTTGCATTTACATTCAAATTACTTGCCTTTGATAACAACTTTCTTTCTCTTTTTTTCTATCAACAAAAGTTCGAATTTGAACTTCAAAAGTTCAAAAGTTAGAGATCTTACCGTAATACCAAAAGAACTGCTATTATTACATTGTAACTTGATTGTTTGAATTTTAAAAAGAAAGCAAAAAGATAAATGTGCAGTTTTTATCAGCTACAACCCTGAAAATAATAAAGACAAAGACATAGGGTAAAAACAGTAACCATAGGGGGTAATTGGGTCGTGGCTCACACGCCCCAGTTAGTGTGGAGTGGGGGTACAGAGATAAGAGAGATAATACTGGAAGTTGGGAGAAGAGCCGAAAGTAGGGTCCGGAGAGAGAGAGAGAGAGAGAGAGAGAGAAAGAGAGAGAGACGGGTTGGGGCCTAGAGACTTTTATGAGGCTGACAGATGGATTACATATACAACAGACATATATATATGTGGACTGCCATGAAATGAAAGTTTCCAAGTTCCTTCGTCGTTTACCAAGTCTTTTTTTTTTTTTTTTCGTTTCTGGCCCTTACAGCTCAGAAGTGAAAAACAATCACTCACGGTCAGAGAAACTTTTTATCACTTTTATGATTTATCTATATTCCAGAAACTTTTAGACGAGGAGGTCAATGGTAAAGACAATTTCCCCTCTTTATACCCAAAAAGCAGAATTTTAGCTGTAAAAACTGTAGTCCATTCATATGTCCTTTACGTGTTGATGTTTACGTACTAGCATATATAGAAGAATTTGTTTATTGTTATAAAAATTAAACAAATTAAATATTCAAATACCATATATAATAAAATTAATTTTTTTAAAATTATCAAATAATAATTAAATAGTTCTTCTAAAATTATTTAAAATATATCATTTTTATCATTCAAAAATTTATTTCTTTCATCAGACAAAATATAAAAGACAATTGAAACTTAAACAATTTATCTACGCTCTTTGCTTTCTTTTTTCTTTTCTATTTTCTTTCTTCTTTTTTTTCTTTATTTTTTCTTTCTCTCTTCTCCTTTTTTTTTTTTTTCCTCTCTCGAAGTCCCCTTTTATAGATGGGAATGATTGGTTGTTGATCACATGTGAATTCATCCATCATTTTTTTTAGGTGGTCATCTACCATTTGACACTTATAATGTTTATCGTATTTTTTGTCTTAAATTTTTAATTAATATTCGTATGATACTTAGATAATTATATATTTATATTTTTTTATGTTCTCATATTTTTATGTTAAATTTATTTACTGTATTTTTGAAAAAAATATATTAAATTTATACATATTACATACCGTTCTTTTGTCATTTTATATTTTACTAACTATGATTTTGAGTATTAAAAAGGATGATTAACTATTTATGATGGAAATGCCCCCACGGATTTTGTGACAGTGTTTTACAGTCTGTTTGAAATTTAGAAGGAAATAGAGAAGGAAGAGAAAATAATTATAAAAAAATTTGTTTGATTATAAGAGGAAAATGGAAGAATGGAAGATAAGAAAAGTACAAAAAATAAACATTCTATCTCTCATTTCTTTTAAATTTTTTACAAAATGAAAAAAAAAAATTTTATTTTTTTCTTTACTTTCCCAAATTCCAAACAGGTCTGTGACTCGCGGCAGTCTGTAGGGGGTGAAAAATGGGCGGGAACAATTTGTCATTCACTGCTTTTAGCGGGGGAACAGTAAAGGCTTTTGGGTCTGTAGCGGTGAAAATTGGGCGGCTTCGGTGGGCTGTTTGTCAGAACACTAAAAGCTGTGAATGACGCACATGGAAAGCTCCAAGTTTGTAACAGAGTAAATTATTGATGGTCTGGGTGTGGGTACGTGAGGCCAAGACTAAAGGTATGGTCATACAGTTTTTTAAAATTTTTTTATTTTGTTTTTTTTGGTTTATATGTAAAAAAAAGTTAATTTTTAAATTTTTTTTGTTTTTATAAATTAAGACTAGTAGAAAAATTTTAAAAATTAAAAAATAAAAAAACTGAAAAATTAATTTTTTTACTTATAAATCTAAAAGTCTAACAAAAAAAATTTAAAATAAATCCCATCAAACGGATCCTAAGATTCTTTACCCTTTACAATAACATCCATCTTAAACTAGATTAGACATACAGATATTCTAACGTCGGCATGTTTTTTTTTTCTTAGTTTTTTGTCACTGGATATTTAGGTATTGCATAAACAAAGATTCACCACAAAAAAATATATGAAGGGATAAAACTTGAGACTTATGCTTAACATTAAAACCAAATCATCACTAAGCCATCCTTTGTCGTCGATGCCATGTTGACTGACTGACTTTTGGTGGTTGTAGGTGGTAGAGGTGTGCATGAGTTGGGTTGTATCAAGCCGTGCTATACCCAAAATAAAACAGATCCTCATTAGTTTCAAAATTTTAAACCCATAACTAAACCAGCCATTCCATAAAACAAACAAAGATGACTTGTTTGGTTGATTCAAGTTCATTCGAATTGAGTCTTTTATTTTACATAAAGTTTGATTAATTCCCTTAAAAATTTAAAAAATAAACTCATTTTCATATTCTCCATTTCTAACAATTTTTTAAAAAAATTAGTATACAAAATAGATTAATAACTATTTAAAAATATATTTAGCATATGTATATAAATTTTTATAACAAATAGAGATTGGGTTTTGAATCGGTTCTACTCTCAAGAATGTTGACCGGGAAAACGTACTAGAATTTATTAAATTGGTCATTTTACGACCCAAGGTGGGTGTTTCGTTTCTTTCTTGCAATGTTGGCGTGGCTGTGGGTGCAGGAATGAAGGTGAATCCAGTGTTAAAGTGGGATTCTAGCAGTAATGGATCACAGCCGACTATACAATAACATAAAGTTTTATATCTCTCTTTCTAATTTCTTTTTCACATTTGTGTTGCAAATTTTCACACATTAAAATTCAAATTCTTAATCTCTTTCCTCACAATGGTATTGGTTATAATGTTAGGCCGATAATATTAAAATTGGCTGCCAACTCAAGTCTCTTGCAATCTTATTGCTTTTTAACCACTAAAGTGGTAGTGGTTAGTTAGCTCTCATGTTAAGTATCAAATCTTAAGTTTGATTTCTCTTTACAACTCTTTGTAACTAGACGTCGTATATGCAATACATTAAATTTACATAATTCATATGTATGGTGGTCGTATATGAGCTCGAAGAAATAATTAGTCAAAAGCTTATACATTTTGTAGCCAAAAAAAATAAAAAATTTCGTTGCATTTTCTTGTAATTGGTACAGCAACTAGCAAAAACTTTTTCATGATATATATAAAATGTTATGAGAGTTTAATTTTGATGCAATGACAGTGTAAATTTTTTCTTTTTATACAAGTGGGACACTAACATTCAACATGTGTTGCATTTTGGTATAATTTTAGATATAAAAAAAACTATCAGTGTATTAAAACTAAACTTAAAAGTAACGTGACTCTACCAAAGCCTTGTTAAAGTAAGAGCTTTGTCCATTAAGATTAGATGAAAAATCAAGTAAGCATTTCTTATTGCTAACCAAGTACTAGAAGTCATAAAATATCTTTTAACCCCAGTACATCCTTGAAATTCACATTTCACCTAATCTGGTTATGAGGGGGGAAAAAAACACCTAATCTATTGAATTTGAGAAATTCTCTTGATTGGTTGGTCGATTCACATTAGAAAAAAACCTATCCTATCTTGTCAAACTTGACCAAAAGAGAGAAGATAGCTAATTTACTTAACCTCGACGTCACAAGTTTAAATTACAAAAATAATTTGTTCTCAAATATTATAGTAATGAAAAGCTCATGCATCGGAATGCAATTACAAAGAAGACGCAATGATATTAGTGCATGGCAACTCAAGAGAAGTGATTTAGTCGGGGGTCTCTCTCCCTCCATACGTAATCAACCCAACTTGCTAATTATTGTAACAAACAAATTATTTTTAAGCAACAAACAAGATCCTCTTAGGGAGGCGAAATTCTGGTGATGATTAAGCATGCCATGCGTAGGAATTATCAATTATAATAGTTTCACTACCGTGGAAGTAATACAATTTTATGTTGACTGATTGCATGCGCTTCAATTTCATTTAATCAGGTAAAAAGTGAGGATGTTCATAGAAAAAACATTTGATCATTCTGCAAGGGAAAACCTACTCCATTCAACTGATTAGGACTGCTAAATTTGGTTGACTTTCTCAATTATGGACCTATTAAATTTCATGCCAATTTGGACTTCACCTCACTTTGTAGTTGTAGAGTTGTTGTTGGGTGTCAAATCACATGCTAATATCTGGCTAGTGGCCATTTCTTTATTGATATTCTATGCTGCTAAGCAATGCCAGTGAGAGAGAGAGAGAGAGAGAGAGAGAGAGAGGGGGTGTAAAAGGGCTGATGTGTGGTGGCAGTACTTCAATGTTTCCTTTCATTTATACAATTTTTTTTTTTGTTTAACATATTGTAAAATTAATCTCCCAGTCAAAAGGTTCAAGAAAGATCAAGCTAGAAAAATATAGACTGGGTAACTAAAGATTGATTTTTAAACCAACAGTAAACTTGGACGTCTTGAATTTAACTCTTGTTGATGACTCTAGAACTTAATTTAATACCTTTGTGTTTTGTGGGTAGCTCTCGAATTTAACTATTACTTGTTTATTTTGTTGTTTATTGTAGGTATCCAAAATTTACACTGTTAAAATGGGTTCACCCGTTCAAGAGTGGTTCCAGGTCATTAAAAAAAACATAGAAAAAAGCTAGAACAAAATCAGAGTAGAAGGTTGAGCCATGATAAAATTGACTTCTTTCTTGGCTACTGTTAGGGCCTGAATGCGAAGAAGGGCTAGGCCCAATGAATAAATTAATTAGGCCTGGATAGCTTTCTGATACATAGTTTCAGTTAGCTATTTGGTCCAGTCCACCCAAAAACAAAAAATTACTAAAGGAAAGTTCGGATATTTGGTGGTCTACCCACGAGAAATTATTTAGTGCCATCACCTGTCCTCTTTTTATATAAGGTGAATTTTTCACCTGTTAGGTGGGATATTTGTCCTTATCTAACAGTAGAATCCCATTCTCATTTAAAAAGAAGAGTAAGAATAATGTAGTGCTCCTGAAATATTGAATAATTTTTTCCTATTTATTATTCGAGTTCAAAACTTCGTCCATGCGCAAGATAGAAGAGCGGTCAGTCACTAATAACTGGAACAATATGTAACTTCTGTCAATCGAGTTCTCTACGCACATATTGTTGGGGAGGTTTGCTCAAGATATGAGCAATTAAACTTGTATAGAAGATAAAAGAAGAAAATAAATACAACACACATTCACAAAAATATACATAGATTTATTATGGTTCACTCAAATAATTTAGGGTTATGTCCACACTGAGTCAGTGCGGTATTCACTATAAACAAAGATACCCATAAATTTGTCGTGGTTCACCCAAACAATTCAGAGCTACATCCACACTTAGTCATTGCGGTATTCACTATAAATGAATAGGGGATTACAAAAAGAAGCTATAACAGGGGTAGATAAATGTTTTGTTTTATAGACAAAAGAGGGGAAGATAGTCATCCGACCATTTTGTAAAACAATCCGGTTGAATCAAGTGTTGCGGCTGTAGATTTCCTTATCCAAAGATTTCAACAAATGGTGCAGATTTTTACCAAAAAATTCAAACAAAGCTGGCCATATATATTGACTTATAAATGAGCCATGCATGTGGATCAAAGAAGCTGCAGAAAAAATCTTGGAGAAGTCTTCAAAAGCGGTGGTAGGAAAGTTATCGAAGATGGGCTTCTGAATGCTACTTTGGGTGGATTACCTCCACACTCAACACATATTCATAAAAACGGCAACAAAACAGTACAGAGAAAGAAACTGTTATCGTGTTTCGAGATTTTTAAATTTTTATTCAATACAATTTTAACTGATCCTAATGATCAAAAAGTTAAAAAAAAATCTATTGGAATAAAAGAAATAAGTAAAAAAGTCTCTCGATGGTCATACAAATTAATCAACGAATTAGAACAACAGGAAGGAGAAGGTGAAGAAGAAATACCAATAGATCATCAGATTCGTTCAAAAAAAGGCCAACATGTAGTGATTTTTATTGGTAACTGAAAAAATACTTATATTAATAATAAGGCTACTAATAATCCTGATTTGGTCATTAAGAAGCACAAAATAAAAGCATAAAAAGGAAGATCGATTAAAAACAATAAAAAACTTGCAAGATCTATCTGGATCTAAAGTATCCATTCCAACAAATATTGGACTTAAAAAAATAAAAAGCGAAATTTCTTTATTTCGAAATGTTTGAATATATAGGATAATCTATTATCTCGATTTGTTACTTATTTTTTTGCTGAATTAAATGGATTTCTATACGTATATTTGACTACAAAGAGAGTTTCATTTTATGGTTGTTCCGTAGATGCCTGCTTTGGCTGGTGACTCACTGATTATAATAGAACAATAGCTTAGTTGCTTGTTTGCAATCCCTTGTTTGAATCAGAGTCTTTCTCATGGGGGCATTTAATTTATTGAAGCTCAAGGCCTCTTCAAATTCCTTGATGTAGCGTCAAGGGTATAACAGAAGTGAGTCTTAAAAGTGGACAATTGATCATCCCTTTCTAAACCAACCTTACCACTATGCCAAAGCCAGCCCTCAAGCACACATACTTGGCTGCCAGGCTCAAAGGGCAGCAAAACAGTACCTTGAGGATATGAGTCCGCAAGTCACCAACAACTGGACGAACATGTAACCTCCGTCAGTTGAGTTCTCTAAGCACATATTCGTTCAAAAAAATAAAGGCAACAGTTAGTGCAGAAGGCTCCCGATACTTGAAAAGAATCAAATGTATCTTTACAGAAATAGTTTCGTGTTTTGAACTGGTGACTTGAAGTTCGCAACTGAACAACTTTAGTGCTGCGCTAAGCAAGGGCGGACCAAATAAGGATCCAGTGGGGATAGTTGTCTCAACTAGATTGACTACTTTCACTGTTTTTAAAAAAAATTTATGTGTATTTGTTTGATTCTTGGTTATAAATATATGTTTTACTCCTACTGAATTTACAAATATTTACGTCTCCTTTGGATTTAGTAACACCTATATTTGTCCAATTGAATATTACTAAATTTGTAAAAAAAAATATACATATCTCATTAAATCTTTATTATTTGGCTAAATAAATAACACAATTCTAATTAACGTTTCATTATATGTATTCATAGACTCTTGATTATTTAAAATCTTAAAATTCTTTTTTAAAACTTAGAACCTTAGCCAGTTAAATCTGAATTAAAATTTTTTGATAAGTTTTTTAGTACAATTTTTATACAAAATTAATATTTTTTTTCAACGTCTTTAATATAATTATCACTTTATTTAGTAAATTTTGTTCTTACCGAACAAAAATTCACCTCAAGCACATTCTCGGCTACAAAGCTCAAATGGGGAAAAGTACCTTGGGGATTTAGAAAATAATGTTGTGGGCCCGGCAACTCTGGGAAGACCCTTGGCACATGGATAAGTGGATGTAGAGTACTGTCGTTGTTATTCCAGTGGAGAACCAGAGAGATAAAAAGTTTGATATGCAAGGGGATGAGTGGGCATGGTTGGGTACTTTTTAACTGAAGAAGCTTGGAATAATACATTGAAATTGCAGAGCTACGTGTTTCAAACAAACAGGAGTTTGAAGGTTGAAGTCAAATAGGACAAAGTCAAAAAGCTCAATCATAAAGAGTATTGACAGTAACATGGCCATGTGGCAAGGCTTGATACATAGTAGCACTGGAATAATGAGCTCATAAAGTAATATGTAGATGTGGCTCAATCCATCTAATAAGGTTCTGATCAAAGCTTAAAAATTCTGGAATTTATTCATCCATTCTAAAACTCTTCTCTGATTCTTCCTCCAAGTGTGGAAGTCAGACCCTCCCACTTACTGAGAATGTCAACGGGGCAGTGGGAATTGGGTCATGTTCAGGCTGGGCTGGATCTGGTCCCATTTTTAAGGTCCAAATTACCCAAAAAAAAAAAAAAAGAACAAGGGCTTTACTCATTTGTATTTGAGTAAAAATTAGATAATCTCCTTGCAGTTCAAAAGTAGATACACAACCTCTTATGATTTGAATTTATTTGTAAAATGAATGAAATCATGATAATTTAGTGAAATAACAAAAATATCCCTATAAAGGACAACCCTTTGTTTTGACATAAAAAGAAAAAAATTATCTTTTTGATGATTTATTTTGAAGAAATAAAATGACAAAAATATTCATGTGACAGAATTGTCGCTAATTCTAGTAGTTTTTATTTTTTTAAGTTGAGTCCAAATCAAAGAAGATTATTTGTTTATTTTTAAACCACATGAGGATCATGTGATTTTCGCTCAATCTATAAGGGAGTAAAGTGTAATAACTCTAAAAAAAAATCACTCACTTGTAATAAATTTACATTTCAGTTGATAGGCATTATTGGTATATAAGATTTAAATGAAAAGCAAATTGATAATCAGGTTGGGTGTTTATTGGGTTCTTGAACCAAAACCAAAACTTTATAGATTGATGGAGACATCATGGGGATGATCACTGTGCATCAGTCCTACAAAGAGTTATAAAGGCCTGACAATTGATTCAATGCCAATTAGTTGATTGATCCTAGTGGCACATCTGCTTTCTTGCCCTAGCTCATTCCCACCTTCTTTGTTTTCACAAGTCCACTTGATCTCTATGAAAACATTATGATTGATCAAACATTGATGGATATGGCCAACCTTTCAAGTCAAACTCATGAATATATTCCCTTATAGACCCAAAATCCATCTGGGAAAAGTTTGATATGCAACATATGGAGGGGAGCTAAGTCATGTGGCAGTTGGAATCTAATCTCCTTGAAATATTGCCTATATATATGTGTGTGTTTGTAATTGAGGTTTGGTATGGGAATGAAGAATGCAGTGAGCTTAGTGAGGAAGAGAGGCCTTGTATGAAGATAAAGAGCCATGTTTGGTAGCCAAGGATGACTTGCCTAAATCCATCCAAGGGTTTTCAAGAACTAGTCTCAGTTTGTGACATCTAAGCATATGTGAATAGAGCACTTGTGTGGTTTCTAGGCGTCATCGCTTGGCTACTCTGACTGGCTCTTATCCTTCATGCTAGCCCTCCTCTTCCATGACAAGAAGACGTAATGAATATATACATATCTATATATATGTATAGTTGTTGCAGATGCATATATGCATGCATACATGAAGTAGTTCCATGCTTATGTTCTATAGGGTTTGTGAAGAGAGCATGTGTATACATTATGCTTCTATATATAGTTAGTGGATGCTTTGAATTATTATGTTTTTTTTTTTCTTTACCAATAGGTAATCAATATTCAGGAAAACCAAAAAGGGTGACTCAGTGGTCGGTTAATTCTTATGCTAAACATGAAGTCTCAAGTTCGATCCCTCTTAACGCCTCTTTGTGGTTAATTATCATTTATAAAATACATAAAGTTTACATAATTACATAAGTTCGAGGATTAGTCGGTTGAAGGCCTTAGACATTTTCGAGTAACTTGCATATCAGTTTTTAAGTTTTCAAATTATTTTAGGTAATCATAGACTCTTTCTTTCATGTCTTCAGCATATGAATTACATTTTTACTCTCTAATTTATACTGGGTTCTTGTCTATTCTAATTTAACAAAAAGCAAAATTAAAGTAGCATTTTCCTTCCATCCAAAAAAAAAAAACATTTTCCAAAAAAAAATACCGCTTGGGTCCGGTGGGGCTCTGTTCATGGGCCTTCCTATAAGGTTGTGTTGTAGGTTCGCCGAGTAACCGTCCCAGCCCCGACCCGACTACTCTCTCCCCTATTTAAACCCTACTGATTTCTCCGTCCCGCGTCCGTGACCCTCTCTCTGTTCTCAACCCTCAACGCTGAAACAATCACGAACCATCCATGGCGATACCAATTAAGTTGATGATATTCGCTCTTTCAGCTTTGTTTTTCGTTTCTGCAACGGTTCCAATCTCCGACTCTCCATTCATAGTAGCGCACAAGAAGGCCACTGTCACAAAGCTCAATTCCGGCACCGAACGTGTCTCCGTTTCCATCGATATCTATAATCGTGGATCTGCGTATGCATTCTCATAAAATCTCCATTTCTACAATATGCATGCATGCATGTATAGATGTATATATGTTGTATCTGTAGATACATAAAATTTCGTTGTTTAAATTTTGTAATCTGATACATAAGTCACATTTGATCTTACATGGTGTGTGTGAATTGCGACTTCAGTTTATCTGTGATGACTTTGCTCCTGCTATATGCTCATGATATGCTGAATTGGATTTTTGTGCTTGGTGTGGACTTGTGGTCCGTTGTTGATTGCCCTGGGCTTCTTTTCTTGCTTTGCTACTCTATTAATTCAGCCAATTGCTTACAGGACAGTCAGATTGAAAATTGCATTGACTAACATTCAGCATTTAGTCATTGACTGCTTTTGAATTACAAGAAATTTTAAGTAATTGGATGGTCTTAGTTCGTGGGGGTGAATTATCTTGTATCCATAGGTTATCTTCTCTACAAGTTTGAATCTATTAAGGGAAACATATCTGTATTTGTGAGCACATTGATATGGATAAGTGGTAAAAGAAGAAAGGTAATCACTAGAAGTGATTGCGTTCTTTCAAAAAATAATGGTGTTTGTAATTAGTGATTACGTGAGTGAAGATAGGTTGGGCTGGTTTGGTCGTGTGCGAAGGTTGAAGGCTGTACCAAGACGACCAGTGGATGAAAAAATATTTTATATTTGGGATTTCGAGAAAAGCATGTTGGCCAGGAATTTAACATGAGGAAGAAAAGGGGCATTGGTGAAATGTAATGGCGATGCAAGATTCTCATAGTCCACCTGACCCAAAATACTTGAAAGGAGTGTGACTCAATACAATGACACACTTGATTTTTCTGACAATGAACGAAAGAAAGAAAAAAAAGAAAAAGAAAAGATGAATGTTGGAACTTAGGAGAGGTACATTTGCTGGGACCAACTTCAAGGTTGTAACAATGTTTTGGCGCTGCCAAAACTAGAAGATATGGAACTCAAAACTATCTAAGCTTCCGACCTTTCTCATAAGATGACCACAGCAGTAGTAACTTGATGTTATCCATATGAGCTGGCCAAGGTGTAACCTGATGTTCATCCTTTTGTCCGTAGATATCCTTGAAGTTGTTTCCCTACTAACTGTGTTTTTGTTTTGCCAGATAGTGTTAGTTTTTCATAGTTAGCAGTTTGCAGCAAGCAGTAACATAGCATGCAACTTTCTCATCCATTAGGCAACTTTAGGCATTATTTTACAATTGTGGAAAATGCTTCACAACCTAAATCCAAGTGCTCTTAATGTTTCAATTTTCAGCAGATACTATTAACGTGTCAGTATTACTTCCCTTTTTGCTATCTTTGCTGCAAAACAAAGCCACTCCTACAGAGTTCAGCGTGGAGTACATGTTTTACTGTGTAACAACGTTTTTACATCTGGTACATTGGTTCTAGTTCCAACAGTTACATCAATGGCCCAAGAAATCCAGCTCAGAATGAATTGAGCTTCGATTGCTAAGAGTGGATTGAGCTTCAATTGCTTAGAGTGGAAGTCTTCTCACATGTATATTGGTGTTTCTACATAGGATATTCTAGGAATGACTTTGTTGCTTACATTTTGGCTATACCTAACTTAATAGTACATTTTTTCTGTTATCTTTTCAAACATATGCATGTTGACTTTTGGTTATCAGCTAGATCGTATACCCCACAAAAATGATGAAAAACACTTCTGTAACAATAACGTTATTTAAAATGTGAATAATTGGGGCTTTTTTCCTGTATTTCTTCCAGTGCTGCATATGATGTCAGTCTTACTGATGACAGCTGGGCTAAAGAAGTCTTTGATTTTGTTAGTGGGAACACTACCAAAACATGGGAAATACTTGATGCGTAAGCTTTAACATTACCCCTAACCTCTTAAGATTTCATTTATTCTTTTTCCTTTTTTTGCACTTATATTTTCTTCTGATTTGTGTATAATTGACAGCGGGTCTCTTGTTTCCCACTCTTTTGAATTGGCATCCAAAGTGAAAGCCTCATATAATGGCGCACCTGCTGTCATCACATTCCGGATCCCCATGAAGGCCAAACTACAGGTTTGATATTTGGAAAAGCAGCTAATGGCTTAATTTTTGAGAATGATGTGTTACCATCTTTGGACTTGTTTGTTGTCTATTTCTAGGAGGCATATTCAACCCCGATCCTACCATTGGACATTCTTGCTGATAGAATCCCTGAAAATAAGTTTGAAGTGGTAAGCTCTTCCTTTGTCATTTATGCAAAAAACAATATGAACTTCTTGATTTTTTCTTTCTTTCAGTGATAACATATTATATGTGATTTTCTTTGACGGTTCCCATGTTGACTGGATGACTTGTGTGTGTTTGTCCAATGAAATCACCTCATGGTGGCTGAACACTCTCAGGCAAAGGTAATAATGTTCCCTGTCGTTGTCTTAGTTTCCTGTATTTCTTTCAAACCCAAGGTCTATGTAACATCTTCTCTTAGAATAGAGAACACTTCCTTTTTCTGTTTTTTCCTTCCCTCTGTCACGGCTTGTGTGGGTCGGGGGGATCTTTTCATGGTAACTCATTTTGCTGAGGTAATTATCCATGGAAACTAAAAGAACTTTCAACTGAGCTTGTTAGTCCTCCCTCTGTGTGTTGGCCTGTTTGTATTCTCATTGTAATCATCTGAGAATTTTGGTTGTTGGAATCCAACGACCATAGTGTTCCACATGTGTGCTCATGGTGGAGGGCCTGGAGGCATTTAGCATAGCATTTGTTTTCCAAACTTTGAGGATGATTTCTTCATGAATTATATATGATGTCTGCAATTGTGTTTCTCATTCTCCTGCTTTTGCGCAGAGGTTTTTATCGAAGTATGGCTCCCTAATTTCAGTCATCTGCATTGTTGTTTTGTCCGGTCACCTTATTGCCTCTCCATCGAAATTAAGCGATGCAAAGGGAAGCAAGAAAAGGCGATGAGCATTGCAGTTGCAAAACCCCAACTGGGAAGTTGGTCTATTTGGTTTTGTTTTTCAGCAAAACAAGAACATGGATCTGATGATAGTCCGAGTAGCTTTTAAACACAAGAATCACCTTTCAAAAGAAATTCTGTTGATTGATTGCTCTCAAAAGCTGATGAGAAGAATTTTAATTCTAGTTGGAAGGTGTTTTTGTTTCTGAATCAGAAGGATATACATTCTCTTTTCTGCTTCCTAATATGATCTTCGCATAGTTTCTTGTTAAGTGATATATAAATCACTCCAAGGGATTTTGTTATTAGATTAATGTTTTTGACATGAGACAAGGATCTACTGTAAAGAAGATAAAGCACGTACCCTTTATTCTGTTCCATCGCCACTAGATGATTAAATCCCAATGGCACGCAAGTAACATTTGAATTGCAAATGCAGGTCATTGCCATTCCTTCAATAACCAAACCCCAAGTACCCCTTCTGTTAGCTTAGGTTTGAAAATTTAATGAATTTTGAAATATATTTAAATTTGGCTTGCAGCTTGGTTTTTTTTTTTTTTTTTATCTAATTTTGGAGTGTAAATTTGTTTATCAAGTTGACTTTAAGTTGAGCTCAGAAAATTACTGAAATTCAAAATATAAGTTTTACCTATATTTAACAAAATGAAAAGCAGAGGCAGGAAACACAATAAAAAAATATAGGGTACATGATTATAATAATAATTTTTTATAAAAATAAATAAGAGTTTTATTGAGAAGTTTTCATAAAACTTAAAAGAGACCTTTAAAAAACTTAATAAAAATCTATATAAATAATTTCATAAATGCTTAGTTGAAAATTTAGAAAAAAATATACAAAAATTAATATTTCAAATTTTTAAAGCTTTTCTTCTTAATTTTTCAAGAGTTTTCATAAAGTATTCTAAACATATCTTAATAATTTTTCTTGCCTTTTCGATAATTTTTTAAAAATTAACGAATTTGTACCGGTTTCCAAGTGAGTTACCCGCCAATTATAATTTCACCAACGAACCAAAGAGGTGGGCTGGAAACCACTTCTACCGAAACAACTTGGCTTTACACTGGGCCAATTACATTTTTCTTTGCTAGATTTTTTTCTGTTGGAATTTATGCCGCCACTACATTTGAACACAGGAAATTTCCGACAACGGGAACATTCTTTGGACCAATATAAGAAAATTTCAAACTCTGGAAAATCAACGGAAACCAGAAGATTGGTGGGACACAAAACCGAATCCTCTCATTCCCTCCCTCCAATCTCCTCTCTCTCTCTGATTCTCCTTCGACAAGTCCAAATATCTCCTTCAGCCGCCGGCTCCGAGGGCCTTCCTCAAGATCAAATCTGTTCATCTTTCTCTCAATTCGATCAAAAAACTCACTTAAGAGCTCTCGATCGCCGCCGCCGATCAAAATGATTACAGTTCCGTACTTGACTGCGTTGTCCACCTACGTCAGCTATGGTCTTCTCTTTGCCTTCGGCCAACTCCGCGACTTCTTCCGAAAAATCATTGATTGGTGGAAGGGCAGCAATCTTCAGGTTTCTGTCATATATATATTTCTGAATACCTGTTACTGTTTTAGTGTATGTTATACCTCTCATTTCTTGAGCTAATTTTCTTGTTAAACTGAAATTCTATGTTTGTTCTTAGGGTTATGCGCCGATCTGCTTAGGGCTTGAGGATTTTTACATAAGGCGGCTGTATTATCGTATTCGGGTAAATTGTCTAATTCTATTTCATATATGTCTGCATGTTTTACTGAGATAAATTTAGGTGATTGATTATCTTCTGATCGGGTTTCACTGGGCATTATGGTGTGATAATTCTAAGTTTTATTTACCGTTGCGTTTGATTTTAGCTTATTTTTTTAACTCTGTTGTTTGTGTTGTACTTTAACAATGTAAGTCGATGGTTAAATGACATACATAATTCACCTGATGGTGCCTACACTATAGAAGATCACCTTGTTGTAGATAAGAAAATGACTAGAAATAGATGGGGCAGAAAACCAGGTATTCCATATACATATGAATGTATATGTGGATTGCTGGTTGAAACCAGGAAAACAAGCTAGAAATCAAAGAACAGGATTATTAATATGTGTACTCAAACATGTGCATATATACATATATATATATATATATATTTAAGAGTATATTTTTTTTTCCCATTCGTTAGATTAGGAATGAGTTTGACATTATTACTTAGAAATGAAATTTCCTTTCCCCATTTCTAACTGCTTTTGGAGATACTATAAATTCTGAAGTTTACTTACAAATACTAAGATTTGACTTTGAAAGCAAGATGCAGTATCTCACTTTAAAAAAAATGCCTGTGGAATTTTAGTACATCCACACCTATTACTACGTTAAGTAATTGGTGAATACTTTGGAGGTTTTTGATAACACTAGATGGTGCTTAAGTCTGAAATTTTTGGTGTATCTTTGATAAAGTATGTTTTTATACTGCCCAATTTAGCTAGCACTTATATTTGTAAACCTAAGGGTACGAGTTTTAAGCCAGGGAGACCTAACTAATCAATGCCAACATGCTCACTTTGAAGGTGGTTTGAATTTTAACCTTGATGAAAAAATTTATCTTTGTACTTCCACTTTTGAAATTTAGTTCCAAAAAGATTTTAGCACTATTAATTTAGCAGTAAAATTTTAGTACTTAAATTTTCAATTTGCAAACAAAGCCTTACTCTTGTCGTCTCCTACATGTCTGTAATTGATTTCCAAATTACCACGTGCATAATTTAGAAGATCTATTTTGTATTTAACATTCTTGACATTACTCTATATGCAGGACTGTTTTGAACGACCAATTGCTAGTGCTCCTGATGCATGGTTTGATGTGGTTGAGCGTATCTCAAATGACAGTAACAAGACCTTTAAGTAAGTATTATGTTATGTGTTAGATGCTCGTAGTTTCAGCTTCAAATTTGGCTCACTTTTTTCAAATGATGGTTTCCTTTCTTCTTTTCGCAATTGCTTGGTTAGTTTTTTCATATGCTGCACAAATGAGTTTGGGCATTAAATTGTAAATGGCATCATAGGTTGCATGAGGCATTCAGTTAGTTTTAGAACAAAACTTCTAAACTCGTGACTGAATTTGAAATTTGTTTGGCTGAATCAATTTGGTTGTATCTGATACAGGCGAACCACAAAGATAAGTAGGTGTCTTAACTTGGGATCGTACAATTATCTTGGATTTGCTGCTGCAGATGAATACTGCACGCCCCGTGTGATTGAGGCTTTGAAGAGATTTTCTCCGAGCACTTGTAGTGCTCGCGTTGATGGAGGTAGGCATACCATCTTACATGATATTTCTGTGTATACATCTTGGTCTCCACTAATGCCATCATGCAACCAGGCACCACAACAATACATACTGAACTAGAGGAGTGTGTGGCAAACTTTGTTGGAAAGCCAGCAGCCGTAGTCTTTGGCATGGGCTATGTGACAAACTCTGCCATCCTTCCTGTCTTGATGGGGAAGGTATGCACAGTCACTTCCACAAAGATGATGCATCTGTGAGTTATGGTGCATATGGAACTTATAGCATTGAATGTACATTTTATGCTTCTTTGACTTATGGCGGTCATCTACAGGGAGGGTTGATTATCAGTGACTCTTTGAATCACAGCTCTATTATCAATGGAGCTCGTGGGTCAGGAGCTACCATTCGGGTTTTTCAAAATAACAGTAAGTTTGTGTAGGTTCCTCACCTTCTTCTGAGCAGATCCTATGGAATATTTGCATAAGTGATCTTATGCATGTGTTCTTTTACCATCTTTCTTTTAGCACCATCCCACTTGGAGAAAGTTTTAAGAGAACAAATTGCCGAGGGACAACCCAGAACACATAGACCATGGAAGAAGATAATTGTTGTTGTGGAGGGGATGTACAGCATGGAAGGCGAACTCTGCAAACTCCCAGAGATTGTCGCCATATGCAAGAAATACAAGGTGCACATCCACTAGTTGGCGCCTTTTATATACTTTTGTTTTGGGATATCTTACACTGACTATGGTCTAAAGTTCTAGAAAAAACTTTTTTCTTAGCATATGCAAGTTTAGGGTTCCGTGCTGATAAATCATGATGCCTTTCCTCAGAAAATTAATCTCATTATTTGAAGTCAAGCCTTTACCTTGCATTTGTATAAAACTTTATTTTGCTCTGGATATTTAAACTTAATGTATATAAAAAGTGTGGTATTGTTGTGCGGCAGCATAATGTGGAATTTTGATGGCTCTGTTATTGAGATTTCTTTTTTTATTTCATTTCATTTTTTGTTTTCCGTTTTATTTTTTTGTCACCCAATTAATACAAGAAGTGCAGTTCCAGGTATTTCAAGCCAAAGATATAAATACATAACCTATTTTGATTTTGGTTTTCCCTGGTCTCACGTGATGTGACTTCTCTCTTCTCCAGTTAAAGGAAATACTACAAAAAATACATATCCTATTCTGCATCTTTATGGTAGGAAACTTATGGTGCTTCTTGTGTTACTCTGGTTCTTTGCATTACTTATCAGATGCATCTCAGCCGAACACCTGGATTAGTTTTGAAATAACATACATGCACATACACATATATGCGTGTGTTCGTCATCTTCAGAGTTATTTATCTGTTGTAGGCATATGTTTATGTGGACGAGGCTCACAGCATTGGAGCAGTTGGGAAAACAGGAAGGGGCGTCTGTGAGCTTTTAGGAGTGGATACAGCTGATGTGGATATTATGATGGGGACTTTCACAAAATCATTTGGATCATTTGGTGGTTATATTGCAGGATCCAAGGTTAGATTTTTATGCACCCTACTTGAGGTCTACCTACCAATTGTGCTTAATGCGAGGAATGTGTAGAGTATAGGTGAACATATGTCATCATTTTTCACTACTACTTTTATGTAAATACTCACTATTTATTTGTTGGGCGCTAAAATTGAAGTAAAATGAGAGCAATTAGTGACTCAGTGGAGAGCGACATAACATCCTCCCATACCCCATTTTTTAATCTTTTAGTTGAGAAGCTGATCATTGAGCTGAATTTAGAATTTATTTATATGTGATTTCTCTGTGGGAAGAACCTCATTAACTTCTTGTTAATACAATAAATTTTCCTTCGTCAATTTTTATATTTTAAATTTTGGAAATACGATGAGCGCAATGTCTATTTTCTAACAGCAAGGCTCTCCGTCAGTCTTTGAAGTGCCAATGTCTTCTTCTATATTGATTGTTAACCTCGTGTTCTCTTTGTTGAGAATTTATACTAAAAGACATGCTTTGTGTAGTGACTTTAGTATTTATTAATAAATTAGTTATTTCATTTTAATGAGAATCTATGTGAGAAATATTTGCATTGCGTTATTTATTTAATGATTATGCATGTGTGTCTCTTATTTTATATAGTAGATGATTTGGTGTGTAAAGTACAACTTACACACGAAAGATCATATTATCGGTTCTTATGGAATATAAGTTAATCGTTCACAGTCTTAGATGGAAATGGACACACCATCAGTAGAACGGTAGTATAAGGTTTTAATAGGTTTGTCTTGACTATGAGGAATGGTATAGTTCCAACTCCTTGCACTAGTACACTTTGTGTGTATTGAACAGGACCGTGTTGAGATAATTGTTTTTATACTGACTATATAAAACAAATAATATCTCATGATTATTATGAGTGCTTATAATCTTAATCCTAACATAATAAATAGACACGTGTATGTAATATTTATTGTTTTGATTCACAGAAGAGTGAGATTCTTTGTGGGTCAATAAACTCAGTGAGTTGGACGATAACATTACCTGTATGGTGAATGTTTATTATTGATGGAATCCACGTCCCCGTATAGGGATTGATGATACCCCTTTGAGGAAGCTTATAAGTTTTGATTATGTCAAACCTTGCAGGTGGATTATGAATCCGACATATCAAATAAGTTAAGTGGAAGGCCTCAAGGAATTAAATAAGTCTATTAAATTTAATTGTCAGTAATTTAATTTAATAGACGGGTATCTGTAATCTTAACATGGGGAGATAAATAAGCATTTAATAATATGGAGCTTGAAATATAATTTCTAGTATAACAGGGAGTGCAATTATAATTCCTTAGTGGTATGAATTATAATTTATGTAAATAAAGATTAATCCTGGTTGGATTAGGAGTCCTTATTTGCGTAGGAAGCCCTAATTATACTAATCCTATGGTCCCTGTTGTAGCCTATATATATATATGCGCTCTAAAACCTGCTAGGGTTACATACTATACACATAATTGAGAGATACACGATTTTGTGAGGAAGAGAAACCCTAGCAGCAGCGAGCCCACTCTCTATAGAGCAAGGCATGTACGAGGAATACAGCAGAAGTCCAAAGGTTGAGTTCGAGCTTGCTGATTCGTGCTTGGTGTTGATTCTTGTTTTCGGGATTAAACCAGAAAGATCTCGAAGGTACGATTCTAATCACGTAAATTAGGTTATGTTAATCAGACCAAAATTTTTGATAGTATGCATATACACTATAGCCAGGTCGTGGGAAATTCCGTAGTCCCAACACTCTTACCTGCCCAACTTTCAATACTATTTACCAATTTGATTGCATTTGATTTACCTTTCCTCATTACTTTGTTCTGGGTGCAACCTTTAAAATTCTTAACCATTCTCTTGATCCAAAGGGTAATACTGCCATTTATTTTTCATTTGGATTTTACCTTTACTTGACGGTTCTCATTTAAGCATGACTGATTGGATTTGCCTTTGTTGGCTGAGTGAAATGATTCTGTCCTTCTACAAATTTTTGTGAGCTCAGCCAGGTGGTATTATATTCGATGAAGATGAGTTTTACCAGGTTAAATATTCTGTAAAAATAATAGAAACATGAATCCGACTCAGCTTCACCTCCAGAAGTCTGGAATCATTCTACAAAACATGTCTGTTCTTACATTATTCTCGTAATATTCACTTCATCAACATTTATCCTGATGTCTATGGTACTATAGTGGGCAATACACATGATAGTTGTACTGCATCAATGAGAATTATCACGAATATTTCCTATCATCTCCTTTCCATTTTTGCTTAATAGCTATTATCGTCTGGGATCCTGTAAAAAATGCGTTATGGATCTCTGTTTGCAATTGCATGGTTAAATGCATCTTCTCATTTTCAGGAGCTTATTGAATATTTGAAGTACACTTGTCCCGCTCATCTATATGCTACATCAATATCACCTCCAGCTGCCGAACAAATTATTTCTGCCATAAAGGTCCTCCTTGGGGAGGATGGTTCTAGTAGAGGTGTGAAGAACTCTCTCTCTCTATCCATTGTTCAATGTTTATGACATATTTTGTCCAGTGCATCAGAATTCAATGCCTAAATTATTTACTGAGCTTACTTGTGAAAAAAAAAAAAAGGAAAATTATTTACTTGGCTTGCGCCACTTTGTTTGTCAACAGGGGCTCAGAAACTTGCACAGATTCGAGAAAACAGCAACTTTTTCAGGTCAGAACTACAAAAGATGGGCTTTGAGGTTCTAGGAGATTATGATTCGCCTGTGATGCCTATAATGCTCTATAATCCTGCAAAAATGCCTGCTTTTTCACGGGAGTGTCTAAAACAGAATGTAAGTAGTATTTAATTGGCCCTTGTCCCCTTGCTATTCCTTCCATCTCAAATTGTGATGCTCTTGACTGAAAATTACAGGCTGCTGCTGTTGCCAGTGCATGAGTGACTTTTGCTGGGGCAGAGTACAACCGTTCAATGCTTTAGATGGTTGCACATTGCTCTTGCAAAAGCCATTATGTGTCATGGCAAAAGGGTTTGTCAAATTTTAATTGATTCTTTTTTTTTAACACAGCTTTCTGGTCCTTCAAACAAATTTTGCTTTTATTATGACACTTATTAAGATCAAATTTTGTGGTTGCAGGTGGCTGTTGTGATAGTTACGTTTCCAGCTACCCCTCTATTGTTGGCTCGGGCACGCATCTGCATTTCTGCTTCTCATACCAGGAAAGACCTGATCAAAGCCTTAGAGGTGATTGTCTTCCCACTTTAATTTACTTTTCCACACTGCTCATTTCCTTCTCCATTTATCCAGCATCTAATCCCCAACCAAAATAGCTTTAAGTCCACTTCATGTCCCTTATTTGCTGCAAAAAGTTGTGAAAAGTAACGTAGTGTCTCGTCAGTATTGTGATCTTGCCTTGCGTACTTTAGTTAGGCATGAAACCGCACTTTTTTTTTTTTTTTTGAAGAACCAAACCCAGCACAACCAGTTCACTTATTTACTATTGTATTACTGATTTTTCACTACTTTGAAAGCTTTGAATACCGGTTCCTCACATAACATGGTTTTATCACTTAACCTATGATTATTTGGATGCACTTTGTTAGATATAAGTTGGTTTTATCACTAAATCTTGAATAATTTGAGGATACTTGGTAGATCTCTTGACTCCGGTTCAGTTTGGTACTGTCACGAGATGCAGCACATGGATTATACTTCTAGCAGCATGATGCTTTAAAAATTTCTTAGAACTCAACTAAATAATGGGGCGCTTCTGTTTGAAATGAATTTTGTGCATGTAACTACTTTTTTCAGGTCTTCAGCAGTGTTGGCGACCTAGTGGGCATAAAATATTTTCCTGCTGAGCCAAACAAACCAGAGCTTGAGGAAGGCAAAGTCAAACTTAAGTAAGGAGGATATTTTTTGTACACCGAAACTTTCAAATCTCTGAGAAGAACTTAGTAGTCGATTTTACTGTTGCAGTATCATCATTTGCAGGGGTTGGTCTTTGGTAGGACCTCTTAGATTTTGTTGATTAAATGAATAGATGCACCTGTAATTCCCTCTTGAGTGTACTAGTTTAAGATTTTTATTTCCATTTTAAGCACTACCTTAAATTTCTCCAGATGGATACAAGCATATGGATGACTACATGAGTGGATTAGTTCTGCATTCAATAGAGTTCGTAGCCATTTTTGCAATTTTTTTTGGTACATAAAATGTAAATGTTGACCGGCTACTTCACACCTCTGCCAGATAGCATTATCCCTCAATATTATACAGCCATTTGCGATAAAAACCCCCCATACCTGCTTCAAAGTTGAAGCTTAGAAATCTAAGTTCTGACCTACTAAATCAATCACTCACTTGGTTTTTCCATTTTGTGAAAATGTATATAGTGTTTTGATTCCATCCTGATTCAAAGAGTGCATAGAAACGGCAGGTTATGGATAATACTGGCTAACTTTGCCCCATATATTTAGTGGTAAGCTTGCAGCAATGGATAAATGCTTAGAAAGACGATTTTACAATTATATGGTCAGACGATACAATTCAAAGGAGCTTCTCAGTAGATCTGACCTGGTCATAGGAAATTAGTCAGAATGTGCCCCGGTGGATGACTCATTACTGAGCCAATGTTAGTTTCTTCATATTTATTTACAGTGCAGCCTGTGAACAACACAGGCATTGTAAGAGGACAATGAAAAGTCCAAGTCAATTTCTGTCACCAAAAATAACAGTTTTAGAAGACTACCACAATTTAACACACTACCATGTGACTTATCCCAAAACAAAACACACTAACATGTATGGACTTGTTTTTTTACTATAGTCACTAATATGAGAGCCATCTTTCTTTCTACTTACAATAGGAATGGGAATTCAATCATCACCTGCCACCCTAAGAGCACAACAAAATTAAACAAGATCCAAAGAACTCCAAATCAAGCTGGTGATGAAAAGTTGGAAGATCACATTTTGTCATTTCGATCAGGGGAAGCCCATCGTCTGGTGTCTCATCACATAATACATAGCATCATAATTAATAACAGAGTTCCCAGAGCTGTGCTAGAAAGTGTGATTTTTAGTAATGAGCATGGAAAGGTTAATACAGAAGATACAATTATAAATCACATTTCAAACTACACCTAAGATTTCACAATCACAAATTATCAAACATCTCTCTTTAGTAAGATACAAAAAGAATGGAAAATTCTAACAATCAACGTCATACGAATTTAAGAACATGATCATTAGGGTCCAAATTTGCAATGAGTACTAATAGGATTTAAAAAAATTCCCCTGCTACTCAAAGCAGATTGGACACCTCTATTTGAGAAAAATATAGGAGAACCAAAATGCTTAAATACTAGTAGTTCCAAGAATCCAGTAACATTACAATAAGGCAAGTCTTTTTCCCTAATTCCACCCAAGCTGAACCAAAGCATAGCCACCTCTATGATAGAATTCATTGACACTAGTAAATAGTTATTACTCACAGAAAGCCGTTTTAATGTGCTTCACGTTACCCGTATAAGAACTTGTGAAGGCAGAACCAATCAGTCTAGGAGTAGGTCTACTCCTCAAGGCTCCTACAAAATACAAATACCCTTTGTCTTAGAGTGAGCTTTTGCTCTTTCTATCTCAGACCACAAATTCCCTAGAAGCCTTGTTTCCTACCTTTCAGCAACAGATATGAAAATAACAAACAATGCCAAAATCTCAAAGGCCACTGGCAGCCAGCCTTGAAGATACTCATATTCTCACAATGACCTAATTTCACACATCCGACATCATCTACAAGGAGCACCTAATGGAGAGTCTATATTAGCATTGATGAATGCCAGCTCTAAACCCTAAGTTGTTTTTGATCTAGACTTCACCCGTTCAACTACCCCAAATATCTTGCTTTCAGCAAAGTTGATCTGAAACCCAAAAGGCACCCTCAAAGCATCTTAAAATATCAGTCACACTTGAAAGCACCATGAAAAACAGACAGAAAATATTGACGTCATCAACAGATGGTAATCTATGAATGGGGATAATAAAATCAGGAAAACTTTATATCAATACCAATTTCTCACCCATTTTTTTGTGTTAAGTACCAATTTCTCACCCATTTTTGGGTGTTAAGTACCAATTTCTCACTCTACATCATTGTGTGGAAAGAGTCTGTTCCAAACAAAACTGATCACAGTGAGAAGTGAGAGAGACATGCTCCATGAAAAATCATTACTACAAGCCAATGAGCTTCTAAGAAGGTAAGCAAACAACTTCAATAGAAGTACAAAAATGCTGTTAGTCTGCAATTACAAAAATTCCACAATAAGTCAGTTCAATGAGGTTACTACAAACCGTTTAAAATTAGAACACAAAACTTGCAATATATGCTAGATACCCTAGCCAAAGAAGAAAGAGTTAATTACCAGAAGCAAAGAACAAAGAGTAACACAAAATAAACAGCTGTTCACAAGCAAAAAGAAAGAAGAATTAAACAACCATTCACAAACAGAAATTTCTTGAAGACAAATTTATCACTAACAACAAGGCAAACTAAGGCCTGCTCATCTATGGTCAGAAAACATAATTTTAAAAAGATATCTTCAAGCATGGCTCAAGACAAACATTTCTGAAAATTACCTCATCTATTTCTCTCATTTGCTAACCACTTCCTGTCACCTCCCAAAACTTATGGATGTTCTCTAGAACTACTTTAGCAGCTTATCAGCCCTATATACTAGGACACTGCATTAATAGATTAAAATGCTTAAAGGGCAATAAAGAATATGTAAAAGGAAAAACAAAACTATTCCATTCCAAGACTACTAAGGTTGCCAGAAAGTACATTAAAAGCTCGAAGCAGTTCAGACATTCTGTCATTCATTGCCATGGCTGAGTAATTTTCTCTCGATTACATTGACCCACTACGCAAATCAACCTCATGAAAACCCCTTACTTAGCTTCTGAATCGCACAGTACATTTTCCGCCTCGAACCAACTGCGTTTATTCCCATATCCTTGAGATCCTCCAGCGTCAACATTGGCAAAACCTCGTCGTCAACCTCATGTATCTCAAAAACCGGGGCGTACCGTCCTAACCCTAACTGGTTCAGCCAGACCCTAACCCCATTCCTCTCCGCATGGTACCAATTTCTCGTATCGGTATCCGATGGCCCGTCCAGTTCAACCCCATCGTGGTTGTCTCTACCCTCTGAAGCCCTAGCCCTAACACCCCTTCTATGGCCATGAAACTGAACCTCCCTTTCATGGCCTCTATTTTCATCATCAGCCATATTATCTAACGAGTGAATTGGACTCTGCTCTTTCAATGGACTCTCCGAACCCTCAGGATCGAAATCCCTAAAGCCGTCATCAACGTATTCCCCGCCGCTGAACTTCTCATCTCCTTCGACCCCACCTACGCCTCCGCCACCCTCGTCAATCTTCGAAACCCAATTAGACCTCACTCGCTTCGTCGAACCTCTCTTCGACTTCGAGTCCTTCACTCTCCAGCTCCCAATCGCGACGGTGTCCAAATTTCCCTCCCTGTCGTCGCCATCTAGGGTTTCGTGATAGTCTCCAGCAGCACCACCGCTCAAATTCATCAGAGCTCGGGTCTTGGAACCCTTTCCCGAGTCCTTCATTGGAACCTTCCACTGCTTAGTTCTCCGATTTGCGTGAGGATCGTAGGCCTGATCTCCGATCTCCCCCAATCGAACGCTCGGCCTGCGCTGTCGTTTCGTGCCGACGTTCTCGGTTGAAGCCATCACCAGCGCTAGCGCTCCGCCGCCGTTAATCTGACCCTCCGGGGGCTGTAGCTCCGTCATTTCGGTGATGTAGTGAGAGAAAGAGATCCGAAACTCTCTCTCTAGGGTTCTGCGAAACTACTGGTATGTATTTATGTATGTATATCTAATCACTCATATCTGTATTTGGGAAAACATTTTGACAAAAGGAGGCTTTTCGGGACCTTTAAATTATATGTGTTTCGATTTTTTAGAGAGAGAGAGAGTGAAGGGATGAATGAATGAAGTGATGGAGAGAGTGTAAAGAGAGTGAGGAAGAGAATAATCGAAGCGTTGCTAGTGAGAGACAGAGAGAGCTTCTAGTGGGTTTCATTGTGTCCAGGTGGCGGGACACGTGTGCCCGTCAGAGTCAAGACGAAAAAACTCGGAGCCCCAGTGTAGCCATCACACCACCACACCACGTCAGCATTTACGAATTAAATAATTATTAGTTCAAAAATTTTGATAATGTCCCTAAATAATTAATAATATTTAAGAAATTTTAAACTTAAAATTTTAAAAAGAGTAGCCTCACTTAGCTATCAGGTTAGTTCTTTAAACATGATAATGTGATGAAAAAATTTATTTTTATAATATTGTGTAAAAAAAATAGTTTTTAAAATATTATAAATTTTATTCTACATATATGGTGGTATTTTAAATTTAAATTTTTTAATATGTTAAAAATTATATACATAAATAAAATATCACACCACATCAATATAGCGATATGTGAATAATTTCTCTGCACAGACGCACTGCATTTTATTCAAGTGAAAAACCACGCTATTCAATTTCGTGGTGCCACCCTTCTACTCACGCACACTAAAGCCAAAGGTGTGTTTGATAATCATGAAAATAAAATGAAAAAGAAAAGCGGAGGAGAAATGAAAGAGAAATATTAAGAAAAATATGTCTTTTCTTTGTTTGATTTTTAAAAAAAATAAAAGAAAAAGTGAAAAAACACTAACTTTTCACTCAAACAAAGGCAAAAAATTATTTCCTTCACCCTAAATTTATTTTTAAGGATAATTAAATTTTACCTCTTATGATTTTAACAAAAATCACATAACTCTCATGTGATTTCAAAATAGACCCCTATAGTTTGAACTCCAATGTAAAATTAATCGAAACCATTAGAACTAAGAAAAATATGTCTTTTCTTCGTTTGACTTTACTTTTTTAAGTTAAAATAAAGAGTTCACTTTTACAAATACATTTTTATCATTGTATCACGGTTTCATCTATTTTGTAAAGAATTACAAATAATTAAGAGTTACGTGTTTATTTTTAAATCACAAAAATCATCTAATTTTTATTCAAATTACAGGAAAATAAAACATAATTATCCCGCATTTTTAACATGCTTGCATTTGTCATTTTTAATTTAAAGATGCAAAGGCTTGAAAAATGGGGGAAAATTGTGATTCATCTTGATCGGAATGTTTCGGTGAGGGAAGGAAATCGCTCAGCCCCAGCTGACCGATGGGCGAGGGTTGAAGCTGAGAGGGCTGCTTCTCACAGAAGAAAGGGCCAACCTTCAACTTAGTATAATGTAAGGCTCGTTTGCTAAAATTTTTTTACCTAATTTTTTTTTTTAACTTATAAGTAAAATAAAAAAAAATTTTATTTTTTTACTTATTTTTAACTAATAAAAATTAAAAAATAAAAAATTTTAAATTTATTAATTTTAAAAATAAAATAAAAAATATTATACCAAACGAGCCTTAAATAGAGAGTGGACTACTTATGCAGCCTATGAGAATTTATGATTAAGAATTGAGATAATGGAGGACTACCAGAAGTGAAAGGGATGACGAGAACTAAGTCACGACCCGAAAGGGTAGTGTGGAGGCAGACACGTGAGACCAGAAAAAACATGAAAATGATCTGGTGATGACATGGAATGCCACATAAGTTATGTTGGACAAATTTAGAAAATAACATAGGGTTAATTTCAGCCATACCCTATGTGTTTTGAGATATCAACAGCTAGACTCTTTTGATTTCAAAAATAGGCAACTAGACCCTTTGTAGGAATATTCTGTGAGAGTAAAAGACATTTATGCTTTTCTTACTCTCTCTCTCTCTCTCTCTCTCTCTCTCACACACACACACACACAAACTCTTTGTAAAAATAACAATAATACCAATAAAATAATTTACACAATCAAATTTTATTAAACAATAATATCTTATTATTAGAAAAAAAATTATCACTAAACAAAAATTACTTGTTACGAAAAATGTAAAAGATTCTAAATTTTTTTTTTTAACAAAGGCATATTAAATATTAAAACACAACAGGAAGATAAAAGAAACTCTAAATATTTTTTTTAAAACAAAACAACAATGTAAATCCTAACATAAAAAGTAGTTTAATACAATTATATTAATTATATAGGCGAGGAACCCACCCAAATTGAGTATTTTTGTCGATAAAAAGAAATAAATTAGGTGAAACCACCGAATTTAGGTAAGTTCCTCACCTATATAATTAATATAATTGCATTAAACTACTTTTTATGTTAGGATTTACATTGTTATTTTGTTTTAAAAAAAATATTTAGGATTTTTTTATCTCCCTATTGTATTTCAATGTTTAATATGTGTCTTTGTTAAAAATAATAATTTTTTTATATTTTTCGTAATATGTAATTTTTGTTTAATAATATTTATTTTTTTTTAATAATAAGATATTATCGTTTAATAAAATTTGATTGTGTAAAATATTTTTGTTGGTATTATTGTTAATTTTACGAATGTGTGTGTGTGTGTGTGAGAGAGAGAGAGAATGTAAGAAAAGCATAAATGTCTTTTAAATAGTCAAAAATATAACATACCTTACAGAATATTCTTATAGGGGGTCTAGCCATCAATTTTTATTCCTACGGGAGGTCTAACCGCCTATTTTTGAAATTAAAAAGATCTAGCTGTTGATATTTCAAACCTCTGCCTGAAATTAACCTAATAATATAAAACAAAAACAGAGTCTTTGACAAGTTCGCAACTCGATGGAATTTCATGCCACAATAAAATTTGAGATCTTGCTTCGACTGGTAAAGAGCTTGGCTTTAATTATATAAGAAAAAAACTAACATCACTCACGCTAGTTAGTGAGTCTCAACTGAGTTGTCATGCATCAACCGGCGCACAATTGATACTAGCACACTTCATTATACAAACATTGTCTCCAAATCGGCTGAAACTGAAATCAGTAGAGAGTACGTGTCTCCAAATTGTCTCCCAGGTCAAAAAGTGGCAAACTCCATGAACACTATATATATATATATATATATAATTATATCATCCTCACAGGCATTTCATATAAAAATACAAGATCAATTTGATATCCAATATAACCTATTCAGAAGTTCACACTAACCCAAAAAAAAAAAAAAAAACAAGAAACGATTAGTAATCATTACTCCACCAACCTGGGGTCTATGTAACAGTTGGAAAACAATCTCCTGAAATATGGTTAGAAGTTAGAACAGCAAAAAGAATGGGAAAATTACACGAAAGGGGAGAGAGGGTTTCCTCATTTATCATCTAATCAAATATTTAACTCTCGTGAAGTTCGTGTGGGAGGGGGTATACGGTGGAACTGCAGCGTAAATGGAGAATGTGAAGATTTTCATCTTATGAAACAAAATTACCAGCCATTTGTTTTTTTTCCCAAAGCTTTTGGATGAATTCATACAATACCTATGAAATCAGTTGTGGAAGATTCAATTGGTTGGCACTGTGCAGAGTTGACCATGTCCAGGATTGTGTTCCAAAGGGTACATGGTGGTTCCTTTCACATATTTTTTATGTGCAACAGCAGCCTTTCTAAGGCCAGAAACTCCTGTACGCTTTCCTTTAACTTGCTTCTTGATGATGGAACATGCACCCAGTGGATCCCAAGATCCTGCTCCAACCCTCCTATCAACATAAAGAAAATTATATAAATATGTGTCCTATCACACACGTACATGACAAAGATTCATTTGTTGTCATTATCAAAAAATGAAATTATTCACCATCCGCAAAAGAAGCCAATTTAGCAATGTACAAGAATGTTAAATATGAGATACGCCCAAAAAAAAAAAAAAAAAAAAAAACAAAAAGAAGATTAAAAAAGCCTTGAACGTAATGAAAAAGCAAAGAGATAAGCCCGTATTTTCAGTGGTCATCTGCGTATACACCATCGGAATGCCTGGTGTATTTCTTTATCCCTACAGGTTATAGAACTTCACATATTCCTCTACAAAACTTAGCCAAAGAATTACGGAATACATAAATTATAAAAAAGAGAAGTGTACCCTTGACCAACTAGAGAGAGGAGATATTTATTTGGTACCACACTGAACAAGCAACTGGATTTACATGCAGCTCCTTATGCAGGCCCCCCGCCCCACCCCCCCAAAAAAAAAAAAAACAAAATTTGTTCCAGGCATGGGATATATTTGTTGAATAAAAGAATGTGTACAGTTTTACACTCGGTTGTCTGAGCACCAAAACGAGGAGGGGCCGACAGAACTAGAAGAGAACTAGATAATGAAAGACCAATATAGCCGCTTTGGTTAGAACACTGGTTATTCGTCTACGCTTAAGCAACAATGATCCTGAAATAGCAAGGACAATTCTTGAAAAACCACTGCAGTTGAGCATGCATAGTCATGAATCATGATCATTTGAGGCATCATGATTTGGCTGTTTCATCATCACCATAAAGCTTTTGGTTGCCCAAATGAGACCAAAATGCCATAAGCAGACCAAGTCTCTGCAACAGCCCATCACTCCTCAACAGCCCAGTTTTTTGGTGCCAAGAAGAACATGAGGCATGAGAAAGAGCAAAATATTTTTACAATACACATGCCTAGCATCAAATGGTCACTCATCTTGTTCTGTATTTGCATTTACCATATTTGCAAAATATCATATGGGATATCGCTTCAGCCAGTAATGGATGAATACATGGGGAATGCTATAGACTGACTGCTTTCAGCAAGCCATCAATAATAATAGAGTACTCTGTCTCTATTGATTTAGACTATTTAAAATCATGGCATAGTCGATGTGACTCTTCTTCAAGACTGCCTTCATATGTGCATAATTGAAGCACCTATTGTGGGCAACTATTAGAAACCTACCCCTGGTTTTTTACTATAGTAGGCGTACCTTATCAAGGTTTTTTCGCCACATGATAACATCTCCTCATAAAATAAGAATCAAATTAAGAGTCCTGCTCTTTCAAAATGTGGAAGTGACCCATTCTCGGATAGCAGATGAAAATGATGCCTGATATCAAAACCTCTATGCAGTTCAGGGTATATTTCAGAAGCCATAGGGTCCATAAGGGATGTTGGTGACATCAATGGAAACATAGAAGGAAGTTTATTTATCAACTTCTTTGACTGGTTATTATTCAAGCAAATGATAAACTCTTTGCAACTAAAGCAGTTAAAATGATGTATAATTCTGCAATTGAAGAACAGAGAAAAAGGTTTTAAAAAAAGCAGCAGTAACACTGAAGAAGACAACGCGGGCAATCTACATAATGTATGCCAGTTAAGTGCAAGACAAAAGGACGTGGATGTGCTGGTTCCAGCTGCGAGATTTCTTGCAATGGAAACTGAAATCATTGAGTCACCACTGCATCCAATTATTTTACTTCTGCAATGATGACCACCTTATTCAAATAAGGCAAAAAAGTAACATTTTCTTATATCATCAGAATCGGTAAGGACATTTGGTTTTCCATATAAACTAGTTTTTATGAATCAGTAAACTATGGGAGGGCACCTAATCATCTAATTATAAGGATAGCTGCCTATGTTCACCATTCGACATTGTTTACATCCATGTCAGTGTTCGCTGGATAAAACATGACTACATGGATGGTAGTATTATATACAGATAAAAATGAATAATACAGGCGTGATGGCCAACGTGATAATTTCTGTTTATTTCGAAGCAATGCTCAATTTCAAAAGACACAGAAAACTAAAAGGAAAGAAAATGAAGATCAGTTACCGTAATATTTTTTCTGATGCAATCCTGGCAGCAGCAACAGTACTACGGTCAGGTACCCACTTTATGACACGGTTTGGATCAGATCGCATTGGAGAGTGAATCTTAATAAGCTTAAAAAAGAAATAGAAACAGAAGCAAAATATGAGGAACTACAGTAGGAACTGGAAAATAGTAATTTCAAAGAGTAATACAACTCTATCAGTACTACACAGGACTCATGGGGGGTTGGCAGTGTTTTTGCACTTGCCACAATAAGAAAAATCAAATCACATGGATGACTATAATTTGGATGATTTGAACTAAAACGTAAAGGGCACAAGAGTTGTGATAATCCTTTTAATTTGAGAATTTCACGCCCATCTGGTATCCATAATGGTTGGGGTTCACATTTATTATGGCCCCTGCCACCAACATTTTTATTGTATTTTATTTTACATTGAAGGTGCTAAATTCTTTTTAAGTAGGATATAAGATTCAACATAAAAGAATAAAGAATGCATGAACTTACTCCCAAACACTCCATCATTTGGTAGTAAGCCCTACCCTGCAGAGGAGTATGACCCTGTCGAGACTCTGAGAAATATCTTGTCCTGAAATAAATTTAGTATGGCCTCTTTATAAGGTACATGCATTACAATTGTTATAATTATATCCTTTAGATACAGTTCCAATTCTATCGTTTCTTACCATTCTTTATAACCTGGATCAACAGTGAAACCATACATGTCAACAGTGTCGCAAATGGAGAGCGCAAACTCAAGAGCCTTGAGCCCAGTTCCTTTTGCTGCTGAACCAAAAGATGCACCTAACATGAGATATACAGGATTCCGAATTGGAATTTCCTGCAGAAGACAAAACCCAAAAGTTGACATAGTGAGAATTGTCTAGGTTGAAAAGCAAAGAGCAAAACTCACCTATATCAAATGATACACATATTCCCAAAAACGATTATATTCTATTCCACATATTGTCAAGTACATATCAAACTATATTTGCTTCAAACAGTTTTCATTTTGGATAAGCATATTTGATCCTAACACTAGTACCAAACAAAAGCAAAAATCAAGACTAGATCTATTTTGCTACTTATTCATCCCTGTAAGAGGTAAAAACTTGGCAACCAGTTCCTATCCATACAACCAAAAATACTTACGAAATGTTAGACAAGGATGGCTATGTTGCCACAAATTTGGTGGACAAAGAGAGCCCCAATTTATTTAGCATGTTGTCAGCAGGACAAACTTCAGTTATTCTATTTATATCCATTATTCCACCTGAACTCTTTCTCATATGAGAGAAACTATCTCACTGATTACCATACTATGAAACACAATCCAACCATTGAGATATGCATTCCCCTTCAGCCACCACTGTCAAGACTAGAAACTGCAGACACTAGTTAGATTGTAAACACTTTCTTTTTGCCTTCCTCTACTGCATTTATATTTCACATTAATTAATATCTCAAGATCTCCAACTCTTGCCTCCTCATGTCCAAATTCTGTTAATGGTTTCTGCAACAGGGTCGATACAGGTGGCAACAGTGGCCTCCTCTGTTTCTAATACAAAATGCCAGTTCTATTGTGACTGATCAAAATAATAATAATAAATAAAATAAAATAATGCACATTCTTCAGCTATTATATCATCTTCAATGTCTCATATGCAGGTGTGATTGCTGTGGAGAGAAGGGAAGGGGATTCCAAGAACTAGTAGACTGCAAAGCTATGTTACCTGAACTCTTTTAAACTTGTAAAATACCCATGCTAGACACTCGACACTAGGATAAAGGTACGAGATATGTGTCCGATATGGCTAATTAGACATGAATCCAACAAGTATATATATGTAATCGAGTTTACTATAAAACTATGCATAAGACTTCCATTTTATGCATGCAAGGCGATATTTTAGTTAGTAAACACCATTTTACCTTAAAAAACCAAAATAAGTAATTAAGAAATACAAAATTTAGCCATGTCCAAGTGTCCATGGACTTGATAATTAGATTAATGCGGCGCTCATAAAACAACACTCGAAGTTTAGTGTTAGGTAGCCTCTACAGACGCTCAAAAATAGGATTGTTGTATGGTAAAACTTTTAAGTCTCTGAGCCTAAGTCAGAATGATAGGCCCTTGGACAGTATAAACACTACCACACACAAGAAAATCATCATAAGAAATTAATCATTTGACTGAATCTATATGCCGCCCCAAAGCACATCCTAAAATATTCTTTTGTTCCTTTCCTCGGAAATGAATCTTGTAGATGCTTGATGCTTGATGCAAGACAAGATACTCCCACCAACCACCATGGATCCACCTAAATCCTAAAAAAGTAAGTCTTAAGAAGAGAAAAAAAAAAAAAAAAAGACATAACAGGGGATGGATCTCTATGCTTTCTTCTATTATGGAGAATATTACAAGATTCAAAATTTTGGAAGCTACTGCAAATCTACAATCTTAAGGCTTCACCTGAAATTACTTAAAAATCTTCTCTTTTTTTTTTCTTTGGTAAGTTTGAAAAGTATTTAAAATAACCAAAAAACTAAATTTTTGTGACAGTAAAGAGTTTGTCTTATTCTGGGAAGGTGGAGAGATTGCTAGGGTTTGAACCCCAGACCATGAGCTTGGCTGTACTTAAAATCATATTGCAACTTATTTGAAATATTACACGAGGAGTCAGGACTGTGAGGTAATCACCAGGATCCAAACCCTAGGACTACAAAAGGAAACACGAGACCATCTTGAAGAAGTTTCACAAGGAAAGCTAATATCCAAATTAGGAATGGTATAAAAAAAAAAACAAACAAATATTATTTAGAGGCATTTTCACCTATAAAGGGGATGAAAGCGCTGGAAAAACACACAATAGATAAGTACCAAGAAATAGAGTTCCAAAATGAACTAAACTTGCAAGCATACACGCGTACATGTCCAATACAAATTTTGTCAATCACCGACAATTAATTAGGATAACTCATTGGAAAAAGGAAAGAAATTTTGAGCTATAGAAGAATGGTTCTCCATATTAGATTTCTAAACTTCAAGGAATGCTAACAGCTTTTCTTATGATATCAATTACTGCAACAATTACTTGTTTGGGTGGAATCTATTTTTAGAAGCAAGAAAAAATATGCACAAACCCGAATCATTTTGTTCATGATGTCATGAATTGTCGTCTTAACGATCAATACCTCCTTTCCAGTATCTGTAAAATGCCAATCATTAGCATGCTTCTAGAACAAGATAATCTTCTAGTAAAATGGCTTCAAAACAAGGGGAGTCACATTCCTACCATATAATTCTGCAACTTTGTCGAGTGCTTTGGCAGATCCTCTATTAAGAAGGCGAAATGTACTTTTTGTACCCACATAATCTGTATAGGTCTGTAATGCACACACAAAAAAAACAAAAAGAACAGAAAAAATATAAATTATACATAACAAAAAAACTCAGCCTAGTACTTGAAGTCCAATAAGTTGGACGCAAAACCTGGATTGGTGCACCATTTTCCCTGACAACAGCATCATAACCATCTATCTCCTTCCCAAACCTTGTCTTCAGAAGATCTCCTGAATTACCAACAACAGCACACCGGCCAAACTGCCTTGGAAAATAAGGTGGTATTTCAGGAAGTACCAGAGAAAGCTTCTCCATGCAAAGAGTTTTATTTTCACAGCGGTTGCTGCAAACAGAAACATGCAATCAGATAGCTATGATTCTACAATCTTTTGGTTGCTTTAAAAGACACAATTCGTTTATTAATGTAGAATGGCTGTTGCAGACTGAATCAACATATGCTGTTATAACTATCCAGCAGGGGATATTTGTTTTTCTTTACGTTATCGGGAAGAACAAATAGTCATGTTAGTGAAGACTTAATGATATTACACAATTTGCAACCGCATGAACAATAAGTGTTATCTGAGCTATATATGTATCAAAATATATATGTGATGTATGTGTGTAGATATGCACAAAATCATGTCATTTCATGTTAGTAATCGTCCATCCTGAATAATAATTTTTCATGGCTCCAGTAACATGTAAAGTACTTACAGAAGTATTCCCTTATTAATTCGCCGCCATGCATGGTCCTCCCATCCATTGGGTAAAGCATCAATGAACTCCTTAGTGAGTATTGTTGAACTATTCCGCACCTGTACAATTTAGCTCACTAAATAACAAATCAATGATTAACATATAAAACAATATTTTATTTTGGTAGGTAAAAGTTAAACTTTTGGAAGGAAAGTATAAATAGTACTCTAAACAAGCAACATTAATAAGAAAACTTCTTCAGGAACTTGACTCTGATCTAGGTGCGGAGCAAAAGGAAAAATAATTTACTTTTACAGACTCACCTATAAATGTCATTAATGACACATCAATGACATGCATCAAATTATAATTCAGCTAAATGTTAATTCTCATAGCACAGCCCCAATGCATAGAATTGGATGACAGTATAAATTGAAAGCTAGTAAGCAAAATAGCCTGCTCACCTGTTCCCACGTTGCCACAGCTTCACAAATATTAACGTTAAATGACAAGCCTTCAGGTTCTCCTGTTTCGGGATCTCTCTGTTTTAGATATTGGACTCCATATAAGCATAAAGAATAAATCAAAAAAGTAAAAGAGACCACGCAACTGTGTAGAGTAATGGTATATAATTTATTTTACTTTCTTTTTTTTCTCTTTTTATGGGTTGGGGGGGTTGAAAATATGTCACTATTATTACTTTTCCTAACCCGTCTGTCATTCATGTTATCCAAAATCGGGGAATGGATGCATGCACTTGCAAACATCATCAGAGTATGAGATGTGAAAATGCTGAATATGTAATTTTAACAACAACAACAAAAAAAAACCTACCCATTTGGAGTCTGTATTACTAGGAAACTTTAGTGTAATCTCGCAAAAGTCTCTACCACCTACAGCTTGTAAACCTAATCCATTTGAACTCTGCATCATTATGAAACAAAACAAATAAAAAAAAATTTCAGTTAGACAAAGCAACATTTTTTTCTAGTTACCCAAAAAATAAAAAATGGCGTAGAGCATATCCAAACATGACATATATTTGACATGAAAAGTTTTGGAAATACGAGTTATTAGATGTTGGCTTCAATCTGTTTTAGATTCTTAACAAACAAAAAATCCGTTACCAACATATTGGTCCTACTCCCACAGGGCCACTGCTTAATAAATTCAAGAGAAGACAGTGAAAAACTAGCCTTTGTCTCTGTTTTGTCCTACAAGTTAAACCCTACAATATTGATTCAATATGTTATGGCAATGAGCAATATTGTACTTACCAAGTCACAAGATAAATCAAACCATAAAATCAGGAACAGATCAGATTTTTGCCGTAAAAATCCTTAAATAGGAGAAAAATCACGTGTCCCATTTGTCGGACAAAGATCATACACTATATCTCGTTATTCAGACAGTTACAAGACTCTTTACAATCAAAACCTATCAACTCCAGGATTTAATGATTATCTTGACTTTGCTCATATCCACAATTCACCGTCTCTATGCTTGACCACCGTTCAGATCCCCTTAGAACGGATTTCACACCTTGAACTCCATCAAGACCCTTGATTTCTTCATTTGGATTGAAGAAGATTGTTGCTAAGATTTGTTTCTGAGCTTTTAGGAAGGTTACGAATACTTCTCTCTAGGAATTTTCAATATGGCGGCTCAGATAATACTTGAGGAAGTGTGCTGGGCTTTAAATAGGGGCAAAAAAACTCTAGCGGCGCAATTCTCGAGGTTCCAGATTTTGCACGGCTCGTGGCAATTTTTGCATACTTATTGTTTTTTCCATCAACATCCCGCGAAATCTATAACTTTTTACTCAGATGTCGGATTGATGAGATTCAAAGTTCTCTGGAAAGAAGACTCAAAGATCTACAACTTTTTCCTCTAATGAGCTTTTTCAAATTCGAACCGTATCGTGGTTAAAAATCAGCTACAAGAGAACCCATGCACACCAACACACTGTTTTTACCCTCGAGATCCCTCGAACTCTATTAACATCTCTCGAAGTCCCCTACAGAAGCCAAAAAGTATCGTACAAGTCTCTCTTAGCTTGAGCTTGCACGAATAAGCATGAAATCTCTTCCGAATGCTTGTGATTGATAACTCAAGTCCCCAAAATACATCAAACAAGACGTGTCACGAAATTTAGCCATTTACATAAAATTACAGACAGGATGCATTAATTCAACATCGCCCAATTCATCCTTTTGGCCTCTTTACAGTACCCGTCTCCCCCACCACCCTTCCCAAGTTCTTTTGACTCTTGCAAAGAGTCTCACCATGCCCGTCAGTTGGTAGTTTGGTAGCAGACATGATATTTTCCTTTTATGTTGCCTTTGATTCTAAAATTGAACGATTTGCCTGAATTAGTACAATAGTTGTATGGAAGTTTTAGTCAAACAATGCAAAAACTAATAACCCAGAAGTGTGCTCATGCTGATAGATTAGGCTGTCATCATTAAGACATTCAAATAGGCACTCCTACTATCTGCTGTGAGAGTAGGAATTGGGAATCTACCAATCCGTTGTCCATCATCTATTTTTCCCTAAACCAGAGGCTCTGTCTAGAGCATGGAATTGGTAAAGGAAAAGTAAGAGCAAAGAAAAATGAAAAAGGAAACTTGTTTTCCTTCATGTTTTCCCTCTTACTTCAAAAAGCATTAGATTGAAAAAAAAAAATTGATATCCTAATAAATCATGAAAAAAAAAGAAGAAGGAATTATCTCTAGAACTTCTTCTTCTTTTATTTTTTTAACATATTTTCATTATATTTTTCCTTTTCTAATTGTTTTCTATGGTAACCAAACAACGAAAAATGAAATCCTTTGCATTCCTTTTCCTTTTCCCCATCAAATCCATGAACAAAACAGATCATTAACCATTTGCCTTTTTTTCTATATTCCTACCAGCAAAACAAAGCATCGAGGATTTGCAAATGAACTTTAAACTCAATTAAGTCAACATTTTTCTATGCCTGAGAACGCTTAGCTGAGCCTAACATCATGTGCAAAATAGAAATTGAGAAAAATAAAACATAGACATTAGACTAATGCTCTAGAGCATGGTTTAACCGATGGCAACATTCAATTGCTACTCGTAGAAGAAAATGAACAAATTGATAAAGCAAATCAAATAACACAAAATTTTCTAACTTAAAACTCACCACACACTTCTGAAAACTACTGTGCAGAGATTGCAATGCTTCGAGATCTTCATCCGACAGCTGGTATGGCCCATCTGTACACCAATTCATCAAATCAAATCGAACGTGGACGAAACAATACAAAATTTGCGCGTATACAGTATATACACATTTATATACTTACATAGGTTAGATACACCAGTGATGTAAATAAGAATCGCTGCTAATCCAGATGTTAAAGCGACTATGAATGCCAACTGTAGCAGCCTCATCTAATGAGAATCGAATTGAATTGAACTTCTCTGTGAAGCTATTCAGTGAACAAGACAGGCGAAGAAGAAATCTAATTTATCTATGTGCGCGCGTCTGTGGATCTGAAGAACGCAAAGCGGGATGAAGAAATGCTCGATCTACAGAAATTCTCACTCACTGCACTTTGTGTCCGCGCTGGTGTACTGCAATTTCATATGAAATTTCATAGTCATCGCGATTTCGTGATACGATCATACGACGGCGTTCTTGTGATCAAAAGATTCCAAACCCACACTATTCCGTGCAGTTCTCTTTTTCTTTTTGGAAATCAACAGCCTGTTTGGGCATGGGAAAGGGAAATGAATGGAAATGGAGTAAGAGATAAATTTTGTATTCTAATATATCAATGCAGAATATTAGAAACTGATTTTTTTTTTTCATTTGTCAAAAATATCCTTAAAAAATCAGTAAAGTAATTAAGAATAATTTTGAATATTTAAACTTCTTCTGTAATTTTTTTTCTGCACTCTCATGTCTCTATAGCTGCTACAAATGATAGAGTTGTACACACATCGCGTGTACTACATTCTCTAATTAAATATAATGAAAGAAGTTATTTCAATCTATTTGGTTTTAGTAATAGAATAGAAAGAAATTGTACAAAAAATATAAAGAATAAAAAGAAAAAAACTAAAATTATATTGTTCAAGTTACGAGAGAAGAGAACAAAAAGTAATAGAAGAGTGTTAAGGACAGTCGCGACTATCTCTAACATATTTCAAAGAAATAAGGTGGCTATTAAAACTTCATCCGCCATTACATAAATGCTTTCGATAAATTATTCATTGGAGCTCGGGCAAGGCTATTGTCGACGTGAACTAAATAGAACTTCATACATTACATAAATACTAATTGACCACAAGGGAACACAAGTAAGGATCGAACATGAGACTTTATATTTAGTCAATGATTAGCTCACCACAGTAGTTTATTACTGTGTTTACTAATGTTATATTTTCGAATCCAAATGGGTAATGTAAGTGGAATTTTTTGGAAAGGCTGGGCCGAACTCTCAAGCCAACGTAGATGAGTCCAAACTCTCTGCAAGAGAAGAAGGTTAGAATGGGTTACCCCTAGGTGGGCCAATCACACTCCGATGATTAAATTAGCAAGCTTAATCGAGATCAAAATGAATGAGAGTTGTGAATGTTTGGAGTTAGTTGTCCATACCTGGCTCTCGAGGGTTTGAATATTTATAGTGTGATCGATGGAGTGTTTTGCTCCACGCCTACTAACAGATCATCATGCCTGCTGGGTAGGCATCATTGCATGCCACCGACTGAACGTGTGCAGGGCTGTTTTACAGCCGTTGAGGATTTCGGCTGACCGGACGTGCACGTCGACGTCGCGTGGGGAGCCGTTCGGGCATTTAATGCAGGTCAACTCCGCATTTAATGCTTGAAGACCGCTAGCGGTTTGGGCTCGCCTCTTGCAGTTTTGGGCCAAGGTTGGAAGCAGGTCGGCGGTTTGGGCCGGATCATCCCTTGGCTCTGATTTGGGCCGCTAAGCAGCCTAAATATAATTCATATGGATTGGGTCGTAGGCTATTCCCCTACAATTGCCCCCAGCCTTTGTGTCATTTTGACTTCTCAAACAGTTAAGGCCTGTAATGATCACCCGGTCGCGCGGACGGTGGGGATTTTAAAAGCTTCATTAATGGGGTACCATCGAATCGATGGCCGATACGACGTTTCGATAAAGCGTCATGATTGCTGCCATTTTTTCGTGCGCCAACCGAAGGCTTTGATGCATATAAAAGGGTGACGCCCTGTTTAGTAAAAGGCACTTGGTCTTTCTTCGCCTTCTTGTCTAGCGTGTGCGTCGCTTGTCTTTACACCCACCACTGTAAGTATTTTCAAGCCCACACTTCTTTCGCTATTCGCTTTGTTTCTCTTCCTACGCTTCGACGGTTGCCCCCTGATGGCAGCGCGTCTTCATAGAATGCTAGACAATCCATCGGCCATTGCCGCTTTTAGAGCCAGATTCGACACCCCAGACGAGATCGGCTTAGAATTAGTCGACCCCAATGACCATCGTATAGGAGAGACTGAAAAGGGGGTGTCGTTCTCGATCATCGCTATCGTAGAGGGAGGGCTTAGGTTTCCCCTCCATCATTTCTTTCATAAGTTTATAGTAAAAAGTAAGGTGGTGCACTCCCAGTTGTCATCGAATGTTTATAGGATCATCTTTGGTATGCTTGAGATTAATCGGCGCCTGGGTGTGAACCTGGGGCTTGCCGAACTAGACTATTGCTACTCGCTTTGTAGGGTCGAGGGGAGTTCCAAAGTCTACCTCTAAGCCATAGACAAGTCTTTAGAGTTAGTGAAGTGTCTGCCTTCCTCCGGGAAGGGCGTTGACGATGTTAGGGTTTGGGTAACCGGGCCTTGGGGGATCGGCAACGTTCCTGAGAAGGAAAGGCTGGCGTTCCGATGCTCTAGAGTTTCGTTTGAAATAGGTTTGATGCTCACCTCTTATTCTGTGTGTTGTTTAATTTTTTATATGGATCCGAATCTGACTATTGCATTTTGCAGAAAAGAATGAGAAGCAATTGAAAGCACGAGACTGGCTTGTCAACTTTGTCGATCTAAACAAGGTTTTGGACTATCTTGGTGAGGGGAGTTTGAGGCACGTTGCTCGGACCACGCACGTTTTGCTTACCTACCCGCTTCGATAATCGACCTTCACCGCCAATACAAGGGACCTTAGAGTATTCTCGCGAGATTGGAAAAGGAAGGTGTCGAGGGAGATTTCGAGGAGATTCCTGTCGGCGTTGCAGTTGAAAGGGCCCGTAGCCCTATTGGGGTGATAGTTGCAGTTGCTCCTCCATTGGAACCCGTTGTCGAAGAACAACGAGAAGCATAATTGAAGTCACACAGCTCAGCATCGAGTTCATCGCCACTTACGGTTCCAGACCGCTAAGTTAGGATTCCGGTCAGAACCCAGGAGTCTACACCATCCCCCAACGAAGAAGACGGTATGAGTTTGAGGGAGAGGATGTTTGCCACTGCTGGAAAGCTGCTGAAAACGGCCGCCACAACTTCCACTGACCCTCCATCTGCCAAACTGGTGACTGCTCCTGTGGAGGAAGCCCCTTTCGTTCAAAAAAGGCCGGAGACTCGGCAGCAAAAGAAAAGGGGCCTGAAGGTTACTGCATTGCCCCCAGCACCCAAGAAGCCAAACGAAAAGGGTGTAGTGGACGAGGTCGGTGAGGTTGTAACCATCACGCCGGATATTTTAGGTCGACCTCTCACGACGGCAGACTCGATGATTGATCAGACCAAGGCAGCTTTCGGCGTTATAAAGAGCGTTCTTCAGAAAAAAGATATGGCCAAGTTGGGTGACGCAAGCGATGCAGCCGTCTTTATGGGTGCCTTCCATGATTCACTGCTGGTAAGTCGGCATCGCCCTTTAATCCGTTTAAAGATTCTTCTGAACACTTGTTTTAACACGACCTTCGCTTTTTGGTATAGGGTTGCCTGAATTCCTTGGAGGCATTGACCCGCTTCCAAAAGCTTGCCGAGGTGCATCACGAACTCATTGAAGAACATGGCCGCTTAAAGGAGGAGTGGATCGACGCCAATAAAGATCAGATCACTTTCAAGAAGCAGGCCGAACAGGCATCTGCCTAGCTTCTGTTGATGAAGGCGAATTACGAAATGAGAGATAAGGAAGTGACCGACCTCCAAAAGAAATTCGATGTGCAGTCCGTGGATCTATACAAGGCTAATGCAGAGGTCGAGACACTCCAACCGAAGTGGCCAAGTTGAAGGCCGATGAGGAGGAGATATTGCAGAGAGGTGAAGACAGAGGGGCCAATCGTCTAGCCATTGAGATGGCGGATCAGAGCCGCATCATATTTCTGCAAGGCTAGAGCGGTGCCCTTCATGTCGCCGAAGTGGACAGGTCTGCCGACATTTGGCGTCTATGCCCGGATTACTTTGATACCACTGAAGACAGTGTTGTGGACCCCAAGAAAGTGGTCGCCAACGTTAAGTATCAAAGGCAACTCGCTCTGAAGGCTGCTGCCGAGAAGGAGAAAGCTGTTGCCGAATAGTCAAAGAGTGCAGAAAGAACCGCAGAGTGCTTGGCAGAGACATCTGTGCAGCCAGAGGATAAGTCGACGTAATGATTGTAGCTTTTCCTTCTTTTGAACATGTCTTTGTAATCAATCAATGCCTATTTTTAATGGAAAACTTTGTTTCATCTCTTATCAAGATACTATTCACCCTTGAATCTGCCTGATTTGTTTTGAAATTCCTTGTTTTGTATGACTTCTGTTTTCGGCCGACCTGTCCAACTAGGATAGGACCAAGTTTTTACACTTAGCTTTTGTGGCCTTCTTTGGCTGACCTGTTCTACTTGGACAGACCAAGTTTTTACACTTGGTTTTTGTGGCCTTCTTTGGCCGACTTATCTAATTTAGACAAGACCTAGCTTTTACACTTGGTTTTTGTGGCCTTCTTTAGCCGACCTGTTCAACTTGGACAGGACCAAGTTTTTACACTTGATTTTTGTGGCCTTCTTTGGCCAACCTGTCCAATTTGGACAGGACCAAGCTTTTACAATTGATTTTTGTGGATCTCCAGAGTGCTCAGAGTTGGTTTTTTTGAACAACTTCATTTTCCATTAATCTCATAAAAGCTTTACACATTTGTTGAGTTGTTACATCGTATGGGATTGTGCACTACTGGTAGAATTTCTTGAAGTTGTTCACATTCCAGGGTCAAGGCAATTGCCTTCCCTCTTCAACAGTTTCCAATCAGTATGCACCAACGCCGACCTGGGATGTTACTCTGTAGGGGCCCTCCCAGTTGGGGCCGAGCTTATCATCTGTTGCGTTCTTAGTTGCCCCCAGTACTTTTCGTAAGACTAGGTCACATTAAGCGAAGTCTCTTGGATGAACCCGTTTGTTGTAGGAGCGTCTTAACTGTCACTGATATTCAGTAAGTTTGATCAAGGCAGCTTCCCTTTTTTTTTCAACGAGATCCAGATCCTTTACCAGCATCTGGTCATTGAGCCCCGCGTTGAAGGCTGTTGATCTGACAGTTGGTAGTCCGACCTTCAAAGGTATGACTATTTCCACCCTGTATACGAGAACGGGGTTAGGCCGGTAGACCTCCTTAGGGTCGTTTTATAGGACCACAAAACACTAGGTAGTTCTTCCGTCCACTTCCCTTTGGCCTTTTCCAGACGTTTTTTGATTCCGTTAAGCATAGTTTTGTTTAAAATCTCGGCCTACCCGTTGTATTGGGGATAAGCAGGTGTTGAGTAATAGTTCTTGATCCCAAGTCCTTCACAAAATGATCTGAACGTATTATCATCGAATTAGGTGTCGTTATCTGAAACAATGGCACGAGAGACCCCGAACCTTGTCACTATGCTTTTCCATGCGAACCTTTTGGCGTCGACTTCTCTGATGGTTGACAAAGGCTCCGCTTCTACCCATTAAGTGAAGTAGTCGGTGACCACGATGAGGAACCTTTTATTGCCCAGAGCTCGGGGCAATGATCTGACTATGTCCAGTCCCTATTGAGCGAAAGGCCACAGACTGGTAATGGTTGCAAGATTTTCAGCTGGATGGTGTTTGATGGGTGAGTACCTCTGACACTTGTCACACTTTAGGACGTACTGGGCTGCCTATTTCTGCATATAGGGCCACCAGTATCCCTGTAAGATATCTCGGTGCGCTACCGATCTTCCGCCGATATGGCTTCCACGTATCCCTTTATGGATTTCGAACAGGATGCCTTGCACTTTGTCTGGATAGACACAATGTAAGTATGGACCCATGAAGGAACATCTGTAAAGCCTTACTTGGTGACAGCTAATATCTGATAACTGTGTGTTTGATTCGCCGAGCTTCATTCTTGTCCTCTGACAGTTCGTCTTTGTCGAGGTAGGAAATAATTGGGTTAATCCAGGATGGTCCCAACCATTCGACAGCCAAGGCTTGCTCTTCTTCTTGAAAGATACTGGGCCTGGCTAGGGCTTCCACGTTAATTGTCCTTTTTGACCCTGACTTCAAAGCTGTTGCTAATGTCGCCAGAGCATCTGCATGCGAGTTATTATCTTGGCTAATCTGTCGAAGCTTGTAATTATTGAATTGGCCGAGCAGTTCCTTGGTTTTAGCTAGGTACTGCGTCATTCTATCATTCTTTGCTGCGTATTCTCCCGTTATCTGATTGACAACAAGTAGGGAGTCCGAATAAATGACGATCTTAGGAATTCCGAGTTCAATGACTCGACGTATTCCGGCGAGCAAGGCCTCGTATTCATACTCGTTGTTGGAGGCAGCGAACTTGAGTTTTATAGCTTGTTTGATAGTCAGGCCATCTGGTGTAATAAGCATTATGCTCGATCTTGCCCCCCGGTCATTGGAGGCTCCGTCAACGTAGAGTTGCCAATGATCAGCTTTTTCCCAAAGATCCAGAGGGAGATCTTCGTGTGGTTAGGTATGAACTTCTATTTGGTCGGCCTCTGGTGGCAATTCAGAGAAGAACTCGGCTACAAAATTTGCAAGGACCTACCCTTTTACGACCGATCTGGGTTGGAACTTGATATCAAACTCTCCTAATTCCAGGGCCTATTTTGCCAATCTTTTGGAGAAGTCAGCCCTTCTGAAAAGAGTTTTGAGCTGGTGGTCTGTGAGGACGTTGATTATGTGAGCCTTGAAGTAATGTACCAACTTGCGGGATGCTACTACCAGTGTGAGTGCCAATTTTTCGAGTGGTAAATACCTGCTCTCTGCCCCGAGAAGTGTCTTGCTAACATAGTATACAGGCAACTGCTGCCGATTTTGTTACCTGAGTAGGACGGCGCTAATTGCATACTCTAACACCGCAACGTAGAGGAAAAGTTCATTATGCTGGAGTGGGGTAGAAAGTAAAGGTGGTTGGGTCAAGTAGTTTTTTAGATCGCTGAGGGCTAAGTCACATTCTGGAGTCTATTTGAACTGTTCTCGTTTCTTGAGAAGCTGGAAGAATGTCGGCACCTGTCTGATGATCGGCTGATGAACCTGTTGAGTGCTGCGGCCATTCCAGTTAGCTTTTGTACCTCCCAGGCACTCTTCGAGGCCTGAACATTCTGGATCGCACTGATCTGTCACGGATCCACTTCAATGCCCCAATGCGTAACCAAGAACCCCAGAAATTTGCCTGAGCTGACTCCGAAGACACATTTCGAAGCATTCAGCCTTATCTTGTACTCCTTTAGGATGCCGAGTACCTCTTTTAGATCGCCTAAATGAGAGCTGCTGAGTTTTCTTTTCACCACCATATCGTTGATGTAGACCTCGACGGTACTGTCGAGCTGCTTCTTGAACATCTTTGTCACCAATCATTGTTACGTGGCCCCGGCGTTCTTCAGACCAAAGGGCATAACTTTGTAGCAATAGATACCCCTTTGGAGTGATGAAGACCGCCTTCTCTTGATCGTCAAGGTGGAGGGGAATCTGGTGGTACCCTCGATAAGCATTCAAGAAACTCATCCTCCCAAAGCCAGCTGTCGCATCCACGAGCTGATCAATTTTGGGAAGGAAGAATGGGTCCTTGGGGCATGCTTTGTTGAGATCAATGAAGTCCATGCAGACCCTCCACTTGTCATCCTTCTTTTTAACCACCACTGTGTTTGAAAGCCAGCTCGGGTAGTTGATTTCCCGAATTGCCCTAGCTTCGAAAAGCTTTTCTGTTTCTTCTACAACAACGTCCACATGCTGGGTTGCTACCCTTCTGCCTTTTTAGACCACAAGTCGGCATTTTGGATCGACATTTAGCCGATGACAGGCAACATCGGCATTGATCCCCCACATGTTATAAGGGGTCCAGGCGAACACTTCCAAGTAACTTGTTAATAGCTCGATCAAAGACTGTTCCTCTCGTTTGGACAAAGAGGTGCCGATGACAAAGTACTTATCTCCCTGCTGATCAATATTTATCTTCTGTAGATCCTCCACGGCCTTATTCTAAGGCGTTTGTCCCATATCGTCGATGGTTGGGGTGTCCTCATGTAGCTTCATCATTTGCATATTCTTAGCCTTTGTCTTAGTTGTGTATGTTGTTAAGAAATACTGTTTGGCAGCTACTTGGTCTCCTCTTATCTCCCCCATTCCACCAGGGGTCGGGAATCGGATTAGTTGATGATAGGACGAAGGAATGGCCTTTATAAGGTGTAACCAGGTTCGTCCCATGATGGTATTGTAGGGGGAGGGTACGTTGACTACCAGGAATTCCCTTTGCAATGTAATTCCTCCGGCCGTTATTGGAACCGTTACATTCCCTATGGGCCAGACTGGATCTAAGCTGAATCCTACAAGTAGGTTGAGTGATGGCTGGAGGTCGGACTCTTTAAGTTCTAGTTTCTTGAACAAGTTATAGTACATGACTTCGGATGAACTTCCTTGGTTAATGAGCAACCTCTTTACGTTGAAGTCCGCCATTCTCAGTGTTACAACCAAGGCATCATTGTGTTGGGTCTGCACTCCCACGAGATTTTCATCGGTGAAGGTAATGGATGTATGGCGTTCGCCGATTTGACTTTCTTGCTCGATGGTTGTACCTGCATTACTTCCCTTAAGTGTGCAACCTTCTATATCTCGGCCTGGCATCTATGCGGTCGACGGTTCCTAACTCAACCGAAACGTGCATCACATTGATTACCCGAACGGGTCTTACTTCTATCTCCTTCTGGGTTGTGTCTTCCAATTGCGGTTGCTCGGCTTCATTTTTCGTCTTGTCTTGATCAATGAATTGGTCGAGATGGCCAGCTTTGGCCAAATCTTCCAAATGGGTTTTAAGGTGCTAACATTGCTCCGTTTTGTGCCCCTTCTCGTGGTGGTAGGAACAAAACCTCTTTTGATCTCGGGTTGCTGGGTCCCCTCCTAACTTTGGTTGCCACTTGAAAAATGGCTTATCACGGATTTGGGGCAAGATTTTATAGATGGGGTCCTTAAAGACTGTATCGACCCCCTTATTCACCCTTTTTCCCTGGTTGTTATCTTCTGATCAGGGTTTCTTGGCATCATTCTTATTTGTTTTGTTGGCAACAGTGTCGACCCTGGTCGAACTTGGCTAGGGCATGTCTTCATCCAGTCGCGCATAGCGCTCAATTCTCAACAACAGCTCCTGTATTGTGAGGGCTGGTTTCTTCATTAAGGACTGCCGCAAGCGATGCTCCTTAGGAATGCCGATTTTGAACTAACTTACAGCCAGTTGCTCGCTGGACTCGTCAATTTCGTTGTAAGCCTCCCAGTAGCGTCGTGCATATGCCCACAATCCTTCCCCTTCCTTTTTCCGTAGGGTCAGCAAGAAATCGACCTCCTTCGGCTGCAGACTGTTTGCTATAAAACGAGCGATGAACAACTCGGCAAGTTACCTCTAGCTTGACACGGATTTGGATGGCAATTTGTCGAACCATCGTAAGGCCACACTTCCCAGACTGGAAGGAAAGATTCAGCACATCAACATTTGGTCACCACACCATACCACCATTAGCTGTTTGTAATGTCAAACATGGTTAATCGGGTCGGCCTTCCCGTTGTATAGAGTGAACTTTGGTGTGGCGAGTTTTCGAGGAATTGGGTGGGACTCAATCTCCCCTGTGAATGGCGAGGATGTGATTTGGTCTAAGGCCTTTTTGACAGGTCGTGGGTCGTGTGCTCCTTAGTTTGTTGCTTCCTATCTTCCTGTTTTTCGTTATGCCATTTATCCCAGTTTTTTTTCTGCCGATCTTCCTCCACGTGCTCATCATTCAGTGGGGTCTCGCTCCTTCCCCTCCGCCAATCTCTTTGCCTGTTGTCACAATGGCCAGTACTAGAGGTGTAGCTCCCTCTTACCCGTGGCCCTAGATTGTCCCTGCTTCCAGCAATCCTCTCGTGGTTGGGGGATCTTTCTCTCTCACGCCCGTCTCTTCTGGAGATTGCCTCCCTTATGACTTGAACTTAGGAGGTGAGGTAGGCAATCTCTTCGTTGCGTCACCGAATTTCCCTTTCTGCCGCACGGAGTGTGTCTTCACTTGGGACTCGCCCACTGGAGGGCGATAGGGCAAGGTCCTGGTGGTGGTTTCTGCGGAAGTTTCTGTCCCTGACATAGTCCATATTCCTTTATATCTCGTTCAGTGCTTCCTGGTGACTTTTAGCTGGGGTTCGTATTTCCGACCTTAGTGTTCTCCCTTGATGCCGATCTACTAGTCTAGATTGGCAATGCGCCGAGTTAGTCCGATTTTTGCTGGAGGAGGCTCTACTACCTCTCCCATTATGGTTCTCTCCTCTTCCTCTTCGGTCGTTCAGACTCATGGTTTTGTTACGCCTTCCCACAGAGGGCGCCAATTGTAAGTGAGATTTTTTGGGAAGACTGGGCCGAACTCTCAAGCCCACGTAGATAAGTCCAAACTCTCTGCAAGAGAAGAAGGTTAGAATGGGTCGCCCCTAGGTGGGTCGATCACACTCCGATGATTAAGTTAGCAAGCTTAATCGAGATCAAAATGAATGAGAGTTGTGAATGTTTGGAGTTAGTTGTCCATACCTGGCTCTCGAGGGTTCGAATATTTATAGTGTGATCGATGGAGTGTTTTGCTCTATGCCTACTAACAGATTATCATGCCTGCTGGATAGGTATCATTGCACGCCACCAACTAAACGTGTGTAGGGCTGTTTTACCGTTGTTGAGGATTCCGATTGACCGGACGTGCACGTCGACGTCGCGTGGGGAGCTGCTCGCGCATTTAATACAGGTCAACTCCGTATTTAATGCTTGAAGATCGCTAGCGGTTTGGGTTCGCCTCTCTCGGTTTTGGGCCAAGGTTGGAAGCCGGTCGGCGGTTTGGGCCGGATCATCCCTTGACTTTGATTTGGACAACCAAGCAGCCCAAATATAATTCATGTGGATTGGGCCCCATCCACTGGGTTGGGCCGTAGGCTATTCCCCACAGGTAAATTTACACAAATTGATAGGGAAAAAAAATCACAGTAAGTATGTAACACCCAATTTTTTAAGTCACTGTTATTATTATACTTTTTATTTTTTGTATACTTGGTGGGTCACTCACAGTAAATCTTAAGGCAAATGCATACATAAGACGCGTATGTTGGTCAGACATCACTTAATGCAATTGTGACTCAAATTTTAAATATTACCATTTTTCCAAAGCAGTCGAGCACACTTGATCAATACTCTTGACTATTATAACCTGTGTGAAACCTGAGGAAAGAAAAAAAAAGGATTAAAAATAATAATTTTCCTTTTCTTCATTATTTGATTTATACTTTAGAAGGAAAGAGGAAGAATGAAAGAGCAAATAGAAGAGAAATGTTTTACTCCCCGCTTTTCTGTTATTTTATTTTTTTTTCCTTTTTAATAGTTTTCTTATTGATTTTTTTTTATCTCTTGTTGAATTTTAAATAAGAAAAATTATTTTTCTTTCACTTTTTATTTTATTTGCTTTAAAACCCAAGCAGAGAAAAAAAAAATTCACTTGTCTTATATTTTTCTCTCTCAAATTTCGTTTCCATTTATTTTCCGCAAGTTACAAACAGATGTTAGAATTCGTGAAAGGGAAAGAGAAAAGAAAAGATAGTAGGGAAAATGATTTAAAATTTTATTTCTTAAAATCCTCTTTCCCTACCCTTCAAACTAGAAACCAAACAGAGAATTCTCTCTTTCGTTTCTCAAATTCCAAACCGGCGATTGAAGTAGGGCCTGGAAACAAGACTCGGGGACCTCCATGACCATTGGTCCATTGTTCACGATTTAAACTATAATTAGCCTAAATTGGAAGCTCTGCGAACGAAGCTACAATGGCGACGAGGTATTGGGTGGTTTCTCTCCCCGTTCAAAACTCCGCTTCTTCTCTCTGGAGTCGCTTGCAAGCATCGATCTCCAAGCATGCCTTCGATACTCCTCTCTACAGGGTATACTGCTCAACACACATGGACATAAACACATGTATAATTCAGTTTGAGATCCGCTATTAGAAGTTTGAATTTTAATTGAAATTTGCAGTTCAATATTCCAAATCTTCGCGTTGGAACCTTGGATTCTCTTTTAGCTCTCAGCGATGACCTTTTGAAGGTGAATTTTCTGCATTCAAGTAAGCATTTTGTCAGGATTTTAAGCCAATGTGTTGAGATTTTTGTAATTCCATGTGTGAGATTCTATGCAGTCAAATGCGTTCATTGAAGGAGTATCTCACAAGATACGGCGTCAGATCGAGGAATCGGAGAGGGTTTCCGGCGTGGTCAGTAGTTCATTGACGGTTGATGGCGTTCCTGTTGATTCATATCTGACAAGGTTTGAGTGATCACGATTGAAGAATTTAGTTTTTAGATATAAAGATTATTGATTATTTTTTTGGGGTTTATGTGTCGTAGATTTGTGTGGGATGAGGCAAAGTACCCAACTATGTCGCCTCTCAAGGAGGTCGTTGATGGAATTCATGTTCAGATTGCGAAGATTGAAGACGATCTTAAGGTACCATTTTAATTTATGAATTTTAGGCACTGAGATGTTAAGACGGGATTACTCTAATTTTAAGTAAGGAACTTTTTGCTTCAAATATTTGTTGTTTTAACCTGATCAAACAGTTGTGGAGAACATTTCAGGAGATTGGAAACTATTTACTGAAAACTTGTTTGGCACTCCCTAATTTGAGTTAATCAGGATGCTGTTATGTATGTAACATGGATATGGGTGTTGACTCATTTTCTCATTGAGCGCAAGGGGTACAATCTGTATACATAGATATGAAATAAGTGTAAAGTAATATTTTTACGATTAGGAACTGACACTCATAATTAAATTGAAAAATATATTGAGAAGTTTCCAATTGTATGGAAATAACCCTTCCAATAAATCATCTTCAACGTTTGAACTTTCAAAATTAATGAAGTAAACTTTAACTTTGATGTTAAGCAGTAATGTTCATTCTAAACATATTACCAGTACACCTACAGGCCAACAAAGCTAACAATACCTACTCAAATTGAAACAACAAAAGAAGGGGAAAAAAACTGAACAATATTGTAGTATTTCATTGATCTTTACATGATGCAGGAATGTTCTCAATAATAACTTGAGTAAGTGATTAGAGATTTATGTCAACTATCAATAGTTTCTCCAACTGAAGCGCAATCCCTGCCCGAACGAAGCTAATTGCCCGATTACAGTCTGTTTGTAGAAAATCCACTGACTTATCTTTGAATATGTGTATAAAATTATAATATGGCCGTTGTGGCAAGGTCATTGATGTGGTTTTCTAGGCTGACCTGAATATGAAGGTTCTCATGGTTGTTTGAGGAAGGAAGGGGAGACCATGGTCCAAATACCTGTTGTGCCATAACAAAATCCAAGTAGCTATTATTAGATCCAGCAGGCATACATTGTTCCATTAAATTTGCTTAACTTTTGACGAAGATGCGTAAAATTGCTCTTTCTTTTTCTTGCAACTAGATTTTACAAATGCCACAATATAGGATTTCTATTGTACTTAAAGTTGAGAGTCGTGTGAAGTATTAAACCAACCGCCACTGCAAAGGTTTGAGATCTTATCCGTGTTTGGTTTGATTTTTCTCTTGTTTGTTGGGATGGTGTGGTGGGTAAGAACACTATCATATGTGCCTTGCATGTTAGAATGACTGGAAGTAGGTAATATGAAGAGAACATATTATAATTTCAGAGTAGAGAGCCAGTGCTGTAATATCTGAAGAATACGAGATAATTTTATTTTCTGCCCATCAGAAACTTAAACAATGTTACTGTTTTGAAAGAGATAAACACTTCCCCATCTCCTGTAAATGATGACAGCTAGGCTGGCAAAAGAAAGGTGACTTCTCATGTTCTTGTAGGAATTGAAACTAACAAAATAACTAAGGAAAGGTTTTCTGTTTCTTTATATGTCTTGTTTTGATCAATGAAGTTAATATATACCTACGCATATATAAAGGCTTCAAAAAGGCGAAACTGCCCATGAATTGGGATTCGGTAATAACCGACAGCCACCTACACAAGACTCAAAATAGTAATTTTAGGCCTTTTCAAGCTTGCTCCACACATCAAATGAATGACAATTCTGCTCTCCCCAAATACTTCAAATTAAGCACAATGGAGCTCCAAGCCAAGCCTTTCTCCTTTTTTCTCCCATAGGCATCAATCTCCAACTATGCAAAAATGTCAGGCACGCTTCTTGGAAAGACTCATGTGACTCCGAAAAGGCCCAAAATCAACCCCTATAGTTTTGTTGATACCTTACAATGGATGAGGAGGTGATCAGCTGATTTTGCATCTTCTTGAGGAAAGAGCAATTGTTATTAATCTGAGGAAGTGAATAGGTTGTTAGGTTAATGAAGACCAAGCCCTTGGGAGTAGAAGGATCATATGCTGGGAATACTTTGCTATGCATATAAGCATTATGGACTTTCCATCAACCAAGTATAGTGGCTGAAGGTTAAGAAAGCTTAGTTGTTTCGTAAGTTAATTAGCTCATAGCATTATGGAGGACATTGCTACTATAGATGGCTTATTGTTTACAACCACAAAGAGGAATGGATTGGCTAATTTTTAGTTTTTTGGTTGTAAATTTTATGTACTCATGGCAATATATATACCGTCGTTGTTTGATTTGTAGTTATGAATGGAAGCACAAATGAGGATCAAATAAAGGAAAGAAAAAACATCGATATTTTCTCGTTGAAGGTATATTAGGCTTACAGAGTGAACTGAGTTGGCTACACCCACGATTATATGGTAAGGGGGACATTTTTATTAAATGAATGATATTTGAAGTGATTTGCTATTGTATGGATTGGTTATGCGTCTATCTTCGAAATCGTAAGTTTGCATCTCAATAGGAAGCTTGAACAGTGTGTTACCGTTTTGGTGAGACTTAAGTAAATATTATCGAACTATGTAGTTTTTCTATATTCAAATCTTACATATGGTGAGGAGATTGATATTTGGAATTAATTGGATGTTTTCCAAGTCAAGGAGGTTTCAGGTGATTTCACTCTATAAGAAGTTGGTCGGAAATTTCGATGAGTTGTTTCCTTGGAGAGGCATACAGAAGGCTCAAATCCCTCCAATTTGGGAAGATATTGATCGGAAGATTTTTACTATTCATAATCTTATTCAAAGAAGGAAAGTATTACCTAATAAGTATTATATGAGTGAGGGGTTGTGGGGAAACTGGGGATCGCCTCCTTATTTATTGTAGGATGGTTTGGAAGATGTGAAACCTTGTGTTGGCTGTGTTTGGTGTGGTATGGGTGTTCCATAGATCTGTAAGGGAATTGTTTCTTTGTTGGAAAGGGTGCAAGATGAGCCAAAGGAGAAAGAAAGTGTGGTCTGCAGCGCTATTCTGTTTGATGTGGTGCTCGCTGGGGGAGAGAAACTGGCAGTCTTATGAAAATATTGAGTTTTGTTGATCATTTGAAGAGTAGATTTTGTAACTATTTTGTTCTGATGGGTCATAGATAGGGTGGATCCTTCCACAGATAGCTTTTTGGAATTTATAGATGTTATGGAGAATTAAGATGACGAACAGGGAAATTTTTTTTGTCTTTCTTTACTCTGTTTGCATATGGGTGGTGCCCCATTGGTACTTTTTTTCATAATAAAGATTTACTCATCAACTAAAGGATTGATATTTGTGCTCATCTTTTATTTGACCTGCCAGGTGAGTGTTGATGTGATAAAAACTTTCTTTGGATAAAGTCAAACAGTACCACAAAAAAAAAAGTCAAACACTTCAGAAGTTCAGGATTTTATTTCTTTTTAAAACCAGTGGATATCTAGCCAGCTCAGCTGGACTTAGGCCAGTTTGAAATTGACCAAAGTGCATAGTTCACTATATTCCAACATGAAGTTAAAAAATGCATAAAAGTTTGATTTACTTCCATTGATTCTGTTGTGAAGCACTCCAAGTTTTGGGCCAGAAGACTGTTGTTTTAGTAAATTTTTTTTTGGGGTACATGGGTTGGGGCCTAAGCCCAGATTACAAGATCACTCTACGGGGGACTCCCCAACTATATTTGTTAAACTCAACCATTCATTTTATACATGGATATGATCAAAGATCAATGTATTTGGTGACTTGCACATAAGCGTACCGTTTATGTACTGATTTTTGTGAAACATCTAACCTTTAAATTCGCGGTATTACTGCCTGGTTGAGCAAGTATCTTATTTTAAGCCAATCAGTGCAGTTCTTTTAAGCTCTAGCTTATTGGCCTTCGCATGGGTTTAGTGGTGGGGGTAAGTAACCAGACAGGCCTAATGCATTTTCTGCAATGGGAACAACTCTTAGCAACATTATCTGAAATATGAAATTTTCTCTACGTTCTTGCAGCTCAATGATAGTAATACATTTATGCCTTGGTTTAATTGCTTTGTTTCATAGTAGATTTACTTTTAGAGATACTGTTGAGTTGTATTATGTTCAATGCCAATCAAAATATTGTTGTCGGTCACTGATTTGTGGTGTGATGCTGTGACTAGCAAACCATGGAGTTGCAGGTTTTCTTAATCTTTATGATACATTATGTGAACCTAAGTGTCCAAGATTTTCAGTTCTTATATATGGTTGTACCATCTACTAGTTACAGCATTTAATAATTAAATCTGTGAATATATTAGGCGGAGTTACGAATGGGCATGCATAATTTTTTTTTAAAATTACAAAAAATTATTTGGAACCTCTGCATTAGCTTAATAACCTGTGTGCTTAACCAGGCAACAAAGTACATATATTACTCCATCCACCAGGCTAAATGAACAAATCAAGGTCCAAAGAACTAGAAGCCTCTGTTTCTTGCACTTATACTATCTGTTCCTTATTGTGTATGATCGCACTAATTGTTTTCTGGGTTACCTATGACAGGTTCGTGTAGCGGAGTATAACAATGTGCGCAGTCAGCTTAATGCCATAAACAGAAAGCAGAGTGGGAGGTATGTCACAAATTTCGGCTATCCAAGATCCAGGACTTTGACAAAGCCCTATGTGCCACATGGAGCATATAATTTATGTATGTTTTAAGTGGGGACAATTTTGTGTATGCATAGTGGGACGTGCAACTACAGATAAATGACTATGCTCTTCATATTTGACACAAGTCCTTCAGCATCATTGCATTGTGAAGTAATTAGGAGGTGGTAGAAATGTGAGAGAAGAATAGAAACAGAGAGAGAGGCCCGGGGGGGGGGGGGGGGGGGGGGGGGGGGGGGGGGGGGGGGGGCCCGGGGGGGGGGGGGGGGGGGGGGGGGGGGGGGGGGGGGTTGCTCTTGGTGGTGTGTTGTTGGTAATGGGATAATGTGAGTTGGAGCAAAGGGAGAGACAGAAAAATGGGGAGGAAAGTTGTGAATGCAACTCCACAAATTGGTAAATTTTACATATAAAACTAGAATTCTCCTCTGTCTTGACTGCTTTAGATTTGTTGTTTAAAGTTGTTTTTTATTATTATTACTGTTGTTATTTGAATAAAAACAAATAATCTGTTGTACTTCTTCACATTTTAGTAGAATATAATAGTAGCCAATTGAAATTTGATGAACACTAGTATCAATGGCTTGCAAATTCTTGGGCATGGATGTTCAACTACTTGTGACAACATCTTATGATTGAGGAAGGGACCTGGTAAGAGTAGGTTGTGGTATTTTGAAGGGTATTAAAAGAGACTAGGACCTCATTTTGGTGAGTGCATCAAACTATAGCATGATGCCCCTTTTATCTGGGTTTTGTAATTGATTTGAATTTTTGGTTATTCCAGCTTGGCTGTCCGTGATCTGTCCAATCTAGTGAAGCCACAGGATGTCATTGCATCAGAACATTTAACAACGCTCCTTGCTATCGTTCCTAAATATTCGCAGAAGGATTGGTTATCAAGCTATGAGACACTCACCACCTATGTGGTAAAATTTTCATTCACGGTTTATAATGTCATGGTTGCCCTAATTGCTATACGGGACATTAAGTTGTCAAGTTGTGCCTGTTTCATATTTTATGATGAGAATTGCCACCTTTCTTGATCATGCATTTTATTAATGTTTGAAGTAAGGAAATGGATTTCCTCCAGTGAGTTCTAATTTTGACTGAACAAATTGTTTTAGGTCCCGAGATCTTCCAAGAAACTATACGAGGACAATGAATATGCTCTTTATACTGTAACACTGTTCATTCGTGACGCTGACAACTTCAGAACTAAGGCACGAGATAGAGGTTTTCAAGTGAGTTTGTCCCTCAAGCAGATCGTCATGGCATGAACTCATTTCTGCCTTTCCCCACCCCTGCCCAAAATCCAGCCTTTTTCTTTTGTTGACGGTTCTTATGATAACAGTTTTAGCTTATCTTTTGTTGATTTTAAGAATTTCTTGCTCCAATTCTCTGGTGAGATGACAAGTGCATGAATAATACGTAAAAAGATGTGGATCTTAGAAGGTGTCTTCTTATGTACTACATGTTTGATTTTGCTTGTGATCCAGATTCGTGATTTTGAATATAATGTGGAAACACAAGAGAGTCGGAAGCAGGAGCTAGAAAAGCTGATGCAAGATCAAGATACACTCAGAAGTTCTCTTTTGCAATGGTGCTATGCCAGTTATGGCGAGGTACTACTATTTTTTCAGTACTTTCTGAAATTGTGGTTTTCATGATTTATGGACATTGGATCAAACCAATGATATTGAGATTCATATAATAATTTAAGGTTGTTGGCTAATCAGTCCCAAATGATAATATGTGATCTGGTGCATAATTCTATAGAGGCCCACTGCCTCATTTCTGTTCAACCATTGTACCATATCTAGTTGTACTTTTTAGCCAGATATTACTTGATTAGCATTTTTTTCGGGGTAATGGTTAGTTATCTTAGTGAAACATTTCACAGTGAACTGGGGGCTATTTAGTGGAGTTTTGACCACGTGGAAAGTGGTAGGTTGCTGCAGATGATATTTTTATGGGCTGGGTAATCCACATGCTAGTTGAAATAGAAAGTGTGTGATGGTGGAGATGATACTGAGATTGTTTTGTTGGCCATGTGACCAACATGAATTTGTGTCAGTTTGGTTCAACATGGCAAAGGAGGACCCATTGTAGAGCTTGATAACAAGACTCAATTATTGGGCTTGCTGGCTTGGGCAACATCCCACTGTCTACTCCATCATTGCCTTTGGACATCTATACTCATATATAAAGAGAGAAGACCATTATATGAAGGGAATTATTATTTTTGATGAGTACCAATATATAAAGTCGACATCACTATAAGAGTTTTGAATTTACTGCTGAATGTGTACCCGAAAAGCGCTTATGAAATTGTCATGAACACTCTTGGACTCAAAATGGCTACAAATTTATACCGACTTGTTTACAGTTTCACTAAGCCAGATAATCCATGTGCAAGTTGGAAAAGAAAATGTGCCATGGTGGAGAAGATATTGAAATTATTTTGTTGACCATATGTCCAACATGTATTCATTTCAATTTGGTTCGACATGGCAAAGGAGGACCCATTATAAGGCTTGATTACGAGACTCGATTATAGGGCTTGCTGGCTTGGGTAATCTCCATTTTATACCCCATCATTGCCTTTGGACATCTATACTTAGTGCATAAACATGGAACACCAATATACAAACGGGACATCACTCTTAAGAGGTTCTGAAAGTACCCCAGCTGAATGAGCACCCCAAAAGCGCTTATGAAATTCTTATGGACACTCTTGGACTCATAATGGCTACAAATTACACTATCCATGCTTTTTAACAAAGTTACCAACACTATGTATAGTGACAAGCATAATGATAAGATTAACTAGGATATTGTTTTGTTGTTCTTGCCACTAGTTCTGCTCATTGAATTGAGGCTGTGAGTATTAATTTGGTCTCTTTTCTCCGCTACTGTTCTGTAACCTCCTGGAATTGTTTGCTCGTAATGTAGGAATAGGATGTATGTTTCAAGAAATTTTTTTTTGACTCATGGTATAATGCAGGTTTTCAGTTCGTGGATGCACTTCTGTGCTGTACGTGTATTTGCAGAGAGCATTCTGAGATATGGCCTGCCGCCATCTTTCTTGGTAATAAACTGTAAAGCTCTCTACTGGCTCGGTCGTCTCCCCATAGGTCCCCCCCCACCCCCCCCCCCCCCCCCCCCCCCCCCCCACAAAAAAAAAAAAAAGTGGTTTTCTGGGCTAAAAAATTGCAATTGTGTTGATTTCAGTCCGTCGTAATGGCACCGTCTGTGAAAAGTGAGAAGAAAGTACGTTCTTTCCTAGAGGAACTATGTGACAGTGCACACAGGTATTTAGTCAAGCATCTATAGTTTTGCTTTCCGCTATTCCATGAAACTATGTGACAGGGCACACAGGTACCTAGATGAGTATCTATAGTATTGCTATTTCATGAACATTTTGTAGCTTTATATCAGATCTTGGGCAAGCCAAGGTAAAATGATAGACAAAGACTTGAGTCAGGTAGAATAAACTAGGGCATCTAATGAATCAACTGTTAAACCAAATCTGATACAAAACAGTATTTGACGAGTCTTTGTTGGATTAATGTCCTATAGGTATTTCATTTGTCAGAGGGAAAGGAAAGATATGCATCCAATTCTGATAAGCCAATCATTATGTCTGATGTATTATATCCAAGTTGATGTCTATACAGATTTATGAATTTGAACTCATTTAGTCCAGAAATCTTTGGTATATAGCCCTATTTCGAAAAATCTCGTAAATGGGCTCGAAAGGAAAGGAAAACTTTTGAGCTCTGCATTTGGTTTGCCATCCCATTTCTTCACAATCAGGTGCTCCTGAGGTGATCTTGTCTGTTTAGGTCCCTCTGTGAGGCTGAAGTTTGAGAACAATTGGTGCTGGGAGCTAATAATTTTCAGCCTCAAGACGGGTTGAATGTGCCGAGTCATTCGCCTTCAATGGTCACAGCACCACTTGAACTTTTCTCACTCGTGTCAATCCTTTTTACTACTGTGTTTACTGTGCTGGTAATAATTGTTTCGTATGCGAAACTGCAGCACATTCTGGAAATGTGAAGATGAAGGAGGGGCGGCCGGTCTTGGAGGTGATGCCGATGCACATCCTTATGTCTCCTTCACTATTAATCTGCTGTGAGGGAAGTAATTCTGGTGTCACTATCCAAATTCCAGTTGAATTGCATCAGCCTGCAATAATGTCAACAATCACCGAGACTGTATAATAGAACTAAATAATTCTTTTGCTTATTTAATGTAACCGCTTGTGTGACGTTTCTTTCCAAAAAAAGAAAAAAGAAAAACTTCTGATGGAGTTTTAATTTATCTGTAAAAGCACTTTGAGTTGAATTTGTAAGACTTTGTTTTGAGGTTCAAACATTGGAGTTGGGGGAGTGCTTTTATAATTAGCAGAATTTATTTTGTTGTATTACAAAAGTTCAAACAATATATATTATTTTTTTATGGGAAAAAGTTCAAACATTGAAGTTTTAATTTTTGCAATTTGTTTGAATTCTTTTAACTTTTTGCTGAGGAGATCAACAAGGAGATAGTATCTGTCAGTGTAGGCTGGCGCCCTTGTTCTGGAGTTCCAGTGGGTGGTCCTAGACTTCCAATATGTTTTAGGCCACAATCTAAATCTTGTGGTCCAGCCAATCAAAGCCCAGAGTAAAGCATGTAGGCCTGGGATAACTCCTTGCCAGAGAGCCAGCCTAGGGTTCACAATGGCGCTTACTCAAACTATTGGGTTTGTTTTTTTGGCTTATAGGGTGTTTAAGTCTTTAATCAAGTCCTCTTGAGTTTATATAGAGTCACTTTTTACACAAACCAAGTATAAAAAACGTTTGTTTTTGTCAATTATGCTCATATAAAGTTACTGTTTATACGAACTGTTGGGTGAGTTTTGTCTGTTATGCTTTTGCTCCAAGAAACTTGGGTCGACCAAACACTCCATAAGCTAAGGTCTGGTTCCAGGCAGACAACTACTCAGGCAATGGTCCCAACATCCTTGTTGCATTGCCTAACTAGTGGGCAGTGGAACTAATCTGTTTTCTCCGTTTTGGGGGGTATTAACATTACACATTGGTGGTCTACTTACATATTTGCACTCCTCACTTCATTCAGTCCAATGGCCATCAGAAAATTGGCTTTAAAAAAAGAGAAGAAAATAGCAAAGTACCTATCCAACTTGCGCCTCCACATTATGAATTGGTTCGGTTTGATTCTGGTTAAAAATTTTAAAATTGATTAAGATCAGATTAGTTTTGAGTTTAGTACGGACCCGACCTAATCCATGCATAATTTACTTCACAAGTAGGGAAATGAGACAATGTACATGTAGTAAACATACCAAAGGCCAATTGGTGGAAAAATTGTCCAGTGGTTACATTAACAATATAAATTTGTGGTCTAGTGAAGAAACTTTTAAGAAATCACCTTATCAGATTTTGTCATGTGTTATTTTCTCTTAAAAGTCTTCATTTTTTTTATGACCTGGTGTCCGGACTAGCTTGCGCGCACCTCGACTAATTCCGAGACTTGTGCAGTTCTCCCGTCCCATACAAATCGAATAATTACTAGGCCAAAGGCCTTGGGGTGACTCTAAAAAATTGATAGCACCTAAGAGATTTGGAACCTGAGACTTTAGAGGGAGCAAACCCCTAAATTTCAAGTTCTGACCACCAGGCCAAGGACCACCAGGCCAACTTTACATAAAAATCTCTTCACTACAATACAAATTTAGATTGTTGATGTATTTACATATTACGAGTCACCATTTAATATGAATTACTACCGATCACCAAGTACTATATAACCACTAGACTTTTTTCCACGTGGCGGGTATAAGGCTCTATAAATCTAATCTCTTGGACCTTGTAATGGTGGAAGTCTTATACATTGAGCTCCCCTTTTTATTATTGTCTTGAAGCCCACCGAATAATATATGCAAGTTTCTAATTCAATTTTAGAATTAGTAATAGCATGAATAAAAATAAATTAGCAAAATGATTGGTAGGTTTTCATGCAAAATGATTGTCCCCAACTCGAAGTCATTGGTTTGTCTCTTTGCAACCTCCTAATTTCTTGTAGCTAGTGATAGTTGCTAGGCATGTAGTAGCCCACCGGTCTTATAGACTATGTAGTAATGTGAGGCCTCAATTACCCTTTTTATCTTGTTAATAAGGTGCAAAATTTTAATCGTACGGTTATTATTTTTTGTATAGTAAACAAATATTCAATCGCATGATAATATCAATTACCGTTGCCAGCTAAGATTTAAACTTTATAGTAGAGATGTGGAAGAAGCTATCAAATTATCAATACACCAAGGGAGCCATGGCCCCTAAGGTTTAAAAAACTCCATTAGATGTGATACAAATTAAGATCCAAAAATTTTAATATAGTAAAATGACTCTTCCTAATTTTAGAAATATTATATTTAATATCTTATGTAATTCATGTTGTGACCCATTTTTGGTTATTTTTATTTGTTTATGATTTGTTTTGTCTGTAGCCTAGGTTTTATATTTACTCATACTTAATTAATTGAGATTTAAGACAAAATTTAGTAAAAATCCATAGGTTTTTATTTTCTTTGTAGATTAGTTAAACTTATTTTTACTTTTTTCGTTTCTACTGTGCTTACGAAACATACATTTTCTGCTATGAATGTCATTAAAACAAAATTTCAAAACAAGTTGTAAGATGATTTAAAATTGAATTGATATTTTTTTATTTTAATAAATTAAATTTAACTTTCATTATTAGTTATAATTTTTTTATAAAACTATTTTTAATCCCATTAAAATAAATTTCTGACTACGTCCTTAATAGAGCCCTCTCAAAATTCGGCTCCTCGAATTGGCTTTTTCAATGGACACAAACAAACCACAATGGTGGCCACATTTTTAATTTTTTTTCTTTTTCGCTTTTTTGGTTCAATGAAAATAGAAACCCTAATAGAGGACAAAAAGGGCAAGTGGGATCAAATCTACAGTCCTTATTTGGACACCTCGTGCCTTTGCTGCAACACACGAGGACACCACCATATTAAATCAACGTCACCGCTCTCTCTCTCTCTCTCTCTCTCTCTCTCTCTCTCTATATATATATATATATATATATAAGCTATGGACAAAAGGGGACAAACCAATTCAATGGGTGCCATGCAGGGTTGCTCCTCCGTGGACCCCCGACCCCATCGGCGGCAACCATATAGCATGCACCGTCCCAACCGTCGTGCCTTCAATGGCCCCGCCCAAGCCATTCTTTGCTGGGGAATTGATATATACTTGGAATATGATGAATTCTCCATCCTTATCCTACGCTTAAAAAAGACTCTAAGATTGTGTATAGATCAAAAATTTGATGGTAAAAAAATAAATAAATAAAATAAAATAAATTAAAAAATATTATTTTATTTTACTTTATTTTTATGTGATAAAATTAGATTTCAAACACAACATAACTAAATTAAACACATCTTAGCCTGAGAGTGAAACTGCCAGAAAAACACATGATCCCAAAGTGTTTTCTGTCTCCTGTAATGATAATTCCGGGAAGGAGAGGCGGTCATGACTTCTTTTAAAAGAGACGAATTTTGGATGGGATGGTGACGGCCAGAAGAAAATTTTGGTTGATAGAGCCATTAAAGTTTCTTGGATCCGTCTATCAATTGTACTGTGCATAGCTTAGAAAGAGAGAAAATGATGGAGACAATCCATTTGGAGGTAATATAAGAAAAGACACTGGACCAAAGGAGTAGAAGGAAAAAGAAATAAAAAAAATAAAAAACAGGCAAACAAAAAAAAAATGAAGAAAAGACAAAAAATAAAAATAAAATGACTTTCTCACTTAAATTACCATTATACAAACAAAAAATTAATACTGAATTATACCACACATTACCACACCCGCTCTAATAAAAAAATTTTGTATACAAATTATATGTATATGTGTATATATTTTCTTATTTAATAGTCTATGGCATCTTTTAAAAGTTCAATTGTCTTTCACTGTCTTCTGAAACCACCACGGCATCTTCCACTCTAGGTACCATTCGGCCAAACAAAATGATACAGAAGGCCTATGTCTAGGCCCCCTATATTCCAAATCTGTACCTCTTGTCAATTAATTAGTTGTACCATCGACCATGGAAAAATGAGGAGATAGGTATAGAGTCATTTATAGATACGAATACACATCCCTTACAATGAACCTTTTATTTCTCCCTATTTCAACACATTCCCCGACCACTATGTTTAAAAATTTTTACCCTTCTTTCTTCTGAACAAGAGTCAAAAAGTACTTTATTCATACAAAATGAGAAATTATCTTCCTATAAAAAAAAAATTTATACAAAAAATTTCACCAAAATTTTACAAATAAGAACTATTATGTTTGAATATTTTGTTTAAAAATAAAAAATTATCCTTCAACTATATTATTCTATACAAAAATTTTGTACGACTTTGGTAGTTGCATGTATGGCATTACCCCACCTAAGAAAGTTTTCAAAAAGCATCTCAAAAGAACTAGTTTGGTCTTCAACGAGATAAGAGAGCCTTATCTGTGCTCCTCATATATATATATACTCACATATATTTTAACAAGTGTGTATTCGCATTCACATGCATAATGGGGGAGTACCCAACAAGAGCTTTATTTATTCATAAAACCTCCAATGTACAACAAACAACTTAAAAGATTAGTAGGATGACCTACCTGGAAAGTTCAAAGAAGTCATTTATACAACATCAACTCATATCATGACTTAAAACTTAGCATCTCATGGAGCTTATGTTCCCCCCATGCATTGATTGAAAAGAGGGTTTGGTTCCTATCATGATGAATATGATGAATGGCTAGATAACTTCAAAACTAATGTTATACAAAAAAAAAAAAAATTTATACAAGATGATATATCTAAATGAGAGTATTTTTAAAATTAAAAAAATATATTTTATCAAATTTTTTGTACAAAATTTTGTACCAGAATAATGTGACTATGATAGTTTTATCATAGAGTTTATGTAAAAATAACATTTTTTTGCTTAGAAATGAATGTAGAGAGCAAGCCAAATGAAGAGCGAAGTGACCATACATGAATGTCGGGCAACGAATACATATTAGGCAGGCGAAGCTCACGATGGACATGCATATCCATGACATGAGATGGGGAAACATCATGCGTGGGACTAACACAGCTTTGGCACGGCCATGGGTGTGTTCACGTTGACCGATAGATGATGTATGATAATGACATCCATGCATAGCCATGTCCCATCCCCTGCTGATTTCGATGGGTCATGCATGTATCTTTATCATGGTAAAGGCGAAGCGATGCCTCCAGGGCATGTTTTTGTGGCAACCCACAAAACAATGGCTTCAGAGAGAGAGAGAGAGACCTTACAAGGCTAGTTATGTACCTGTTTGGTTTTGGCTTTTTTAAGCGAGAGAGACCTTACAAGGCTAGTTATGAGCCCGTTTGATTTGACCTTTTTAAACTTTTTTGGACAAGTTATTTTTTTTTAGTTTTTTTTTATTTTTACTTTTCAACTTATCTTAACTTATAAAAACAAAGAAATTAAAAATTTTTTGACTTCATTTTACTTATAAACAAAAAAAAATTAAAAAATTAAAAAAAATTATACCAAACAGACCCTATGTAAAACTGGCCAATTTGATATGCTACTTTTGCCAAAGTTTTTCCTTGGAATGGTTACACACCACGTTGTGTTCCTTATGGAGCTATGCTTTGTCACGTGGCAAACTTTTGGACGACACGTTATACACGTCAGCTAGTCTTGGATGCTGACTTGTCATGGCAAAAGAGTTTGGAGTCTAAAAAGTATAAGCCCCTTGCTTTGCTGGTGAGTTTAGGGAACAGTTTTTGTGCAAGTTCCTTCCAGAGTGACAATGGACCCAAGCCACAAAAGCATAAATATGACAGATCAAGGTCTCATGTATGTGACAAAACAGAGATGACTATAACAATCTAGAAATTCCATGGCTCACCCATCAACCATCCTAGTAGATGTATCCCCAGATTGGTATCCAAGGTGTTTGTGATCTCATGTTTTGAGACATGTATCCCTGATTGGCATCTTGCCAACCAAGTGTTTCTCCATTCCTCTTTGTTTTTAGAATTAAGCTGTCAGATTTCTTCTCTGTCAAGCTCATGTACTTGAACAATTTTGATATCTTTTTTTTCCTTGATGTATTCCTTTTTATATTTAATGTATTTTGTTGCTAAAAAAAAAAAAAACCATCCTAGTAGATGTTAATCTCCTACACACACACATATATGTATAGGTATTCATGTATGTATATCTAATAACACAAAAAGCAGCAAACAAAACCAAGGTCCTCCCAGCTGGCTGCTATTGATGAACCCTGCAATGCAAGGCTCCTGCGACAAGTGACGACGACTCTTCATTCAGTGTGCCTGTTCCATCGTTTTGACTTGAAAATGAGCATAGTTCGAAGGGATATACATATACATATATATATATATATATATATATATTACAAGCTTATACTATTTGCGAGTCATCTAAAAAGTAATTTTCTGAGCTTGTACGTGTGGTAGTAATTGCTCAAAGGAAAATTCACTATCTTGCCTGGCAAGTTGCAACATTAGTACGGTGAGAAAATGAAACTGTGATCAGTCTCTCCAGGCCAACATTGTCATAAAATTTCCATGAATTGCATTTTGTAAACAAGTTTCATTTACAGTAGAAAAGATCCAAAAAGTGGCACTGACAACTGAATGCAGACACTGACACCAAAAACAGTTAAACAAGAGGCATAGCAAGTGAATTTACTATTTTGTAAATTGAACTAGTAACATTTAGTTGCCAAAGGGACTTGAGATAAGAAATTTGGACACGTTTATCTCGTATATTTCAGATTAAACAATTAATTTCAAGATGTAAGATAAGAAATTTAAGATATAAGATTGGAAACCAAACTTGTAATATTCCAAGAATTTATTGTACTGAGATTCCTTTATCTTATTTAAGGCGGTAAAATGAACCAAGTTATTCGAGTTTGACTCTGTTTGACTTGTTAAAAACTCATTGAAGATCGATATATTATATAAAGAAGCTAAACTTAAACGTATTTTAAGGCTCAAATTTTTTTAAAATTAAGCGACTCGAGCTTTGCTCGAAAGTTAGATAAATCAAACTTAAATACATTTTAAAACTTGTTAAGGCTATCAAACCAAACTTAAAAAACCTACTATTTACAGCTTGTTTATAGCTCTAATCCCATCTCGTAAAACCAATATTACCATAGAGTTTAATTTGTGAACCCAACACCAGATTTAAAATTGTAATCAACCAATCACTCTTATAGTGCAATCTAGAGGAACAATGCAGCCTTAGGACTATGAAAAAATTTGATTGAATTTCAATACACATGTTGGAATGAACTCAAATAATGAATAGTTGGGGACCCCTCAACGGCATATTGATGTGTCTATACGGATTATGCAGTCGGCAGCTCCATGTTTTCCTTCAAAACAGTGGGAAAATTATATTTGTTTCTGTCGAAGAGGGGACAGCAGGTTGAAGAGAGGTGTTTTAAAATCCAGTTTTTAGCCAATTGGCACACTCACAAGTCTTTGGTTTTTGAATTTAATTAATTTCTTGGAACATCTATGTCTGTGATTAGTCACATCTCTTTCTATATATATAATCAGAAAAAATAAAAGAAAAATGGATTCACCATCATTGAATGAATCTTTCCGCTTTTCTTGAATCTCATTTAACAAAGTTCATATAGATCAAAAGCTCGATCTTGAGAAGATAAGAAGATAAAAAGTGGGAAAAAAGAAGTTAAAGACGTTACCAGGAACCAGCCGTTTCTAGAGCTGAAAGTTTAGTCTCTTAATGAAACTGTGCAAAAGATGGGACTGGACGTGCTGAACAGAGATTGCATTGACTTCTTGGGCTACATGATTAAATTGCTGTTATTGATATACACAAGAAGATTCTAAAAGTGATTAGTCATGGGTACTACTCAACTCTTTCTGGATCAACAGTAATTTATATCATTTGATTAGAAGGAAAATAATATTGTTTAAAGTACAAATAATATGTCTCTTCTATCAGTGTGTGTATATATATATATCTGAGCACCTTTATTGACAACAGTAACTGGGCCATTATGTGATGTATTATTGACTTAATCCCAGGGAGGTGAGACTCGGCTGACGTAACACTCATTGTTTTGTTACTGATGAATAATATTTTTCTACATGCATGTATAGAAGTGATTGTCATATAAAGGATGTATTTCCCCAGGGCATACCCATAAAAAAAATCCACAGCCCCATTGGACTGTATAAATCATGCATGTTCCTATTTGAATCCATTTTTTTCCTGTAAAAATGGTAGATGATACCCATTGAGCATGCCATAACCTGGACCTAATTTAAGAGGGATCATAATATGATTGGATGCCACTAAATAAAAGAATTTGTTGATCGCATTTTAAAAGTTTTCCAAATTAATTACATAATCCAGATATATAGTACTATAGTATAACCAAAAAAAAAAAAAAGCTATAACAACAACTGTTTAGCCTGAGCTTGAGCAGAGCTCACTAATTATTGATCAGTCCCTTTCGAGAAATCTCATTGTATGCCCTAAGTCAAAAATGGCATTGAATGCATAACAAAGCAAAGATATTAATAGGTGTTTTTGGAGTTAGAATTCCATTTAGTTTAGAAATTAAAGAAGCTCTTCCAACGATCATTATCTCCTCCAGAAAAGCCCTTTTCTGCTATCATTGCCATTGTTATAGTCATTATTAATACTTTAATTATGGTTATTTTGATTATTATTATTCTTTTTTTTACAGATAAAATCACTTAGCTATAACGTTTCAATATATATGTTGGCGGGTGAGTGGAAGAAAACTAACTACCAAAATCTTTTTTTTTTTAGTGTCTACATGTAATTAGTTTTTATTTTTATTTTTTGTTGAATAATTTAATAGCAATTAACATTTATATTTCGGAGCAGAGAGCCTTTGCCGACTTTACAAGACCTCAGACAAGCTATTTTCTCGGCTGCATCTAAATTAGCTATATGTCGACGGATATACATGCAGTGCATAAAATACATATATATATATATATATATATATATGCGGTGTGTTTTTGTGCTTCGATGCCCTGTGCTCAACACACCAGGACTGGATAGGTTGGAGGAATTCACTCAGAAACCCTAGTCCATAATAAATAAACGAAAAACCATACAATAAAGAAAAGATTCCATTGTACTGTCTGTCTCTATAATCCAAAGAAACAGATGCACAGAGATAGTCATGTGAACAAGAAGAAGGAAAAAAACTCTCCACTCCGCAGTAGAAGAAACAAAAGACAACAAATACGAACAGTGTATCCAACTGTTTAGTAACAGAAATTGACTGTTACAATAATAAGAAGAATCATAGTAATATATAGCAAATAAAAAAGAAGAATCTGTGCCTGAGAGACTCTTGCAGTCAAATTAATTGGACAGGAACCAAGGGATCCACAAAGGATCTGGTCTCATGTTTGGTCGGTCATATATTGTCCTTTTGTGTTCTTCAGCCATTGATTTTGCTTCATGCTCTTTTATTCATATCCACTGACTCTATTCATCTACTGGACTGGACTTAGACTCAGAGCTTTGAGGTGATAAATCTTCACTTCTGCATTAGTGTTGATACTAAGGAATAAGTAAATTTGGCATTCATGCCTTTCTGGGTTTCTTTCCTCTACTTTTTCTGCTTTGGAATTTCCTTACAAACTGCAAAGTCCATGTAAACAAAAGTCAGTACAGAAAGATGGAAAAAAGGTTTACATGCAATTTATACTTGCAAATACAAACCTACATCTTCTTTTTACTTCCTTCCATCCTTTCCCCTTTTTTTTTTTGTTTGGACATAATATTACTGTATTTCTCTCTCTCTCTCTAACATCTTTTTTTTTTGGAGTAATACATATAATGGTTATGTCATCTCCATTTGGTTGATGCCCCAAACTTTCATAAAAAATGAAACTCTAGGACCCTACTTGGGTTTCTTGTGAAAGTAATGTAATAGCTGTAGAAATTATTTTACGAGTATGCATATATATATATATATATATATACATATATAATACTTGTTTAAACATGAGACAGTGATTAGAGGGCTTACCAGATGTTTGTAGGGCAGCTCGCAGCTTGGTATTATATTAATGGAAAGAACACAAGTTATTGCTTACGAAGGCAGATTGATTAATGAGTTTTTGTCTTTGGTCATCTACATCCCACAAGAGCTGTCCGTTATCCTGAAAGTGATGTATTTGTCGAAGTTAGAAAAATAGGAACTTGGGTTTTTTCTTCTTTTTTATTACTTTTATTTACTAATATTGGTTTTGGAATTTTATGAATAGTGTGAGGTGGATACTTCAATTGGCCTTTCATAAATTGAAAACACACCTGAGGCAGAATATTTGGCCTCTGCACTTGTTGATCAAATAGAAGTGAAGATGAACTGTCCAGAAGAGGATAATTGCTGATTGTATCAGAAAATTCAGTGGCCTGGGCAGGGTTGAATTCTTGCACATTTAGCAATGGTGATGCCATGCTATTCAAACTCTGAATATTCATGTCAGAGACAAAGATTCAACATCAGCTTCAATGGAGAATAATGAAAGTATATATACATATATAGAATTAACTTATGAGATACTACATATATGGGTTTTGTTTTATACCTCAGGTGTAACCATGAATTCATCCAAGTCCATTCCAAAGTCATAAAACATGGGATTCACAGTAGCAAGCTTCATAGAAAGGAACTGTAAAATTTTGGAGAAACATGGATAGTTTACTTAATTTTTCATAACAGAGAAATTAATAAACATGTCATTTTGAACAGTGGAAAAATGTTTTACCTCTACTTGATTTTGTAGGGATTGGACATAGTAGATTATTTCATCCAAAACAAGGGCCTTCCCAGTTACCTATTTATCAGCAAAACCACATGAAACTGTCAGAAAGAATATTCTTCAACTAAATGAGTAAGAAACATTATTGTAAAATTTTATTCTTGCATAAATTTTACAAAAAATCTGTATAAAAATGATGTGGTGGTGACATTTTTATAATCTGACTACTTCGAATTCCTAATTAACCACATCATTTTGTGTATAATTTTTATATAATTTTTTTTATTTGTGCAGCATTATTCAGTAATATTTCATGAGAGAAAGACAGTCAAGACAAGTTACTGAACCTTACCTTGTCACACCCAGGAACAAGAGATCGCAACAGCTTCATCCTCTCACTTATTTTCTCTCTCCTCATCTGAAACCCATTTAAAGGAAAAATGAAAATGTTATACTGGGGGGGCATGAATAGTTGAACATGATAGGAATTTGGGTTAGTCATCATGGGTAGGTATGTAATAATGGGAACTTCTGGTCTTTAAATGTAAAACTTTTAATATAGTGAAACAGTACCCTCTCTGCAAGGCTGTGGTTGTCTGTTGCTTGGCCCCTCCTTGCTCTTACATGAATGTAGCCTTGTGGGGCTTCTGCAAGAACTTTCTTTTGATCCTTCTTATCAGCTTTAAGCTTCTTTTCTTCATCATCATCTTTCTTAACACTCTTGCATTTCTTTTGCTTCTTGCCTTTTACTTCTTTTGCATCCTATGCAATCACAGCAAAAACTCCAAATCAATCAGCAATTTAAGATCAAAACAGATCAAAATCTGGAAAATTAAAAGCAACCCACATGCGTGGAACTCCAAAATCAGCCATTTACCTTAGATTGAGCAGAACTTATGGAAGACCCAACTCTGTTTTTCCTCTTCTTTTCCATGGCAGCAGTCACCTTCGGGCTGACTTGCTCACTGCTTTCTTCAGGTTTATCAACCACTGATGAAGAATCTGTACTCTGTTTATTTGTCAATGTTCCATTTTCGAGGGAGCTACTTTCATGAATACTAACATCAAAAGAGATCTGCTGAAGAGATTCAGGAGGGTAGAAATGAGAAAAACAGGAGGTGGGGTTGTTTGGTTCCTCGGAAAAGCCAGAGACATTAATGGGAGTGTTTGGCAGGAAATCTGGGTCAAGGAGAAAAGGGTGGTGTTGGTATGAAAAAGCTGCCATTTTTTTTGTTTCTTGAGAGAGCGCTTTGGAATTGAAAATGGGAAGGGCCTAAAGAAAGTGATGGAAGAGAGAATACTGGGAAAAAAAGTGAGTCTGAGACAGTCTAAGAGGTCGGACTTATATAAACATGAGGAGAGATGCAGGACAACTAAAATTGCTAAAATGTTTTGTAGCTGTAGGTTCTTTTACACTTAATGGTCTTATCAACGAGAAATTGTTTGGTATTTGTGAGACACCATTTGCCATTACCCCTTTATTTACACGAAGGTGAGTCCCTCACCTGTTACGTGGGGTCAAGTATTTGACCCATGTAATAAGAAGTGGTAAAACAAGAACGACGTAACACTCTTTGAGCACTGACTAATTTTTTCTTATCAACCCCCTTTCCCTCTTTTCTCTCCATGTGGAAGGTAGGGGCTGTAGGGCTATTAAAGATCTCAGCTTGTATATCTAGAGTACTCCATGTCATTTACTTCTGAATTAAACACCCTCTAACACAATTTTGATAAATCATAACCCTATTCAATTTACTTTGTCAGTCACCTTCTTTTGATTTTTCTTTGTCCTCGCTTTGTACAAATCCCTGGCTTACTGCATGTAATTGATCAGTAGATGAATAACAGTTTCTCTCTCTCTCTCTCTCTCTCTCTCTCTCTCTCTCTCTCTCTCTCTCTCTCCACAATTGTAAAAAATGGCCTTTTGGTTTTTGTATTGCCATTCATTAGGCATAGTCTGAAGTATTGGCTATCAAAATTACATCCTTAATTCATTTCAATTCCAATTCGTTAATAAACATTAAGCTGGCTTGTACCATGTTCAATATTAAGGAGAAAAGGGAAGAGCAAGGTCTGTTTGGATGGATGCCTTACAAACTTGAACTGTTCCATTCACAGTATATATATATATGTATGTTTATAGTGTTTCTACGTAAAACTTTATCAACTTTAAACAGAGCCACCGGCAAAAACGGCATCATCTGGTAACTGATTTTGAAGGTTTTGAATTCCATTCACACACCATATATATATATATATATGGTGTTTCTACTTAAAGCTTTACTGTCTTTAAGCAGAGCCACCGGCAAAAACGGCAGTCATCCGGTAAATGATTTTGAAAGTTTTGAATTTTGTCATTTTATTAAACTATTAAGCCTTTAAAATGAATTTAGGCCCGTTTAGTACACCTTTTTAATTTTATTTTTTTAGTTTATAAGAAAAAAAATTAGATTTTTTTTTTTTTTTGCTTTTGTAAACTAAAAATAAGCAAATAAGCAAAAATAAATAAATAAAAAAAGTCAAAAAAAACTTAGTTTTTTTTGTTCATAAGCTAAAAAAAAAGCTAGTCGAAAAAGCCCTATCAAACGGGTCCTTAATAAAAAATATAAAAAAAAGTTCATACATATATATATATATATATATTTTGGGTAATGCTATATAAATAAAAAAATTCATATAAAATTTCTATACAAAATGATATATCTTAATGAGAGCTTTTCACTTCGAAATAAAAATTTACCATAATAGTTTTTAATTATAAAACTATCACTGTCACTATCACATCATTTCGTATGTAAATTTTATATAAATTTTTTATAATAATGGCATTTTTTTATATTTATTTTCTTGATGATCCTATTTGGTAATGGATTATTTATCCCATACATATCCTTACCTGAAAGATCTTCAAAATTGAAACAGGAGTGGTCCTGGCCTGAGCCCACTCCCAATTTTGTATATCTTAAGCATTGTTTTGGGCTGTTCTCTGGTTGGTGGTACAGCCTAACATAGTACTTCTTTTCATGCCTAGGAGCATTTTTAAGGAGCTCTTTAAAGTGTCTTTTTGAGTTATTTTAGATAGTCAAATTTTAAAAATAGTACTCCAATCGGCTCTTTATTTTAGAGTCTGTTTTGACTCTCTAAATATTGAGAGTCAAAAGTGGCTCTCTAAATATTTAATTCACACATTTCTCTTACTCTCTCTCCTTTATTTTTCTCTTTTCTTGAATAAATGTTAAAAATAGAATAATTCATGAGATGGCTAGTTAAAATGGCTAGGTAAAATAAAAAAAATGAAGTTTTTTGGTATATTTTGATTAGCTATTTTGGAGAGTAATGTTGGAGATGCTCGGATTTTACATGTAAGCTTAATTTGGCCCAACCCTAGGAAGAACAATTATAGTTAATATCATATGATTATCATTAATTAAGCATATTTTACGTTAATATACCTTGTTACATTAATATATTTTACATTATCATATGATTATCAACTGTTTTGGAATAGTTGGTTTAGCACTTCTTTCTTTTCTTTTGACTTGTAATGGTCTCTAAAGATGATCAAGGGGTGTACTATATATATGCTGTTGCCATGAGCATATTGGTAAAAATCAACTGAAAAACATGTTGCATATGTATCTAATCTTGGCAATTTTAGTTGGGGATAGCTCAAGCCAGATGCAGACTAAAAAGGAGGACACAAGATGGAGAGATAAAAGCAGTACCCACAAGTCATGGCAGAGCTTGTGGATCTGATTGCTCTCAAAATTGCCTCACCCCCGCCGTTTTGTAGGAGAGATGCTAAAAAATAATCAGCTGCTTAATGCAGTGCTAAAGTCTGCTGTGAACTTTTATTATACATATATATATATATACATATATATATACCCATCCAAATGGGCCACATGCAGTACTTCTAGCTACTCCTTATAGTTTAATCGAAAATTAAATAACTCTCATGTGATTCGAAAATGAACACATAATCTTCTTATGATTTGTACTTATTTGTAAAGTAGATGAAATCGTGACATTTGATGAAATAGCAAAAAAAATCTCTGTAAAGAATAATTTAGAAAGTACGGACACTTCATTTAGGATGTCGTATCCATATCGACTATATGTCGAACATATATACTTCTTGGTGTTAGGGATTTATACTAAAAGACATGCTTTGTGTAATGACTTTAATATTTATTAATAAATTAGTTATTCCATTTTAATAAGAATATGTGTGAGCAATATTTATATTGCGTTATTTATTTAATGATTATGTATGCGTGTCTCTTATTCTCTATAGTAGATGATTTAGTATGTAGAGTACGGCTTATACGCAGAAGATCAGACCATCGATTTTTATGAAATATAAACTTATCGTTCACAGTCTTAAATGGAAGTGGACACACCATCAATAGAATTGTAGCTTAAGGCTTTAATAGGTCTGTCTTGACTATGAAAAACGGTATAATTTCAACTCCTTACACTAGTACACTTTGTGTGTATTGAACAAAACCATATTAAATTAATTATTTTTATATTGACTATGCAAAACAATTAATACCTTATGATTATTATGAGTACTTATATTCTTAATTCTAATATAATAAATAGACACATGTATATAGTGTTTATTATTTGGATTTATAGAAGAGTGAGATTTTTTATGAGTCAATAAACTCAGTGAGTTGGATAATTACATTACGTGATGGTGAATATTAATTATTGATGAAATTCATGTCTCGGTATAAGGATTGATGATAACCCCTTGAGGAAACTTATAAGTTTTGCTTATGTCAAATCCTATAGGTGGATTATGAGTTCGACATATCAAATAAGTTAAGTGTAAGATCTAAAAGAATTAAATAAGTTTATTAAATTTAATTATCAGTAATTTAATTTAATAGACAGGTATCTGTAATATTAACGTGGGGAGATAAATAAGTATTTAATAATATGAAACTCGAAATATAATTTCTAGTATGACAAGAAGTGCAATTATAATTCATTAGTGATATATGTTGACTCCATGCCTTGATTTTGATGATAACTAAACCTTTTGTTAGTTTACTAATGAATTTAATTAGTGTGCAGATCAATGAGAAATATGTTTTAAACCTAAAGCTTAATGTATGTCAAAATGGATGAACAACAAGTTAAGGATTGAACAATGCACTAAAATAAAGAAATAACACATATTCAAACGTCAAATCAATGATTTGAATTCGAAGAGATTGAAAGTGTTCAAAAGAAGAGTTCATTAAGCTTATGAAGACTCAACGAAGAATCCAAGAAATTATTTTGAAGAAAGCAAAATGAATTCAATCTAAATTGAATTGTAGACATTCTTGAATAACCACATTGGGATGAAGGTTTTAAAAGATCATTATACCTCAAAGAGAAGACTCCTTGAAGATATTAAAGTCTTTTGAAGTTAAGTTAATTAAAGAAAGCAAGAAAGAAATATTCTGGGCAGAAGTGTCGATACATGAATTTGAAGTGTCGACATATGGAAACAGAGGTCAAAGTTTGATAAATGAACATTTAAGTGTCGACACATGAGTTTGAAGTGTCGACACATGGAAATAAAGGATAAGAGCTGGAGGATGTAAACATGAAGTGTTGACACATGAAATAGAGGTGTCGACACATGGATTCCAACAGTTATTTTTTTAAACGTTGTCAAGGTCTGATCTCGCATTAAATGAGCCTACAACTATCATCAACGAGTGAATTCAATTAAGGATTTTATATGCAAGCCTCCAAATGTATTTATTAACAAGAGATACAAGATTATTCTATTCTTTGATTATCAAGAGCTAACAATTACTTATATTCTCTGAAAAATCTCATTTGTCCTCTAGAGTTGACATTTTAGTGAGTTATTTCATTCTTATCTACTCTTTATAGAGAGTGTGTAATTAATTTGTATATCTCTTATACACTAATGAATTAGAGTTTAAGTGTTCTCTAGTGAAAGAAAAATATTTGTAAGTTTGAGAAAACTTAGACAAAATTCTTGTAGTATTGAAGCTTGGGTGTAAGCTTTAAAGAGAGTGAGCTAGGCACTTCAACTAGCCTCTATTTTGTAATTGGATATTGCACAGTGAAAGAAGACTTCAAGGAGATCTTGGGGTGAGGACGTAGAACACAAGTTGTGGTTGAATCTCGATAATTCTTGGTGTCTTTTTTTGTGCTTTCCTTTCATTTAATTTTGATTATTTTGCATCACACATACCTTGAATTACTGTTTCATTACTTAGATTAATTTTAACTAGTCTTAATTACAATTATTCTTAAAAAACCTATTTCTCCCCTCTCTCTTAGGTTGCCTTTTAGGCCAATAGGATGAATTATAATTTACATAAATAGAAATTAATCCTAGATGAATGAAGAATTTTTATTTGCGTAGAAAATCCTAGTCATACTAATTTTATTGTCTCTGCTGTAACCTTTATATGTGCACACTCTAAGAGCAGTTAAGGTTACACTTACTCATATTTTAGAGATGCACATTTTTGTGAAGAAGAGAAACCTTAGCAATTATAAGCCCACTCTATTTGGGGTAAGGTGTATACGAAATATACAATAGAAATTCAAAGATTGAGTTCGAGCAATTGATTAGTGCTTGTTGATGTTGCTTGTTGTTCGATATCAAAGTAAAAGTATTTCAAAGTTCATACATACTGCTATTCGAGCTCCAACCAGAGAGATATCAAAGGTATGATTCTAATCAATGTTTTAAAAATCGGACCATTGAGTAAACCGAAAAAGTTATCGGGTCAACGGTTTAACCATCGGGTCAACCATTATTGACCCGTAACGTCATAATTATGTAATTAATTAATTTATTAATATTAATAAATGGTATCTTATTTTTTTACATTATTTTTTATATTTAAAACATAAAATTTTGCCTTAAAATATTGAACCGAACGGTTTAATACCGGTTCAATTGATCAGGTTATGGTTCAATCGCGGTTTTGACCAAAATGGATTTTGAAGATTAACCGGACCGTTTTTAATCGGGTGACGGTTCAACCAGTTGAATTGGCCTGTTCGGTCCGAGTTTTAAAACACTGATTTTAATCACGTAGATTAAGCTCTACTAATCAGATCAAAATTTTTAATATTATGTATATGCATTATAGTCAAGTCGTGAAAAATTTCGCAGTTCTTAATAATTAAACATGCAACAACATGTATAGAACATGCTAATCGATGTGTCTAATATTTTTATTAATATTTTTTTAGTGGATACTTCTCGAACACATCGAAGACATGTGTGTTCATTAATTAGGCACGTTTTGAGACACAACATTGCTAAAAGTATTAAATATAGTATAATTTATAAATTTCAACACTTTAAAATATCGAAACATAAAATACTTAAAGCCAATTTTTTAAATTCTTAACTTGTTAGTTGTTGTATTATAATTGTGAACTTATGTAGTTGTTTTAATATTGTTTTTGGTAATTTATTAATTTTATGTTCACAAATATAACAAATAAAAAATGTTTAAAAATATTTTCTTGCTATGTCCTCACCATATCTTTGTGCTCATTTTTTGAAAGTGCCATGTCCCATATTCGTATTCGTATCCGTGTCTATATTCGTACTTATTAGAAAACAACAATTTATTTTAATATAAAAAGGCATAATCGTCTTTTTAATATTTCATTTTAGAGGGATAACATAACAAAAGTACCCATGTGACAAAATCATCGTTAACTTTAACGATTCTCATTCATTTTACAGTTAAATCCAAACTACAAGGAAATTATTCGTTTACTTTTAAATCACAGTAGATTATTTGATTTTCACTCAAATCACAAAAGGAGAAAGTATAATTACCTCTAAAATTATTTAATCTTATTATTATTTGGCCACTTTTGGATTCCAAATTTTAATTTTTGAATGAAGTATGCTGCACTAATCTTAACAGCCTGTTTGAAACTTGGGGGAGGGGAGGAAAGGAAAAAAAAAAAAAAAGAAAAAAAATATTTATCTTTTGTTGTTTGATTTTGTAAAAAAAAAAAATGTAAAAAAAAAAAAGAAAAAGAAAAAAAGAGACAGAAATTGAGAGAGTGATTTAAAAACTTTTTTATATATTTTCCATCTTTCCTTTCTCTTTCTCTATTATATAGAATTAAAAGAGGAAGGGCTCGCTGTCTCCAAATTTCAAACAGGCTGTAAAGAGTCTATGAATTAAACAACCCAAAAAAAAAAAAATTTGTTTCCAAACTGTGGACAATGATGGCTGGTGCCCAGATTATTACTTGCACATGGATCAAGAAAGTGATCGAGAAAGTGAAGACAGAAAGAGAGAGAGTTGCGCCGCTGCCTCCGGGAGGCGCAAAGGTTAGCTATGTTCAGTTTTCTCTGTATTTATGTCTATTATTGCGTTAATTCACAATCTAATGATTTGCCTATCTCTATCAGGTTACGAACTTTAGACAAGCTGTCAATTTAACATAGCCGTACAATTAAACCTTTTGTATTTTTGATTTTCTGTTGCAAGCTATTCAGAGTTTTCATCTATTACTCTTTTGAAATTGTGCAGTGTTAATGGTTATACGAATTATATAAATATATATATATAAAATGGTTGGTCATAATAAATTGTAAGGATGGATAGAATTTAAAATCTTATACAAAAGATTTTGCGGAATAAGTGATGGAATTGAATCACCAACCCTGAGATTAGGTTTCTCACGTGTGCTTCCACAAAAGAGGATCGGAATAATTAATTCAGAGGGGCTTTTGTTCCGCATGTACAATGCTATATATTTTTAGAATGAAACTTGATAACTTAATTCAGTGATTTAAGTTTAAAAGCTAAATGACAAAATTATCCTCCAAGGAGTTAGTAATCTTGGGATTACATTGGGCTGGGATTAATTCTTCATATTTATCTTGCTTTATCCCATCCCTTGGTTTTAAGTTTTTTTTTATTTTGATAAAAAATAATTACATCATGAGAAACATATCAAAGTAGATATTAATCTTTTTAAGGATGTCTAAGAAACACAATTTTACAATAAACCCAAAACTCACACTATAAATTCACCATAAGTGGGAGGCAAACTCAAAACATTAACTACCGAGGTATTAAGAGTAAATTACAAGATATTACTGAACCACGTAGGTATCGGCATTTAAGTTTTCATATGCCTAAATTCGCAGTTCGATCTACCTTCAATCATTACATCAATGGGGTAGGTCCCATTTAGCGATTACTGCTCATAAACGTGCTTGAGTAATTCCATAGAATAAGATTTATACCATTTCCATGTTTATTGCATGTAAGATCAGATCCATTTGACTTGATATCCACATTTTGAACACTTTAGAATCTTGACCATGACTTGCTATTTTAGTGCCTTAACATTCACACCACAAGAGTAGTCGCAAGACCCAAATAATGAAGTTCGGAGGGTTGCGCCAAGTAGTTGATGACCTACGTGCAGCCCCCCTAGCCACAAAATTTACCTAAGTAATCAATTCATTCAAATGAGGTGGACAATTGCGATTCCTGAATTCAAATAGTCAAATTTAAATAGTCACATTTTTTAATTTTAGTTTGGATCACTAGATGATTTTCATGTTTGTTATATATTATAATATTAAAACACAAAACAACACATTTTGTATAAATTGTTTTCAGTTAAATAAATAACTACTTGGATTGTTGTATTTTTAATTTATTTTTATTATTATAAATTTAAATATATTTTAAGAAATTGGTGCACATAAAAATTAGAAATTATTTAAATATGTTTGTGTACACTCGTTTAAAAGGCTCCTACACTCGATATTTTGTTTACAAACGACACTCTTGTACTCTCGCTTCCGCTCCCATACTCACTTTGCTAATCGATTACTTAAAACTAGAATTTTGGTAAGAACATTGTTGATTAAGATATCAAATTTCTCGTTTTAGAGCAAAGATAATTTTTTTAATATAACCTTCTATTTCAAATCTCCAAATTGCCTATCCTACTCCCTCTCGAGATTATTTAATCATATGTGTACACGATTAAAAAAAAAAGTCATGTTTAGATTATTTATCCTGATCACCTTTTGCGGAATTAAATCGAACACAAAATTGTTAGTTCAATCCCACAGTCTTGTCCTACGAAAAAATCACCATGTATTCACTCCACGTACACAAAATTGTTAGTTCAATCCCAAAGTCTTATCCTGCAGAAAAATCGCCGCCTATTCACTCCACGGCCAGCTACTTAAGCCAGCCAAAGGTTACCTATTAGCTGCAGCATGTTAAACATGCCTTACGGGCCATGGGTTCAGTCGGTGGCCACATTAGGTCAAAAACAACATATAGCAGAAACCATCTAATAATCCAAATAGCAGGAGGTTTCTTTGCAGTCCTAATTGTCGGAGGTTATAAAGCAAATAACAAATTGAAAAAGAATTTTATACAGCCTTGTATTGCGGCTACTGCCAAATTTTTCTATTTGAAAAATTTTTATTTTTACAGAAATTTTGTAAAGAAAATTTCAACAGAATAAATAATAAATGTAATAGTGGCATTTTTAAAAATTTGAACTAAAAGAAGTTGATGTTTTAGTTTTAAAGAAAAGAACTACAACAGTCCCATCACTCCATATGAAAAATTTTGTACAAAAACTATATTTGTACTGCATTATGTTTTCAATTTTACAACTGTCATCGTTTCATTAACCTTTAAATTAATGTACTTATGTTTTTAGGATTATAATAAACAAAATGATCCTTAGCTCGTCTTTTTTTTCCCTCCTTTTTTGTAAAGAAAATTTTTTCCTTCTACTCAGCAATAGAAACCTCCTGCTACCCGATTACGTGTATTATAATGGCGTATTTACGTGTCCATGAGTCATGTTCTCCTATGTTAACTTTTCTTAATTACTGTTATTATATAATCAGGTTCTCATTTGAACGTGAGGGTGCATGTATATGAAATTAGCAAGTGAAAGAAACAAGAGTGAATATTTACCCAATACTAGGAGGTTAATTTACGCTATCCAAGTATATAAAAATCTTCATACGTATCTAGGTAGTAGGAGGTTTCTGCAAGCAAACATATATGGATATCTTTTGCAAAAACAAAACATAAAAATTTTGAACCAACCAATATTACAACTTAGATAAATTAATTAGTGTAAAGAGTTAGTTTCTTATGGTTATTGAGGTCAAGCATCTACATGTATATGGTCAACTCAATCATTCTTGAGATTTTGCATGAACCTCATGAAATGGCCGTAGCTCATCCATTCTCATCCCATTTCCAATATGTTTACATTGACACGTTTTGGAATGTATTGGTTGGTATGATGCAGGCCCCCATTCTTCCACCTTGATTTGGTTCGAACCTTCAAAATGTTCATCAAGATCTTCACGCGGGAGAGAACCATTCATTGCTATTTAAACTTGAAAAAGACAGAAGAATTCCCAATGGTACCTACTAAGATGCAGTCCAATAAATGTAAAGAAACTTTGATAATGACATGAGTATGTGTAGAATAGTTTGCAGCTAGCTTTGGTTTTACCATGCATTTAATCATCGTGATTTTTACACTTAGTTAATAGTTTACATCATACAAAGATCAAAAGCATATATTGTAATTTTTTATTTATAGGGCATCTAGACTTTCTACTGACTACTCTCTCCATGAACCATTAAAGGTGGTAGCTTAGTTGGCTTTAGCTAGGAACGTGGGTGAAACTCTCCTTACCTATTCTCTCACACGTAGTTACCAGTTCGAACTTATTTGTCATAGTAGCTCTTGAAAATCAGATGGTATGTGTAAGATGTTGCAGCCACCTTGAAACTTTAATGAGTTGGGCTAAATTATAATTTACCCTTTCATGGAAAGCCCAATGAGATATGAGCTACTATGATCACGTTCAAATGGTAATATTACTCGGGTCACCCTCACAACCTTTTGTTTTAGCTGAAAATAAAAAGAAAAAAGACTACTTTCTTGAGCTTATGAAGGAGACCGTCCACACGAATTATTTAAATTTTATGCATTGCATAAATTATAAATGCCCTCAAATAAGCATGAGGAGACATTTCTTATGAATTAAATAGGGCAAAGTAGTTCACATTGTCCCTCTTATCTCATCTCTAGTTTGAAGTTGGTGCATCAGATAAACATGCGGACAGAAGTGTAATACTTCTTGTATCAACTAATTGAACATGAACTTAGCAACAACAAAAAAAAAAACTAATTGAACAATGGGTTGTCACCTTTCTCTCCTATTTTAGAAGTAAAAGGTCGATCAAGATTGTCCTAATTAACTCTCTCTCTCTCTCTCTCTCTCTCTCTCAGAGGATTGACTAATAAACCTTACTTAAGAGGTAAACCCATCTTTGAAAGGTACGGTGGTGGTGATTCTGGTAGTCTCATCCAAAGATATTAAACAGACAAAGTAGAATGACATATTACGCATTTGCTATACTGCTATATATGTGTGTGTGTGTGTGTGTGTGTAACCCTAAGTTGTTGTTGCAGCTGGCCGGCGACCGACTCCCGTTGGAAGGTAGAGATGTTGTTTTGGTCTTGTTTTGTCTTGTCTTATGTAAGAGCTTTTGGGACACATATCGTATCAACTCGGATTTGATGTTTTTTTGAAAATATTGTTAAAGCTGTACATGCTTGCATCAATGTCATTCCAAAAAAACCACGGAGGATTTCAGACACATACGATCTCGCGGACTATATATACATGATAAAAACGTGGATTTTTGTCTCCATTTTAATGGGACTAAGTGTATAGTCTTTGGTGTTTTCACTAATGGAATGACTAAACCCTAAATGGTACCTTAGACGGTTATGTTGTGGGTTTGCTCTTTGGTCACCAGTTCGACTCTTCTCGAGGCCACCTTCAAAGGCAAAGTCTTAGTAATTATCTGATTTGTGCAGGATTAAACATGTTTTGAGATCAGTTGAAGTACGTATAAGTTAGTCCAGACACCTAATTAGTAAATAATAATAATAGAATGACTAGGGTACCTTGAATGTTCCTGAGAGCACTTATCACTTAAATTGATTAATTATAGTTTTCACTTAGACTGATCGCTACTCAATGTAATAACTTACCATAAAATGTTATCCTATTATGGTACTATGAGTATATGAGTCACAGTTTGTAATAACTACGAGTCATATTTGTGGTAGTTGTTTTTTTTTTTGTCTATTAACCAAAACCACATCGAGAACTCAAACAAACTAATCGAACAAGCACTGATGTATTACTTGTGAGCCTTTCTCCTCTAACAAACTAATAGATAAGATTGCGAGTGCCCAAGTTGTCCTCTTCTTCTTTTTTTGATGGCAAAATGATATTCTTTGTAGTGCTGGATTCCCACTTCTTTGGCTAATTCTTTCCTCAAAAATGACTAGTTTTATCACGTTACTCGTCCTTGAGAGAAAAAAAAACTTTCCGCACATCCAATATTATAGTCATGTGAGTCTCACATAATGATATATAGTATATTTTTCCATGTGTTTTAGCTCCTTCAGAAACTTGTACCATTTTTTTTCTTTTGTGTCTCCGAACTTAGAAAGGAGCTACATAATTGCATTACAAACTACTTAGATTCAGTGAATTTGAAAGGGCACAGGCGGTGGGGGAGAGAGAGGAAGGCGCTGGGGCAGGTACAAGTCTATGAATATGAATTAACGATGATTTTTTCAAGTTTAATTCCGTCCAATACTAGAAAAGAAATTAAATACAATGAAAATAATAATTATAAGCTTAAAGTCAGGCCTATACTTCATTAAGCACATACCCATCTAAGTATAAGCATAGGATAAATCATTCCATTTGTTTCTCTTGCCAAGCTGATTTATCTTTTAATTTAATGTTATTCACTGCATAGAGGCATGTTTGGTTGAAAAGTGCAAATGCAGTTGCGCGCATTCCTATGTATATATATTATTTTTTTATATCATGTATATATATATTTGTTAGATGAGAGAGACTGAAAATAATTAGTTGGTTGGAAAATCCTATAGCCTATTATTCTTTTTTGATGGCTAATTTACAAATGATATTCATGGTATTCTTGCATTCCTTCTTGTTTCTTTCCTAACATGACTAATTTTATCACATAACTTGGAAAAAAACAAAATTTCTTGCACATTCTAGTTTATAGTCATATATTTTCCACGTGCTATACATGCGATTGTTTTCTTTTATTTCTCTGAACTTAGAAAGGAATTACATAATTTCATTACAATCTACTTAGATTCAGTGCATTTGTCAAGGCGCACGCGGTTCAGGTCTGGGGGAGAGTATGACTCTGAATTACAGATGATGTTTTCAAGTTTTGACTTTCATTTCATTTTGTCCAATACAAGAAATTAGTAATCATAAGCTTAAAATGAGGCCTATAGTCATTAAGCACATACCCACATACCCATCTAGTATAAGCATATGGCTGGGTTAAATCTATAGTTACGGAGAAGGAAATTCGGTTTTCCGGAAACTCAATTTCAGAATGGAAAGGAAACTCTTACGAATTTTTAGAGAAAAATTTTTAAAAAATTATTTTTCAGACGTTATCAAAACTCTAACATAATTTAAAAAATTTAGTCAGAAACTCTTGACAGATATCATAAAAACTCTCTAGCATAATAGCATTCTAAATACTTTATATTACTTTTTTTTAGAGTTTATAATATATATTTTTTTATAAATATCCTATTTAATTATATATATATATAATAGCGTTTTCATTTACCATCATTTTTTAGGCCATGTTTTATGCTTTCATTTTACGCTTCTATTTAACGTATCGTTTCCGCCTCTGCTTGTCTTTTTACAACTATCTATGATTAAATCATCATTATTTCAGTTGTTTCTCTTGCCCAGCTGCTTTATCTTTCAATTCAATGTATGCAAGTTTGGTTGAAAAGGGCACATGCAGCTGTACATGGCGGCGCCTATACCATTTTCCTAACATCGTGTTTGGAACTCGGGGGGAGGGGAGCTGAGGGGAGGGAGACAGAAGGGAAGGCAAGAGAAAGGGAGGAAAGGAGAAATAAAAAAAAAAAAAGCTATTTTTTCTTTTTGGTTTGGTTCTGTGAAAAAAATAAAAGAAAAGAAGGGAGAAAGATTTAAAATTTTTCTTTTTTTTTCCTTTCTTTTTCCTATTAGACAGAATTAAAGGAAAAAAAAAACAAACAATGATTTTTTCTGTTCTTTCTTCTCTCACGTTCCAAACAGGCTGTAAAGGTCACCAAGCAAGAACAAGGACAGTAGACAGATTTTGCTTTAGGGACTCTGAACAATGAAGCAACCGATCATGAACTGTCACGAACCGTACACAAAAATGGCATTGTGAATCTAGTGAGCGCTTAGAGTCACTGCCAGCTCTAATATGGCTACGAAACACGTGCAGTTTCAAGACCTTTGTTGATGTGCAGACCAAATGTGGTATTAATGGTGGTGATAAAAGAATGTTTGATCCGTGCACTCAAGATGAGTGTTTATTTGAGTTGAACCATTCTTTGGTTTTCTTCCTTTTCCACACTTCTAGCTAACAGATTGATCTTGATGTTCACATTAAAAGATATATGAACCCGGCGTGTAAATCGGTGGAGGGGCTTATTGTCAAACTTTCTGAAACCAGGGGCTCAAAATTGTGGAAATAATGATTACATAAGAAATGTAAGTTGACTTGTTTTAGACGGTGAATTCTTTTGCCCGTTATTATAGCCAGGAGTGCTCAGATCAGTTAGGGCACCTCCGCTAGTCTCCTCCTCGTTTGGGTCAAAAGCAATCATCGGCGTTGAGAATAGAGTATTTATAACGGATAAATTTTTTACTCTCAAGAATTGTACCTAGGTTAGCCAACGTGTAGGAACAGACCTATTTAACTAACTAGAACTACCCCTCTTGTTATTTTACACAACAATTGAAAAACAAAGAACCTCTTCCTCTCTTTAATCTCTATTTGTAAAATTAAGCACCATGCATGGGATTAACCTCGTGATAGTGATGCCTGTAATACATGCGTGTGGTCATGAGTTCAATTTATCATCTTTTTGATCCTACTGTGTGCCAAATAAATAATAGTTAAATAGAAGTTTGAGCACAATGAGCCACCATCATATATTATTACTCACCACAGGAGTGGACCTAGGATTTACATTGAGAGACGCTCCCTCATCCTGGGCCATCACAAGGAAAACAACGTGTTGAACTATTTCAACAAGTTTGTGAGTCCCGCCCGAAGTAACAAGTTAGGCAAGTGGGTGCAGGAGCGCAAGAGCGTCGATTTTGAAAATGTGCAGGATTAAAAGCTCCTTCAGAGAGTCTATATTAAATATATATAGATATATTTTATTTTCAATATTATTGAAAATTATATAAATGTTTTATGTCTTTTTATTATTTGGTAAAAAGTTATTTTTGTATACACATTCAACTTCTTTAATAAAATGTAAAAACAGTTAACAACATTACATGAATTTGGAGTGACCCTGTGGATGTTGTCTCCTCTCATCTCAACAGGATGCAAGTTCAATTCCCATTAAACACCTTATATCTGTGTTTTTATTGTATTGCAAAGTAAGTCTCTATACGTGGACCGTGGCGTAAGGCGCCAGGAACATTTCCAAAGATAGAAGGAAATTCTCTTGGGTGCATGCCGGTGCATGGTAATAAGGCCACATGTTGCATTTTAACTGGGTTATAAGAAAATTCGCGAACTGCTGCCGATTTAGCGCCAAATCCGCGAGTTCGCAGACAAGTGCGCGATTCACCACCCCTAAGTAACGGATTGTGTGACCTAGATTCTGCCATCCCTTCTGTCCATTGCTGCCGCCGCCACCACTCATAGTCACGCTCAATTCATTTCGCACCAGATCCACGAGTTTGCGGACCAGTGCGCAATCCGCCACCCTTAAGTGACAGATTGCGTGATCTAGGTCCCGCCATCCCTTGTGTCGATTGCCGCTGCCACTAACACTACTCCCAGTCACTCTCAATCCACCGTAGCAAGAGCACGATACATAAACTATTTGAATAGAAGTTATGGGCCCTTCTTTAGTAAAAGTAATTCTTTCTTGTAAAGAACCCATTTCGGTACTAAGAGTGGGTTGATAACCCACATCAAAAGGCATTCTACCCAATAAAACAGATACTTTGGATCTCACTTGGACAAAACGGAAGATATTGTCAATAAATAGAAATACGCCTTGTTCATTAACATCTCATAAATATTCTGTCATAGTTAGTGCAGTCAGACCAACTCTTATATAAACTCTCGGCGGTTCATTCATCTCACCATAAATTAGAGCCACTTTTGATTCTGTAATATTTTGTTCTTTAATCACCTCAGATTCTTTCATTTTCATGTAAAGATCGTTGTGCGAGGAGACCATATCTCAATGCCACCAAGTCTATGAAGTCACCATGCACAATTAGGAATGACAAAATAATTTAATATCTTGAGTCCCAATCCTGTATTAATTCGGCTATGAGGTGAGACTAATCGGGATGAGTTTAGAATTAAGGTGCAAAAACCCGTTCCAATCCGAACTCGCCCTATTTATAAATATATATTAATTTTTGTATGTATATATTTTATTAAAATATAATTATTGTGTTTTTTTTTCTTATTTTTTGTAATTTTATCCATTGTTTTATCCATGATGTGTTTGAAAAAAATACTAACATAAAGGAAGCATGGCGGAATGGGTTGGAGAGAGGGGTTATCATTGCAAAGCGGGGATAGAGTAAGGGTTCCGTCCCAAAACCTCTCCGTTGCTATTCCTATGCACAATAATGCACCACACACACACTCTATCTCCCCTTTAAATAATAGGAGACAATAAAGCATGATTATAAAACATGTTTTCTTGTTTTTATTTTCACGTCATTTGTATGCAACGACCATGTTTATTGTATTATTTAAATTTTTTTGTATTTGCATTAGATAGGATAGGGTCGTAGGCAGTTAGTTGTTGATTGTTTTCTGGCCAATCATGCTCTTGCCTTTAGTGCAGCTGTGTATCTCATAGGGAGGAGGCTGGTGGTTCTCTTTTCTATCCAGTGTTTTTGTTGGTTTAGTTTTGGGCTCCCCTCTTCTCTTTGTTTTTGGTAATGATTATTTTTTATGTTCAACAAAAAAAAAAAACATTATTAAACGGCACCTAAATTTTGATACACTAAAACAAGGCAAGACTAATTGTCATAAACAAGCATATAGATACAGTGATATATGTTACATGAGGACTAAAGCAATTGATTGTCATAAACTTTATATATACTACAAGTAGCATAGGTGTTGATGTGTGTAGATATATATACAACGCGTCTATATATATATATATATGTATATATCTAGAAGAATACTAAACCAACATGTATATATAAGGGATCAATTCAGTTTGATTATCACAACACAAGGGCATCCGGGCTTGCATGTTCTAAGAAATTATTATGCACGTTAAACCTAGTTCTGCAGCAAGAACAAAGAGTTGCTCTAAAGCTTTGGAGATAAAGTTGATAAATTAACCACTGCCTTTCATTTTAAGCATTATCCTTTGAGAAACAAGAAAGACTATTCACTGTCTTCAGCAACTTGGAAGAAGCAAACAAAGCATATCAAGTAGCTAAGGAAGAGAATTTGACCTCCAACACTGGAAAGCTTTCATGGGACAAGACAAGAAGTTCAATTAATAGCAGAACTCTGGCATTAGCCATAACGACAATTCGTTACTGATAGAGCAATCTCTCATTTCACGCGTAAATCTAAAAAGAATAGACATATTTGGACCTCGCCATTGACATAATGAAGCATACGTCCAACAAGTTGAAATCGTAGCTACATTCACTCAGACGTCTTCTTGATTCAAAGCATTTAGGGTTGGAAATGAGCCAAGCAGTGGTTTGCTCAATCCTGATTTGAAAACTTAACGAGCAAACTTCAAAATGCATTTAGCCTTCATTTGTTTATCTTTTGCTCCGATCTTAAATGATTTTTACTTGACATGAGCTTGGCTTGTTGAGCTGATTTCAAGCGGAGCACAAAAAATTAAGGAGCTAATCTTGAATAAACTTTTAACGAAAGGAGTTCGAGTAGCATGATTCGATTTATAACCCTAATTTCATCGTTCAATCTTATTGTAATAGTTGGAGAGTTAATATGTAGAAATAGTTTTTGTTGAATATTTATGTATGTTAAGTGCATCCTATCTAATAGCTTAAACTTTCAAATGAAGTATTTTTAATAATTGCAAAGTTGTTATTTCTTTCCTACTGTTTATCTAACTTTTTTTGTACAACCCTATTTTTATGCATTTGAAAGAAAGAAAACAATGAAAAGGTTAAAAAAAAAACTGAAGATCAACATTGAGTCCGTTTGGTAATGCTGTCAGTTTTTATTTTTTGTTGTGTATTTTTATTGTGTATTTTTTATGATTTGGTGATGAGTATTTATAAATTAGCGTTGTGCCAACAGTACCAGACTAATGTTTTAAAAACAAAGAATACAACCATTTTAGTATTTGTCATTTTCATTTTTTTGAATTTTATAAACAACTAAAAAAAACAAAAAACAAACACTATTTTTTTCTTTAAAAAAAATAAAAAACAAAAACAAAAAACTTTTACCAAACATATCCTTTTTCTGTTGTGTAAACATGATACATATAATTTGATAATTTGTGTTAAAAGTGACTAATGGTTCTTCTACGAAACTGCCTGTGAAAACGTCCAAAAATCAAATCAATTTTTCGGCAGTCATTTCTAATCACGCGGAATGACTTTTTACGCGTAAACCAACTTCGAGTAGCGACTAAGAATCGCATACGACATTTTTTTGGTTGATTTCGATCTCTCAACACTGAGGAATTTGATAAAAATGTATAGGAAAAAAAACCAAAATTTCCGTGCTTGTCGTACCAAGTTCCCTAAAAGCATAACAACTGTGCAATAGCAAAGCAAAAATACTAGGTCACCATTGTTTTGGCTGTACCTTTCTATATTGATAAGAAATATTCGTTTACCAAGTTGGTCCACTTGAATCAACAACAATCAATTTGCAGATGATGCTAGAAAAAAAGTCATGGCCTTTTGTTAAGAATTACCCATGGATTTGTTTAGTGGGCTTTCGTCAAGCCAGCCCGTCACGAACGATCTTCGCTTGTCCAAATAAATAAGTAGATTAAAATTTGGGCCGATGCAGACCTCATTTGGGCTGGATTGGTTGAAGGCAAAACCAAGCCCAAACTTAGTTAAATGGTTTGTAATAGTGAATTAGGCTGCCCGGCCCAGAACAAAACAACCTCTCTCCTCGTCTCGGCTCTCTCGGTCTACGACTCCGCTCAGAAAACCCAAACAATCTAGGGTTTTTGAGTTTTTCTTTTGCTAAAACCCTGATTCTCATGGGGTGTTGAAGGACGAGGACCGACTAGTCCATGGCCATTTCTGCAGGCTTAGGATTTGCTTGCCGACCCCATTTTCCTCTCCTGCCTCCTCTTTTCCATTGCGTTCGAAAGGTATATGTATATATCAACATTCAGTGTATATATGCGTATATGTATGTAAGTATATGTATACGCGTAGATATGTAGCTCTAAATCATTTATTTCATTTGCATGCAGGTTCGGCTGAGCTTTGCTGCAGCAGTCGAAACAGTTGATGAATCAGAGAGTCTCACCAAAGAGAACAGCGATCACGATTCGATAAATTTCAGTGGAAGAGGCAAGTGATGTTTTGTACAGTAAAATAGGGTTTTTTAAGTTTTAAATGTTGATTGATTGTTCTATAGTTATGTAGTGCTTTGATATGCTGTTAAAGCTTTGAATTTTTGGGATTGAAGTAGTTGGAGGTGGTTGTAAAGCACCGGAATGGAAGAGATTGAGTTCGAAAGACCTTGGAATCAATAATTCTATGCTTGCAAAACCTACAAGAGTGGTTCTGAATGGGCTCAAACGAAAAGGTACTCTTTCATTTACTATTCTTGAAAAATATTGATTTAACAGTCAAATTTTTCTTCCTGTAATTTTCAAATGCATGTAATTCATGCCTCATGAGTTGATAATAAACTGAGAAACTAATTGTGATTAGGTTATTGCTTGACTCTATTCATAATATGGGGTACCTTTTTTTTTTTTTTGTGGGTACATCGGAAAGAAATGGGGTACCTATTTAGTTCGTACGATCTAAATTTTTATTTTTGATATCTAACTTGGTAGTTCCTTCTGAGTAACAGATACCAATGCTCAAGTCAACACATCCTAATTGCAGCTATCCATGGTTTGTCACACAAATCTTTCTCACCATCTTTCTCCCAAGCCCCATAATCAGTACATTTTTAGGCCATCATGTCTACTTTGAGGACCTTGATGTGCTTTTCCCATTCTCCCTGTATGGTGGATTATGACTCTGAATTGTTGTAGATTAGGATATACAGGTTTCATTATCTCTTACCATCTTGACCTTTTATGTTTCAATGTTTAAGATCTCTCTCACACGTTTTTCTTTAATTTCATACTTTCATATTTTGCCAATCAATGGATTTTGCTGTGACAACCATAAAATTCCATGACTTATTTAAACAACTACGTAATTGAGCTCTACTATGTATTATGGACCATGTTTGTACCATGGTAAAGTTTCTAGCCCAGTAACTTCTTGTTATCAGGCTCATTAAGCGATAAATCATTCATAAGTTTTTTTGTTTATACTTGATGCTTCATGCTTGCCAAATAGCACTTAATTTAGGAAGCATGAATATGGATATGTGACATGGACATGACATCAAAGGGGCTCATTGATATGGCGATTTTTAAAAAAATGCATTACACGACACGGTGGAGACACGACAAAAATATGTCTTATATATGCTTATGTATTATATATTGGAATACTTAACTTAAAGATAATAAAAAAATTACAAGATAACACTACTTAAAATTAAAAATTATGTATTCAATATCTTAAACATTAAATAATGTATAAAAATTCATATTATTTTATTTTACACTTGGACCCTGGTAATTTTTTTCAAACTTGCAACGTGTTTCACGTCTGTCCAGGTGACAGACACGTGTGTCCCCAAGTGTCGGAAGCATGTCCGGTTCTTAAAAATAAATAAATAAATAATAAGACACGTTTGAACGTGTGTTCAGCATGTGTTAAGGAGTGTCTGACAAGTGTTGTGTTCGATACCGAGTCTGACATGGACGCAGACACGGACACAACACTTTCTTATAAGTATGTGTGCTTCTTAGCACTTAAAGAATATTTTAGATCCCTAGCTCATGTGTAGTACTGAACCGTGAATTGTTTGTTGGATCAGTTCCTGTTTTTCCCATTTCTCTTCTCATTGAAGGCTTTATCTAACAATGGTTGATATTTTCCCTTTCCTTTGGGGACTTGTAGGGTTTGAAGTCTACCTTGTGGGAGGTTGTGTACGTGATCTTATTTTAAAGCGAACACCAAAGGACTTCGACATAATTACTTCAGCTGAACTTAAGGAGGCTAGTATTAGCTTCTGTTTTCATGTTGTTTTTGGATGCATGGACTGTTTGTTTCTTATCACCATGATTTTTATGATATGTTGTCTACCTATATAATTCCATCATCAAGATTCATTTTTTTTTTTTTTTTTTTTTTTTTTCTGCACTCCTTTCCATATATTCACTTGTTGAAGATGGCGTTTTATGATTTATGGAATAATAACATTCGTTGGCCATTATTTAGTGCTCCCAGAAGAGTTGATATAGTAATTCAGGTCCGCTAAGAGTGAAAAGCACCCTCTGCATGAGACCACTAAATCACTTTCCTAAATTTGTGGCCGAAGTTTTAGCACCGACATAGTCAATATTCCAGTTGTAATTAATTGTTATGTTCCACCTGTACTATCTGTGCAATGCAATACCAAGTACATCTTGTTAGGTTTTTAAAACTGCATGGTAATTACCACACTCTACAGGTGTTGAGAACATTTTCACGATGTGAAATAGTTGGACGACGGTTTCCCATATGCCATGTCCACATCGAGGATACAATTGTGGAGGTTTGTAATATTTGCATGATTTTTAACTTTTCTATGTGATAGCTACGAAAGAAATGATCTTAATCTGGTACTTTTTTATATTATGTACCTGCTAAAGGTTCTCCATTGGAAGTTCCATATGTTTTGTTTATGTCTGATATGAATAGGATCCCCTTGTTCGATTAGGTATCAAGTTTTAGCACCTGTGCCACAAAGTTCAACAGGGACTCAAGTTTTGCTTTCGAAACTCCTGTTAGCTGTGACGAGCCAGATTATATCCGCTGGAGGAATTGCTTGCAGCGGGACTTCACAATAAATGGGTTGCAAATTTGACCCTTGAAACTTCAATGTTCAGACTATTATTTTGAGAATTGTCTGAAGTCTGACTGTGGTTTGCTTTCCTTTTTTTTGTTTTTTATTTTGATTTCCCTTGGTTAAAATTTAAAAATATTTGGTTCTTCTTTGTTTTTATTTCTTACATTTTTTTCCTTTTTATTTTCTTCAGGTTGATGTTTGATCCGTATGCAAAGTTAGTCTATGACTACATGGGGGGATTGGAAGATATTAGAAAAGCTAAAGTGTGATGCATCTCATACATATTTAATTTAATTGAATTGCCTTACATTTGTTTCTTGTGTCCGGTGTACTCATATCATATTTCTCTTGCTTTAGGTGCGAACTATGATTCGTGCAAGTCTTTCATTTCAGGACGATTGTGGTGAGTTCTTGTTTGCAAAATTTTTCCCTATAAATATTCTAAACTTGTATATTTCTGTGGTTGTTGGTGGACTTCTCTTTGTGGTGATGGAAACTTGACCATGTCTCTCTCAATTAACAATTAATGCACGGACTCCAATGTATCAATTTATTTTGTTTTGATTTATACAAGCACACAAATGCGCACATGCATCATTGTGGTCATCATCAGTCGTCAAACACTCATGGTTGTAATGTCCTTATCATCATCATCATCAACATCATTATCTTCTTCTTCTTCTTGTAACCTAAACATTACTCTTATTTTAGAATATGGTTCTCTATTTTGCAGCTCGAATTCTACGTGCAATTAGAGTTGCTGCTCGTTTAGGATTCCGACTTACAAGGGAAACAGCTCAAAGTATAAAAAATTTATCCTGTTCAGTTCTAAAACTTGATAAGGTATATTAAATGCTCTTCTTACTCATTTATACTTTATCCTTTCAATTTATTTACCAAAAACAAATTCCTGGTGATTTTTTTCCCTCGCCAAATGTTCTAGGGAAGGATTCTCATGGAAATGAATTACATGCTGGCATATGGTTCTGCAGAAGCTTCGTTGAGGTTATTATGGAAGTTTGGTCTTCTTGAAATACTTCTACCAATTCAAGTATGGAATTTGATTTTAATTTTGTTGCTTTACGGTTGATCTCGTAAAGTACAATTTTAATGTAGATTCATCTTGCAGGCAGCATATTTTGTTCAACAAGGTTTTAGGAGACGGGACAAGAGATCTAACATGCTTTTGGTATGTTATTGCCCTTTTTTTTTAATGTTTATTTTTTGGATTTTATTAACACTTGGGTTTTTTGAAATTCTTTGTACGTTGTCTGTTTTTTAACCATTTGTTTCTGTGAAAATTAAGGATATCACAACTAGCAACATTCACTGGATATTGTACCTTAGATCTAGTTCAACTACTAAAATTTTCACTTACTTCACCTGCTTTCTTGCTTTGAAAAGGAAATACATGCAATGATTATGAGGTGCTTGGCACATATCTAGGGTTATTGGACTTGCAATGCATCTTTTTTCTGAGATTGCAACAAGTTGAGGCTCTATTTTTTCTTGGATTTTCTTGATCTGTCAAACGATCTATCTTGCCATAATACCATGACCTAGTATCCACTCAATGGATACTGATTCTGATATAATTTGGGTATGCTTCTCAACATGGGTTAAGAATACCATCATAGGAGTGAGTTTTGATATTCCAAATAGTTGAAATGTTTTGGAAAGATTTTGAATATTCAATGGAAATCATATTTAATTTTGAAATGTCTTTCAATTCGCCAGGAAGAGCTTTTCACCTGTGTATTGTTATTAACCTTTCTAATTGGACAAAATCAAAGGATGGAATAGCTCACTTCGAGGGGAGCAGAACCCTTGGTTCCGTTAGAGGAGAACCATGACTCGGTTCTATTCAAGGAGAACCATAACTCCTGAGAGAGCAGAAGCCCTATTTCGGACAATTGATATTTTTCATTCCTCAAGTCATACGGCATCTACAATTATTTATAATCTCAAGATAAATTAAAATAACTCATAGAAACAACTATATCTCTAATAACTAACAATATTATCCTAATCATATTATTTAAATAACACGGATAGAGTCCTAACTAAAAAAGGTTCGTAACATTCCTTTGTTCTTCAAAGAACCTTATCCTCAAGGTTCAAGATCTGTATATCACCATTTTGGAGGTCTCCATGAACAACAAAAATGAAAGTCGTCAAATTGAAAGGAAACTCTTTGAGGGGGTTCTTCCTCATAACAACTGCTCTCAGGGGATTGCGCCTCCTAACATTTCACATTTACAACTTTCAGCCTCTATTGCTCCACAGATACGCCAAGAAGGTGGTTTTGATAATTTCATTCTTGAATTTCAAGATCTTTAAAAACATCATATTAGAGGATACTAAAAAATAAAAACTATAAAAAGAATCACTACCTTCATACTTCATTGATCCACTGATATGCCAGGAAGGTGGCTCTGATACCACTGTTATGAACCTTTCTAATTGAACATAATCAAATGATAGAATAGCTCACCAGGACTCGGTTCTTAGAGGAGAACCAGGACTCAGTTCTATTCAAGGAGAACCATAACTCTTGAGAGAGCAGAGGCCCTATTTCAAACAATTGATATTTTTCATTCCTCAAGCCATACGGCATCTACAATTATTCATAATCTCAAGATAAATTAAGATACCTCATAGAAATAACTCTATCTCTAATAATTAACAATACTATCCTAATCATGTTATTTAAATAATATGGATAGAGTCCTAACTAAAAAAAGTTTGTAACATGTATGTTGTAGGACTTGGCCTCTGCTCTCAGAGATAATTAAAATCAATGAGGAATAAAGGATCTTATGTGCTAAAATTCCTTAACATCTGTTGTTCGACACAGTCCCATGTTGTTCTGTTCTTGCATCTTATTTGACAATCATGAAAAAATAAGTGCCCTTCATTTCAGGATCATCCTAGTATGACCATCTTATGTTGTAGTCCATACGACTCCATATTTTGGTACCCTATTCTTATTTCTAGCCTCTAGTTCTAGATCAAGACGACAACCTTCAGTCATTCCCATAATGCATATTTTTCCTGGTATGTACAAGTGTGTTTATCCAACACTTTTGGAACGGTCAAGTTGCATGGTCTTTCAAAAGTTCTTAAGGTTGTCTTACTGAGCAGCTCTTTACTTATTGTTAGCCCTGATGCTGTCAGTGTAATTATTGTCTTATCTCCTACAGTGAAATTTATAAAAGCATTTGGAGTAGGGGATTCAGTTGTCATTATTTTTATATTGCTTGGGTTTAACAAATCCTCTGGTTTTATTTTGCAGTCTTTGTTTTCTAACATGGACAAACTTCTGGCACCTGACAGACCTTGTCACAGTAGCTTGTGGTAAGATTACTGTCAACATCATTTGGTCCTTTATTAGATTATTTTTTTTTAACTATTTTAGCACTCACTTTCAGAGGTTTTCTCAAAAGTCAAATGAATGTTAAAAATTTGTTATGCATCTTTGTGGGCTGTTGCTTCTATAATGCTCTAAAATAACTGTGACCAAGTAGATTGCATAATTCAGCTGTACGGCAAGATACCTGAAAATACTTACAAGCTGGTTAGTGGTTACTACTGATTACCAAGCTTGGCTTATGACAAGTTTAACTTTTAGGGTTGGGATCTTAGCTTTTCATAAAGCGCTCTCGGACCAACCTAGAGATCCTTTGGTGGTCGCTGCATTTGGCCTTGCTGTTCACAATGGTGGAGATATGTTGGAAGCTTTAAACATAGCAAGGAGGATCTCTACACCACATGACATCAGCTTTCATGAATTGTTGGAAGCCGAGAATCTGGACTTGGAGGCGTTGAAAGATGAGGTTATGAATCTGGCAGAATCAGTCAAAAGTGTACTGACTGACATGACTGATGAGTATTTTGTCTCACAGGCAATGTCCACGTACCTCAAAGCACCATACTCGGATCTGGTAAGCCCTCGAATATGTTTTTTCTTTTTATGTCTCCTTCCTTTCTATTGGTCATAATGCAGCTATGCAATAAAGAACACTATACAACAATTTGTCTATTAAAAAACGCCAGAAAATTTTGTTTCCAAGCTTTTTATTGATGAGTTTGATGCTATTAGGAAAATTTTCATGAACCAGTACACATCTTTTTGATCTTTTTCAATTAGATCAATTGTATTTCTAACGATGTCCAAGATATAGGAATCTGACATACCATACAGAAGAAACACTTTAGTACAATTGTCACCAACATTGTGGCATGGAGAATTATTGCTATTGCTTGTACAAAATGAAAAACAACGAGAAACATTAGCACTACTTTCTTGATGATACGATGGCCGTGTGATTGGAAGTGCAGTGAACCTTGGAAGTTTGGAAATGACTTAGTTGCTCTGTTGACTCTGTCCTACTGGAACTGTCTCTATTTCACGGACTGTACTTTGGCATAGCTGAATCTTTTGTTGGAGATAGATAAATAATTCCATCTGTAGAGTATGAATATAAACATGCAATATGCAAAAGGGAGAAAATAAGACAAAAACAATACAAAATGCTCGTCCATTTAATTTCGCTGGTCAGTTGGTCCATTGATATTCATTTCATTGGGTAGTTCTAATGAACTGACACTCTTCTTTCTTTTCTTTTTTCTTTTTTTTTTTCTTTTTTTCATGTTTGCAGGTATTTATCTCATTGGGATTGTATTTGAGAGCGTGCAGGATTTTTGAGTGTGTGAGGGAGGGTAGGGAAAAGGGGTTTGTACCAAAACAAGGTAGGAAGATTGATTACGAGTTGCTAGCCCTAGGTAGCTTGCGGGAAATTCGGCACGTGTTTGCAAGGATTGTTTTTGATACTGTATACCCTTTAAACCTTAGTCAAGATCAGAGACACAGATAACTAGTTGCATGATAGAGAGAATAATAGAAAAAAATGTCATACGAAATATAGATTAATATTGTGAGAAAAATATCATTCTTCTTGTTCCTCAGTTTGCCCAGAGCATGTAGTTGCATGCTGTTGAAAGTGAAATAGGAAAGGCCAGTTAAATATGCCATGGGGCTACAATACAGGTGCATTTTAATTCATGCTTTGAGAACTAGAGCTTGCGTGCGTGTCTTGCATCTCATTGCATGCAGAAGGAGGCTGTTTCTTTACATGTCTGAAGGATGAGTTTATTTATATTTGATGCACTTCTTGCAGAAACCATGATTGCTCTGTATCATTATAAATTGAATTACAGTTTCACAACAGAGAGGATGAAATCAAAACCATCCTCCAAAGAATCAAATACAACTGCAAAAATAAAAACAGAATGCAAAACAGATTATGAAGAATACAATTCCCACGACATCAAATTCCATGTAGGAGGCATCAACCAGTCCTGATATTATTCATCCGCCAAAAATAGTGTGACCTCGAAGTCTTCCTACGAGAACTCGGCTTTCGTAATCGTCAGTCAATCAACTCTAACTTCAAATCTTGGCAGGCACAGTGGCGGCAAGAGGAGGAGCACCACCAGTAGTTGGCCTAATAAGTGTAACAACCGCCGTTATCATTTTGAGGAGAAAAAGCAAGAAACTTGATGAGACTATCAAACTTCAAAAGTAAATCAATGAAACTATATGTTCATACTAGCAAAGAAAACAACCCGGCAAATTTAAAAGGTGAGACTTACAGTCCAACAAAAACTTTGAAAGCATCATAGATACCCCATTGGGTACCAGTAAGCGTTCCGATCATAACTATACGGAGAGGAAGGCCACGGGTAAACATACCCCACAAGCCTAGCTTCTTCACAGCCTGCAACATACAAATGGCATCAAAACAATGCAAGCAAAGCAAACATGAGTGGGAAAAAAAAAAGGAAAGAAAGAAATATAGAAATGTAGAGTATGAGTAATCTGAGACTTACATCACCCACTGTTGCCCCCTGGGCATTGTTCAGAAAAGAGACCAGGTTATCAGCAGGATGTGATACAATAGCACAGAATACACCAGCAACATATCCACCAGCAAAGCTCACTCCAAGCTGAAAAGGTTTGCTGCACTGGTCCTTTGGGGTTGGGATGGCATACTTGTACAGATTCTCCACAATAGCCTCAAAAGATGCAAACTTCATCATTGTATCTGCAAAATACCCATTTTGCTTGTTATATGCAATTCTTTCTATAACAAATCACTGGCATATAGTGGAAACTGAAACCGTATGGCTTGAATCCTTGGTCATAATTGTCTCATGCATAAAAAATAGGCACAGTAGCACATCAATAAATTATCATATACTAGAGGATATCTTCTTTTCTTTGGAGTACATAAAATGGATATGCAAATAGGCTACTCCACACATCCGTCATGAAGCATTGCTCCTCAACACTACACAGACACCACCGCATCAATGTCGGGGTCGAAGCCTAGGTTTCACTACATGCTCTCTCAATAGTAAGTTTAGCCCCACCGAACAACTAGAGGATATCACACCACACCAATTAGTTACCTAAAGAGACCTCACTTCTTCGAATTCCATCTCTACATGTAAGGGCCATAGAAGAAACGGTGAAATCACAAATGAGTTAAAAATTAATACTCAAATTTAAACTCGACTGGATATGTCCCAACCACAATGGTATCGGCTCCTCCTGACTACCTCTTAATGGAATCAATTTTTATATAAGCAGCCAATGCAGTCTAGTTGTATAAATTAACATAAATTCACACACCAAAAATGAATATTTGCCAATGACAGATAACAGTGCAAAAGTTGGATTTCACATTTGGCAGCAATTTTAAAGCTTTCTAAATTTCATGGAGATAAGACAGATTCAGAAGTTAAATTTTCATTTTGAAAGAATAAATATCAAACTATAAACCCCCCTCCTCAGAGATGCGAAACAACAGCAAAGACATCCAGAGTTAATTTCAAATGTTGTGGTGTTCATGCATAGAAATATTAACCAAACTTAACCGAAATTTCAAACAATGTCAAAATTAACAAGCAGGGCTTCAAAATGGATGAAATTATTCGAAAACATGCATATTCATTTCTAACCAATACAAGAGAGATGTACAATGAACAGACTGATAGATTATGACAGCAGTAGATCAAACATGTGACAAAACTACAATTTAATATTCATTTTGGCGGACTCCTTCCAGTATAAGATGTGTATAAGTAAATACCACAAGGCACAAATTCAAGTGTACCACACTTTGTACGACATATAACAGCAAACCACTTTGCCGGACATGAACAATAGCTCAACCAAATACGGAAGTGGCATAGAAATAAGACTAGCATACACAAACATACTATAACAAGCAAATAGAATATTTAATTCAAAGAAAAATAATTAGGAAAATGCAATGAGCAAGGTCATTATTTTACATGCTCACAATTTATTTGTTTTTTAGTAGATAAATAAACTCTATCATCCTAGCCATTAGGGCTTAGTTTAAAGTAGAATTACAGGGAATGTCATCTTACATGGAATCTGTCGTCCCCAAAGAGGAACAAGCCCTTTGTAAAGCCTGCAAAAATAAGAAAATCAAAACTTAATAATCTCAAACAATAAAAAAAAAAAAAATGAATTCAATAGTGTTGTTTAATAGAAAGCCAAGTTGTTTTAAGTGATAGCCATACCCAAGAGCACCTTCAGACTTGACAAATTTCGGAAGGCCATCTGACAAACCTCTGGCAAACCCAGGCTGAGTTTGGACACGGACCTTCACTGCCTCAAAGGGGCAGAGGGCAACATCAGCAATTACTTCAGCAGATGCAGAGCCAGCAAGGTAAATCAAAGTTTTGTATTTTGCTGCATACTCTGGACCAGCAATGTCAGAGTAGTACTTCTTAAAGAATTCATAGAATCCAAACTTGCAAGCACCCTGTGCACTATAACCAAGCAAGGTTGGCACCCAACCCCTGAAGAAACCTTTAACTCCCTGCTCCTTAAGCAAAATTCCAAATCCAGAAGAAATGCTCTTGTATTTTGCAGGATCAATCTGAAAAATTGACAATTTCAATGTCAATAAAATTTCTCCAGTAAGGAAAAAATAACCCAAAATGTAAATGAAAAATGAATGGCTCCACAAGGAAACTCAATTTCCATGAGATACGCAACCTCGACATAAACAAAAAAATTGATACTGCAATCATGTTATTAGAAGATAAATTCGTCCTTCCTTTCTCTCATGTTTTCCTTTTTATGTTTAGTCTTTATTTCAGGAAGTCAATGAGGGGGCTTGAAGTCCTGAGTCCTGGCATCAAAATTGAAAACCAACTAGGTGCCACTTGATTTGTAAGGCTGGCAGCTAACTAAGATAAAATGTGAACTTGTTCACAAAAAAGTAATACAAACCACAAGAAATGCTGTAACAGAAAATATCATGCACCATATACTAAATTCTTCCAAACTCAAAATGAAACACGGCTGATAAACAATGAAAACGTATATGCTGTTTAGATTGCAAGATTAACATTGACTGCAAACAAAATCATACATTGTCCGATTATGCTGCACATTTATATAGTTTCCTTCGAATTGACGATTATAGATCTTAGTCTAAGGTTATAATTAACATAAAAAAAAATTACGCATATATAATAACGAGAAAAAAACTAGCAAAGAATGGATATTCTCGTATAGAATTGCATCACATTAGAAATAATCCCACCCTATGCAAAAATCATCCAAAATCAGCTCCCGATCCCTAATCCAACATGTCATCTAAAATCCACACATACCACAGATCTAAAACACAGCCATTACTCGAATATAAAATGATCACGAACTAAACGTGAAAACATCAAATTGATCAAAGAATTAAAGATCAAATCGCTTAAACGGGACATGAATATAAGTGTGCGTGTACATACATAAATACATACATATATATGTGTGTGTGTGTGTGTGTGTACAGAGAGAGAGATGAAAAACGACCTGCATGTTGCATTTGACGAGATCGAGAGGGGTGACGGCCATGTGAGTGAGGCCACAGCTAAAGATACCTCCAGCGGTACATGCGGCGTAGAAAGCCGGCGAGTACATCTCGATCTTACCGGGCTCATTCGGAGCCGGAATCAAGAAGTTCTTCTTCGACGACGATGATGTTGAAGGTGAAATCGACGATGAAGAATCCAAGATAGGGTTTCGATTCGTCATGAAATGCTCCAAATCAATGAGTTTCTTCGATGAGGACGCGGAGGAGTACAGGAAGCTTGGGATGAGAGAGTGACGAGAGTTGTCAGAGAACGCCATTGTTGCAGGTCTTTGTTGGCGTCAGAGATTGATTCGTTGCTCTGTCGCAGCAGTAGAAGAGATTCGAAGAATTCTGAGAAGCACGAGGAGGGAGAAAGAGAGAAATGGAAGGTGGTTGAGATGGTCCCCGAGAAAACCAAAGTCCTCGTCGAGTTCCGACTACACCGGAGGGTCGAAAATGTCTGCGTTTTCAAAGGCGAGGCGCTCCTTCGCGCGGCTTTTTAGGGAGATTCTTTTAATACTTTGCCCCCCGAACTTCTCTTGAATTACAAACGTTGACCATTGCCGTAATTTCTAATTTTCTACACAATTTTTATATAAAAAAACTTATAATGTCATAATATTTTTGAAATTATAAATTAAAATATGAGTGTTTAGGTTTGAAATAAGACTTGCACAAATAGTAATATCAATTTATAGGAAATTTATTTCACTACTCTTCTTAAATTAATATCACTGTCTATTTTACAAAATTATTTGATATATTCAATGCTTTTCTTATTGGTTGGAACCACCCATATGAGAGGGGATTGTGGAACAATAAATAATATTGTGTGAATCTAGTGCTGCCCTAAAAAAATTTTAAATCTAATTTTAACTATAAATTATTTTATATTTAAAGTTAATTTTATAATTTATACTATATATTATAGCAATAGGTTATTGGGTCTTTGATGTTGAAATATTTAATCCAAGTTTTTAGGTTTTTTTAATTTTTAAATTATTAATATTACATGTGTCATAATACCATTGGTCCAAGTATAAAATATAGAAACTTTTACTTCCTACCAATGATTAATAATTTTTTGCTAAAACTTAGGTAACCTTTATATTATTTCGAGAAGGTTTTACTTAAAATTCAGAAACATTAAAGTAGTTATTTTAAATTTGGTTCAATTCCACAATTCTACTCTTACAATTTTAGAAAGTTCTTTCTTAAATTCAAAATTTTACAATTTTCTCTTCAAATTCTTTTAATTTTTCTTTTAAGAAGGACAAATAATATAAAACTAAAATTGCAATTGGTTATGAGTCAATTAAAATTGAAACATGTAACTTTTTTTTATTTTTTTTATTTTTACATCATTATATCATAATTGTAGTTAAAAGTTTATTAAGTGCTGCCATAAATGTATCTATTTCAAATATATCCAATTTTGTGTCTTTAAATTGTGTAATAATCATTTTTTTATTTAAAAAAAAACTATTTAAAATAAAATAAAAATAATCTCTAAAATTTAATTCTTCAATCTTAATATCTTATATCTTTAGATTTCCCACGCATAACTGTATGCGTTCTAATTTTGATTGATCATAAAGTTCAAAAGAAGTAGTCAAGAATAGAAAACAATAATAAAAACAACCCTAAAGTTTCTCTCTCCAATTTTTCATCTACTACCAATTATCTATATTATGGTCATCTATCTATGATATATAATATAATAATTAGTTATCATTATATAATTAAAAGCCCTGATCTATCATTTTCAAGTTAAATATATGTCTCGATATTATTGGTTCTTTCCAACTTATTAGCTTTGCTTTAATTTTTTTTATTTATTTTGGCTCTTCATTAATATGGCAAGTTTATCCTTCAAATATCTCATTCAAAAAATATTTAATAAAAATAAAAGTGATTTTAAATTTGTAGAATAAAAAGTCCACATGTTAGAAAATTATTAAATGATGTATCAACTATTGTTTTGTTATTTAAGAAATCACTTATTATTGGTCAATTTCTCATTTTACTGCAAATACTCATCAATCACATGTTTTCAAATATGTTTAATCAACAATAACAACAATAAATCAAAATTTTGGCAAGCCCCCATGAAACTTAAGTTATTATTTTTTTTCAATTAAAGGATAATTCATATATTTTCAAGTATTTATAGTGATAAGAGTTGTCTAGCCTTTGAAATCGAATGAATCCGTAGACAATTTTTTTTAATTCTTCCTGGGTTAACATGAAGTCATATTTAACTTTTTATTGCTTACAGTTTTAATACCTTAAGAATATTCTAAACAAAATTTCAAAGTATATTATATATAATAAAGAAACAATAAGTACTTCAAATACTATAATTTTGTGACTCTAATATAATTTGATATTTTTTGACAAGGTTAGCAATAAATAATATAACTTTTTTGAAAAGAATTTTTTATGACATAAATGCATAGACTTAAGATAGTTACTGAGTCAATTTCATCAATAAATATGTACCACCAACCACCCTAACAAAACCGTATGACACTTAATTATTATTATTTTTTTTGTTATTTATTTAAAGAATGCCTTATATATTTTTCTCACATAAAATAGAATTAATGTTGAATTATATATGCAACCCTATTAGTTTAGTCAAATCTGCAAGTGTTTTGCATATATTAGGTCATTAACAATAAATCACTTATCTCTAACTTAAAATTTAAACAATTTTTTGATAAATTTTCAGTTTTAAATGATAATAGTAATTTATGATTTAATAAAACTCATATTAATTTTGTAAAGTTTAAGGATATAAAATTAATTATTTATTTTTATAGAGAGATTATTTTTAAAATTTATTCTCTACGTCTCATGCATAGCACGGATTCACTGCTAGTATATATATATAAAAGTTGTGTTTGCCCTATGTTTTGTCTCTCTTCTACGTGGCACTCTAAATGCTCTAATACTTTTAAAATGCCATGTCACAGAGAAAATTAGTTAGATAACTATTAATTTGTTCAGTTATTCAACCTACTCTATTAGTTTTGTAATCCAATATAGTTTTCTATTTAAGTATAAAGTTCTATCCAATTAAGTATATACAAAATATCTCATGAAATATTATAAATATATAATACTATCCAATCAAGTCTCAATTCGTACTATAATTCAATAAAATTTTTATTTTAAATACAAAGTCCTACCTATAAGTTTTTACTCTTTATCTCATGAAATATAATATGTAATATGATTTCAGGAGCAGAATCTTATCTAATTATATTTTTGTAGATTATTACAATTCATACTATAGTCCAATAAAGTTTTCTACTTGAATACAAAGTCCTATCTACTTAAGTTTCTACACATTATCTTATGAAATATAATACGTAATATGATTTTAGATATAAAGTTCTATCTAATTAAATCTCTACTAATTATGACATTGTAATATGATACGTAAAATATTTGTAATATTTTCTCAAATTTAAAACATTTTAAAGTAAATAAATAGTATTAAATATGATGCATATAGAAGACTTTATATATTACAAAAAAGGATTACAATAAGACCCTATGTAGGTCTGGAATTAAATTATTTTATTTATAATTTTTTAATTTCTTGACTAATTTTTTAACAAATTTGTCTACTTCTTTTTTCTTTTATACGTACATTGCGTGAATACACTACTAGTATTAATATATGCCACGTTAGACATGATAGAAACCTCCACACGTGTGGTGGCTTTAGCCCCACCTGCTACTAAACCGCTTACATCCTAATCCCTGTAGGAGTATGCTAGTTTTCTAACCATTGGCAAAGGAAAAAACTTCTTTAAAGCCAGAACAAATTAATTTTCAGTGGTAACTTGATTATTTCCCCTCCACTCATGTTGTTTGGTTGACTTGAGATGGTATGCCTCTAAATTATTTGCCATGGAAACGGCTCTCTATTGCTATGTTTGAAATTTGAATTTATTAAAGAATATTTTTATTTTCTTTTCTCTTACTTTTTTTTTTTTTTGATAAATTCAAATTTTAAACATAGTATACGATAATACCCTAATGTCAGCAGTGACGTAATATAGTTACATATAGATCGATACATCGTGGATTGAACGGCACGAGACATTAAAAAAGAGAAGCTTCAAACCGATAGAGAGCTCCAAGTCTTTTGCAGAACGCAAATTGTTTAATTGCTTCTAATTCCTCCATTACCTGTTTCTTTCTGACTAGACAACCAGCTGACCCAAGGCTGGATTCAACTCAGATTTTTCAAACTAAGAATCATTTTAATTGAAACACATGGGCAAAGAAGACGAAGTCAAGTTCACATAGACGACTTAGAATTCAAAATGCTGCTGTAAGCTTTCAAGGCTGGATCCAAACTTACCTACCTTCATGCATGAGGCATATATGGCAGCCAATATTTGAATATTCCACACGTCCGAAGCTTCATCATGAGTTCCAATCAAACTTGAATTGTTCAACCAATTCTTCAAAACATATTAAACAAGTAGACTTGGCAGCTCATTGCTGACTAAAGAGTTCTCATTGATTTGTATTGTGTATAATTGAACATAAAATATTACCGATCAACCTCTTTCGTCTTGAGTGGCGGAATCAGGAATTTGTTCAAGGGTGTTACGGATCTATTTAGGTAGAACTCTATCAATATTATTTAAATAAAAAAATTAGATAGCTATTAGGGATATAATTTTTAGTAGTTATCTTCAGTTATTTGAAATTACAAATAATTGTGGATGTAGTACGGCTTGAAAATGAAAAAACATGAATGTTTGGAAAATGGAGCTTTTGCTCTGAGTCTGGGTTCCCCTCTGATGGAACTGAGTCCTGATTTTTTTCTAATAGAATTGAGTTCTGATTCTCCTCTAATGAAATCCTATCTGATTATGTCCAAATAAAAAGGTTCGTAACAATGGTATCAAAGCCCCTTTCCTAGCATATCTGTGGATTAATGAACTATAAAAGTTGTAATTCTTTTTACCGTTTTCATTTTTAGTATCCTCTAATATGTTGTTTTTGAAGATCTTGAATTTTGGAAATAAGCTTATTAGATTTTACTTGCTTGGCATATTTGCAAATAATAGATGTTGAAAGTTGTGAACGTGAAAGATTAAAAGGTGCAATCCCCTCGAAGTAGTTGTTAGGAGGCAAATCCTCTCGAAGTGGTCCTTTTTTGGCTGACGATATTCGTTTTTATTGTTTGTGGAGACTTCCAGATATTTTTGAAGATCCTGAACCTTTTGAAGGAGGAAGGAATGTTACGGATCTATTTAGATAGGACTCTATTGATATTATTTAAATAAAAAGATTAGATAGTTATTAGAGATATAGCTGTTTTTAGTAGTTATCTTGAGTTATTTGAAATTGTAAATAATTGTAGATGTCGTATGACTTGAAAATGGAAAAACATGAATGTTTGAAAAATAGAGCTTTTGCTCTGAGTCCTAGTTCTTCTATGATGGAACCGAGTCCTGGTTCTTCTCTAATCGAACTGAGTTCTGGTTCTTCTCTAATAGAATTGAGTTCTGGTTCCCCTCTAATTAAACCCTATCCGATTCTGTCCAAATAAAAAAGTTCGTAACAGGGGGTGCCAAAACATTTTTTGCGACAGGGTTTTTAGTCCTTCAGCCGATTACTATCTTAAGCTCATGTTGTGCTACTGTTCAGATGGACCATGTAAATTTCAACCATTGCATAAATGATGGCTCACTAAAAGAAGACGTGAGAAGAGATCAAACTTGAGACTTCGTATTAGCATGAGGACAGACTGACAACTAGAACACCCTTTGTGGTTTGAGAGTGCCAAAATTTTACCTATTGATACAATTATTATATTTAAGTATTATTTGCACATATTTCTAAACTGAAGCAGAAGAAAATTTTTTACATGAAAAATAAAACTATGTTTTTTCAGTCTCAATGAAATATGGTTTTATTTACCGTTTTAGTTTTATTTTTTTATTATTTTTTTTGATGAGTAACCCTACTTGTTGAATGGTTCATATTAAAAGTTCACAAACTATTGATTTCTTTTAAGTTTTAAATGATAGTCATTAGAAGCTCATAATCTTTTGATTTTACTGGACTAGGAATTTGGATGTATAAGAAAAAAAAATAAATAAGTCTCATAATCCACCATACAAAAACTTTAAAATTATATTACGTTAGGACTTTAGTTTTAAATCTTGGGAATGCAATATAATAAATGTTTTTTAGAATTATATATACATACTACATATAAAAAGATTATACAAAAATTAAGAAGTACCAATGCAATAAAATTTTACAAAGACACTATGTCATATACTACATATAAGGGTATATATGACACCCCACGCGTAAGCCTAGTTCCGCCTCTGCTCTACTTGTTTAGCAAACCAAAATGAAGTTATTGTAAAGTATATGTTTTTCGCTCCAAACCCTGATTGAAATCCATCTCGACAATAATTCCTTTCTATGAGCTCTTTCTAATACTTCTTTTATTTTTATTTTTCGTTGATGATTTTAGCAAAAACGTTGTTGGGAAGTGCCACTCTCCCCATTCCGGTAGTTGCCTTTGTAGTTCTTTGCCATATGATCAAGTCCAAGGTTATAGACAGTAGTGGACCTAGAAAATTCTTTCGAGGGACAACATTTATTCACTAACTTAATTTTTTTTTTTAAAATAATGTTATATAACCAGAATTTTTATACAAAATTTTCATAAAATGATGTAATTGTTCATGGTCATTTCATTTTAGATTAAAATACTAACTCTTTTGGCTCTTAATTTTGAAATTGGTGCTGTCTCATCATTTCAATGGAGTTTTTTTATAAAAAAATAAATTTTTTTTATAATACACAATAGGACACTTGGCTTGTTTGACTGTACAATGTATATAGGGGTCTCTGAAGCAAATTAAGTATTTAAGAAAAATATTCATCCAGTTTTAGAGGGAACAAATTAAGGACATTTTTAAAATTGTAACTCAAAGTAGAGTTTCTAAAAACATAAGAGGCATACATAAATTTTCAGAGGGACAAATTGAAAACAATTTCAAAAATTGTGAGCAAAATTAGAATTTCTTGAATAATTGAGGTGCAGGTGCCCCTCTGGCCTTTCGATGGCTCCGTCCCTGGTTATAGAAGATCTCACAAAGTTTCAGTGTTTCATACCAAAATCTTATGTAAGTTTTGATTAAGATTGCCATACATGCATGCCTTAACCCCTTTTTTTTTGTGTCTGAACTTTCAACTTTGTTTGTTCAACTAAATTAGATATTACTGAAACCTTGGACATTAATTAATTAACTCTGAGAGAGAGAGAGAGAGAGAGAGAGAGAGAGAGAGAGAGAGAGAGAGAGAGAGAGAGCTCAATAATTACCATCATGGTTTGATTAGACAAGAATTATCTCATGTGATCAAGTGAAAGTTACCGTATTTTATGTATTTTTGATAATTCACATAACCTTATATACTGTGTTTGCTCTAATTTTTTACGATTCACATAATCTTATATTACATGGTATGATTGTCACTTTATTATATGCAAATTTATTGTGCTAGACTATGCATAATAAATCAAACTTTTTTTTTTTTTTTTTTGTATTTCACGTTTCTCTTTCTTTCTTTTTTCTATTTATTTTTTATTGACATGGTAAGAGTAAAACTCCCTTTGCAACCCAAATCATGCCATGCAGCACTTACCACTATGTTTGCAACCTTTTTTTTAGTACCTTTTCTAACTTTGATTCACTTAATAAAAGGAGATTTGGTAGCACGACAATAAGAAAAGTCGTTTTTTATTTGCCTTAGTCTTAATTATGTCCTAATGCATTTTGAACAAATCCAAGGACAGGGTAGGAAGAGTTAGACATTGTTTTCCCCTAACAGCCTGTTTGGAACTTAGGAGAGGAAAGGGGAGGGAAAAGGGGAAGGGAGAGAAAATGAAAGAAAAAATGAGAAAAAATTTTAAGTCAAGTTATCTTTTTCTCTCTTTTCTTTCCTTTCAATTTTCTTTACAAAATCAAACAGAGAAAGAATAGTAAAGAGTAATTTTCCTTACTTTCTCTTCCTTTCTTCAAGTTCCAAACATTCTATAAAGGATGGTGACAAATTAGGACAACAGCAATCAAAATTATCAAATGGCATCAAACATTAATTAGTATTTATTCTTTAATCATAAGTACACTAATTTAAATTCCCATTATTTGTGAGGGGTAATTTATTACCAAAACTCAGTCTTTTTCTTTCATTTTTTTTTTATAGTTGATGGTATTCGAATTTGGCATCTGCTCATCTGCAGTTAATTAAAAATTTATGAGAATTAATGTTTGGAGCATGAGAAGACTGGAATTTAGGAGAATTATGAAATTGTGAATCAGTCACGATCACCTTAAAAAAGTTCTGATCTAATCATGAATCATGATCTACGAATGCATCAACCACATATTTAGGATGTTTAATTAGTTCTTACAAAATGTGTCAGTTTTTAGTACTTAATCAGAATGAGTGATCCAGTGGTCAAACGGTTCTCCCGCTAGGCATGAGCTTTCAAGTATTCGTTCTCTCTTCACGCTTCGTTATGGTCAATCATTATGTATGTATTATATAAAGTTTTCATAATTTATATGAATAGTGACACAATACGAATTTAAAGAAGTAATTGAACAAGGGCCAGAACACCTTGTAAAAAATAGTGTATATACCATCCACATAAAGTAGAATGTTTTGTAACACTTTATAAGTATACTTTATCTCTTTGTGGTTTGAACTTATTTAGAAAATGAATAAAAATTGTTAGATTTAACGAAAAAAATTTCATAAGATTATTTTCTTCAAATTAGAACATCTAAAAACTAATTTGGCTCTTTTATGCCAAAATAAAAGGTTGTCACTTTGTTATTTTATCAAATTATCTTTTTGATATTCTAATTTAGAGATATAAAATGATAAAAATACCCTTATTACAGAATTTTCGTTAAATCTAACTATTTTTATAGATTTTGTTAATAAGTCTAAATAACAGAGAAGTAACATATTTACTTTTAAATCACATGAAGTCATTTAACCTCAAACCACAAGGACCTAAAATATAATTACCTCATAAAAAATTGATTTGAGCTCAAACTACAAAGGGTTAAAGTATAATTACCTCATAAAAAATTGATATGATTGTAAATTATTATTGAATCAGAATTTCACAAAGTAGTTGTGATTGAACCACAATTTCAAGAAAATATTCTTCAATTTCTACTTTAAATCGTTCCATCTTCTGAATTTATTTTTCTTAAAATTGGAGCATGCAAATTGATGAAGTCAAGGTCCCACGTGGACCCATAGTCAACTCTGTCGAGACAGGGTTTCCACGGAAACAAAACCCAATCCAATTGTCACGTCAGCAGAAGGATAGGCTCATGGCAGAGGAGAGTGAATGTTCACCACTCATAAGGCCGTATCTCAGATTCTCCACTGCAGGCTTTTCCCACTGCAATGTCAGTCGAAAATTACTGTTTCCAAGGCAACACTCCCTGGAGATCCAGACCCAATACGACGTCGCACCTTCCTCCCTAAATGCATCACTCGTTGGTACCTTGGCAATAGCAATTTATTTCACCTTCCCCTTATAGGCTCGGTTGTGGGCATGGTATATTATATAGGCCTTAAATTTTCTATTGGGTTTACTCAAATTTTGTACCTTCCATTTTGGGTCTCCAATGGCTGCTTTCTCTGCTATTGCGACTGTTAGGTTCGAACCTTCAATGCTCAGGACGAACAACCTCCAGGTGAAAAAACTTGACTCTTCATACATCTTTCGTGTTTCTTGGCAAAATTGAAGTTGGTATATGCCAATTGAAACGCGAGTTTCATTATATTATTTTTCCTTCATATTACATTCTCTTTGCAAAATTTCCTGGGTTATGCGGAATCAAATGAGAAGGAAATGAAACATTAAAAGTTAGGTAGACTCTGTATCTTGGAAGTTTTTAGACTCCTTATTTTGATTAATTTTAGGATACTTAAGTAAGGGTAATGGTATACCCGCCGAAGAAGTATACGATGAGGTTATGCGATCTATCATTTCACCTAGATGCCTTTTTATTACAGAACTCCAATCGTCACATCATTTTAATGCAAGATTTTGTATAAAAAAATTCTAGAATATAGCATTTTTCCTTAGTTAATGGACGGTTAATTTCAATTAATGGTTTTGAGAGAGAGAGAGGGAGAGAGAGAGAGAGAGAGTAGTTTTTGTAATGATCTGGCATCACTCTACCATGAGCTTAGTAGAGAGGGAAATATGAATCTGTAGAAGTCTTGGAGTGATATGAAGAATGCCATGATGTTTGTTATGCAGTAGACTCATTAAACATGATTTGAGGCATGATTGAATCCTAGGATGATAGGCAAAACCTTCCATAAAATTTCAACATTTTGTGATTTTGGTTCAACAAAGGTCTTATAATTGCAGCTTGTTTGAGTAATGTATCATTCAGCCAATGAACTGCAATATCAAGTTTTGAAAAATGCTATATATCATGGCTATCCCTGAAAATTTCTGCCACAAATAACCAAATCGAAAATTATGCTTTTGGTGCTTAAATGTGCAGGTAGCTGGAAGAAATTCATGTTTGAAGCTAGTTTCCGTGGGCTCGGCAAGATCCTCGCGCTTTCGTGTCTCTTGCGCAGCAAAGCCCGAGACGGTGGAGAAAGTTTGTGTAATTGTGAGGAAACAATTGGCTTTGCCTCCCGAATCCGAGCTCACCCCCGATACCAAGTTTGCAGCACTCGGTGCCGATTCCCTTGACACAGTAAGCTTGTTTTTTCAAAGTTTTTTCGGTTTTATATGTTTTACTTACGAGCAAAAAAAACTAGATTTTTTCAACTTTTTTACTTTATTTTATTTTTGCTCTTTTACTTATAAAAGGAAAAAAAACTAAAAAAAAATCTTTTTTTTTTCTTATAATTAAGAAAAGTAAAATGAAAAAAGTTAAATTTAAAGCCTACCAAACAGAGCCTTAATAGTTTCTTTGATGTTGTGTTGATGATCAGGTTATAGGAGAAAATTATGTAACTATATATATATGGGTGTGAGCAGGTGGAGATTGTCATGGGGCTGGAGGAAGAGTTTGACATTAGTGTGGAAGAGGAGAGCTCTGAGAATATAACCACTGTCCAAGAAGCAGCTGATTTGATAGAGAAACTTGTTCAAAAGAAAGCTGAAGCTTAGAAACTAAGCCACACTGTCTGAAGAGATAGCAGAATGAGAACTTCCGGAGAATTTTTGAGCTGGTGTGAGGAGCTTTGCCTTGTTTTTGTGCATTCATGTTTGTTAGAAAAACCATCTAGGTGTTGGAATTTGTGACATTTGATGAAGACAGTAGGCAATGCTGCTGTATCTTTTGCAGTGTGTTACTGCTTTACCTGACCTTTATTGCACTAGCCAGAATTATGTTTGTGTGAACTGTGAAGGCATGCTTCTCTTTTCTTGTTTGTGACTTCCAAGTGCTCTGGCTCTGGTTTTCTGCACATTCCTGCTGGATCCATGTTTGGTTAGGGTTCCATTTTCGTTTTTGTGTTCTCATAAAAAATAAAATAAAATGAGATCATTGTTTTATGAAATGGGATTATCGTTTCATGAAAATAAAACGGTTTCAAAAATTCAGAAAAATACTTTTTTTTTTTTTTGGTTTCTAAATATGAAGTATTTTATGAACAATATCTTGAAGAAAAAAAGTGAAGTACACATTTTTTTTTTTTTTTTTCTGGTTTACAAACCTCGTATTGGCAAAAACAATTTGGAAAATCAGTTTGTGAAACACGATCTTGATGAATTTGAAAAAACCAGAACAGAAAACAAAAATTGAAATCATAATGCCACAATTCAAGGACACAATAGTTACTAGGTGTACCTTTTACTTAAAACCTCGTTTAAATTTGCACTAAAACCTTTTCTGCTTTCAAACAAAAAGATATTAACGATTGTATACTCCCTCAAGAAAAGGGGATTTGTATTCAGTGCCACTAGATATCTGAAAGTGCTGAATTGTCAGCCAATATCTCAAGTGATCTGCAATTCCAGCACATAGCCACCATAATGTGGCGGATATACTACAAAAATGGAAATTGTAGATACTTCAATGAATTGGGGTATGCATATAGTACAATTGAAGAAATCAATTGGGGTTTTCATCATTGCATACTGCATATACTTTTTTTTTTATTACAAAAAATGAATATACTATTCCACATACCCGCGGAGAGAGTATTGCCCTTTAGTATCTCATAATCAATTGCGCTAAATCTCAATACACTAATGTTTAATCCCAATAATCAGTTCTAGAGACTTGTACCAATACTTGAGCAATACAGTTCAAATCTTACCTACTGAACCAACCGCTTATTGATAATTCAATTGGTACTTCAAATCCACCACCACCATCATCATCATTTGCACCATTGCTTTCACAAAACCCAGATTGCCTTGATACTTCCAATTGTTTTATGCAGAATGCAAAAAGCAAAAAAGATTAGAAAACAAAATTAACGCCCGTTACTGGGGATCGAACCCGGGTCACCGGCGTGACGGGCGAAAATACTCACCCCTATGCTACAATGACTTGGATGTCGGGGCCATCTCAAACTATTTTAGAAGTAATTTATAATTCCTTTTCTGACGCTTCATTTGATATTGGCCGACAGGTCACTGTAACACGAAACAGATCCTGAATGTTTATTTTGACATTGCAAAAGCATGTTAAGTTTTTGTAAGAAGAACTGTTGTTGAGAGCACTCTTTGTGGCTAAAAACCTTTTATCTCTCTCTCTCTCTCTCTCTCAATGCTTGCTGGACTTAAATCTACATGAAATTGAGCATTGCTCATAAATGTTGGACTTTATTTGAAACTTTATTTCCATTTATTCATTATTAAGAGATGTGAAGTAAAATCTTATAAAATCTTATAAGAGACCTTAGCTATTCAACTTGATTAACTGCCACATACAATTGACTTGTTATTTAACTTGTTTGACTAGCATAATAGAAAGTATCTAATCTAACCATAGTTTTTTCCTTCTTTGTTTTTTTCCCTCTTCTTTGTTTTAATCACTCCTTTATAAACGAAAATATCACACTCAAAAGGCTAATTGGTCAGACTAAAAACGAAATTATCCTATAACTTTTAACTGTCCCTCGAGATCCAGAATTAGTTCCATTTAAGGAGTGTTTTTGTCCTTCCAGCCCTTCAACATGAGTTTAGAACATGGGCCTTTATATCATTTCTTGGTTTTGAAGTCATTCCATCCGAACATGTGAACAAAATTTCAATTATAAGATAATACCAAACTACTCAATGACAAACAGACGTGGGGCCGGATGGAGGTCACAGCCTTCCAACTTTTGAAAATTCTACTAATATACTATATATTAGGGATAAGAAATGATACTTTGGCACTTTAAAATTCAAAAAAATATTACCTTGCCCCTTTAAAGTTTAAAAAAAATTTCTTAGGTTCTACATATTTATTTTAAAATATAATTAATTTTATCTTGTATCATTCTCAAAAGTTTTTTTAGCTTTTCTTTTTATTTATTTTAACATTTATTTTTTATTCTAAAACTTAAATTTGAGTTGTCCGTACCACTAAAAAAGCTTTTTACGTTAGTCCCTCTGTAAAATTTTTGGATTCCCCAGTGACTACTGATATTAAAATTCAAGTATTATTAAACATGATCTACAAAATACATATATGTCAAAAAATAAAAAAACCTACAAAATACAATAAAATAAATAAATATCATAGAAATAGTACCTTATTATTATTATTTTTTCCAAACTGGCAGATTTAGTGCATGTTTGGTAGGGTTTAAAAGTCAAATTTTTTTTAAGCTTTCTAGTAAAAAAGCTAAGATTTTTTAGCTTTTTTACTTTTTTAATATTAATTTAAATAAAATAAATAATAAAATAAAAAAATTAACTTTTATTAATTTTTTTAATTATAAACTTATCAAAAAATCAACTCATAAATTGTAGCAAACGTAGCCTTAATAGTTGTAATTTTGCTCAATACACATTGCACACCGAGAATTGCCTCACGTAGGACAATCTAGTGAACTCGCGCTCTTATTCAACAGCGCCGCAAAAAGTTCCGAAGCAAAACTCTTCAAAACATTTCCTTACATTTACCCCGAAGCATCGGCCTGACCGTCACCAACATTTCCAACCCACGCACGTCTACTCGGAAAACCACTCTGTCAGATTTCCATTTTCAGATCCATTTTTAACGACCTCGTCCCTCTGTTTTCCTCTCAAAATTCACTCCCGCGACCACATGTCGTCATCCGTCGATCCCCCCATCTGACGGCGTCGTTACTTTCAAAGCTCGTCCTCAATTCTCTCAATACACACCCTCCTCTCTCTCTCTCTCAAACCGATCTTCTCTCTTGATTTTCTCGAGAAAATCTCGCACAGTTCTTTTGTCGAGAATCTAGCGCCCAGAAAATTTAGCCTTCTAGAAATAGATATATAGAAAAATAAATAATATACATATATACTTGTATGGATCGGAGGAGAACGGAGAGTCCGGTGTATTCTAGGCAGTGGAGTGGGGGTTCGAGCAGCACGGGGTCGTCGTCTCCGGCGAGGTCGCCGGCGCACCCCCACTCGCGGCTCCCCCCGTCGACAGGCCTCTCCACCATCAAGAGGTCTCAGAACGTCGCCGCCAAGGCCGCTGCGCAGCGTCTGGCGCAGGTCATGGCTTCGCAGGCGGCCGACGATGATGAGGAAGATGACGATCTAGGGTTCCGATTCGGTGCTCGGCCGCCTCCGGCTATTTCTAGCAATGTTAATAGTAAAAGCAATAGTATACCTCCCGTTTCGCTTGCTAAGGCTAATAGATCTCCGTCACCTGCGGTAATCTTATAAACTCTCTTTTATGGTGTAGTTCGAATCCAATTTTCATCGAATTGTTGTGATTAGAATTTAGAGTGATAATTGATCAGTATTTAGTACAATTGAGAGCTTTTTAGTATTTGAGGTTGGCTTGTTTCCTATGCTCGAGGGATTTACATTTTGGAGAGTAGATGAGTTTTGAATTCATTGCGGAGTCGACTCTTCATTGTTAGTTCAGAGTTTGGACTTGTTAACCTGATCTTTAGAGGGCCGCCTAAGTTGATTTGTCTGATGAACTCTTGATTAAGAGAGTAAACCCAATACCTGATTATTTTGGATCATACTACCATTGAATTTTGATGAGATATTTGAACTTGTTCACGAATTTGATTTCAGCTTTGATGTTTCTTACATTAAAATTACTTTAACTACTAAAAATGTAATGCCATATCTTTAAGAATTGTAAAACATTCCCTTGCATGGAACTCGATGCTTGGAGGGAGTGATTTGCCAGTTCTCAGAGTTTCTGGTATGGGGCAAGGGGCTTTAGTAGTGTGATGCCTGCGGTAGAAAGAGGAGGCTTTTGGATATTTCAATTACTCTTTTGGCAATTCTATCATTGAGCAAAATAAGGCCACTTACAAATTCCTTTTGAATTACTTGTTTGTTCATCATCGTATTTCTTCAAAGCAAAATTGCTTAATAATAGAAGAATGGATACTATTTTACCTTGGTTATAATTTTGAAGGCTAATTGGATATTGTCATATGTAGTTAGGTCGGAACTTTATGGAGCATACTCCTGCAGTTCGTTCCACATCAGCTGGAAGACCATCGATGTCAGTTCGTTCAACGACATTAGTACCGCCTAGTCGAGGAACACTGAGAACTCCAGTCTCCATTCCACCAATAGAACCTCCTAGTACCAGGAGAAGAGAAAAGAGGTAACAAATATTCTTTCCTTTTTTCTTCTTTTATTTGTCCTTGCTGATAATAATTGAATGTAGTTTTGAAGTATTCAACTAAAAATGGCTATATTTTTGGTGGATTAACCAATTTGAAATTTAGTATAGAGTCTAAGAATTATATATTTCATCCTTTCTTTTCCTTTTTTTTTTTTTTTGGGTTGGGATGGGGGGAGATTGGCAATTTTTCTTGTAAGAGTGACGTCAAACAGTTTATATGGGGTACACCCTATATTATTTACTGTTAGCAACAGGCCTACTTTCAATATCATTTACACAGATCCTCTGCAAGTTTATTTAGAATTTCTCATACTCCAAACTCAAGCCTATACTCCTCAGCTGATATTTTAACTGACACACCCACACATTTAGGTATTGGCTTTCTTTTTAATGAATGTTTTATGGTCTTATAGTTTGATTTTCCTTGTCCTGGATGGCTCACTTGAATTCTTTCCAATCACATAATTAGCAATGGACCAAACACATCAGCCCCAAAAAAGAAAAGAGAAGCAAGATGTGAGACATATACTCATGTCATCAAAGTTGGTATGAAGGTCATTATGGCTATGTTTCACTCTAATGTAATTACTACACTTCACATTCGCTTCATTCAACTTTGACAATCTAGAAAAACTCAGCAATTAGATTTAGATTTAGATTTTTCAAAGTTTCGATGTGTACTCTCTGCTTGTTTATTATTTGGTTGCTGATGCTTGATGTTTGAGCCAGATTTAAACTCTTTGCAAATTGCCTGGGTACTTATAGTACCATAGCCTTCCAACCAAGTGCAGGGCTTAACTCTTTGCTTATGTACATTCTTCATACATTTGTTTGTGACCATGCATCTCCTATGCATGCAAGTGTGGAGGGAGAAACAAATTTCAACTTGCATCTCCTATGCATGCTAGTGTCGAGGAAAAACGAATTTCAACTTGTATGGGTATAATGGTTGAATCATTGATATTTCCTTTATTGGCAAATGTTGTAGGTTTACATCAGATGCTGGACATATGGACTTGAAAGATACGGGAAATCAGCGGGAGGCTTCTGCGCTTAGAGATGAAGTACGAACGTGCTCATTTCTCACCCATTAGTTTTTCTGTCTTCTTATCCAACGATCTAACCAATGAAATAGAGTGGTGGAAGCTATTTCTAGGTCATAGCAGATCTTTATTCATCTTGGGTTAGGTTGAATTAGGCAAAAGTAGAAAAAAATACTGTTGTGTGAAGTGTAAAATGTAATCCTTAAATCATTAATATGAAGTTTGACATCTGCTTGCATCGCAGCTTGACATGTTACAGGAGGAGAATGAAATTATCCTTGATAAGGTGAGGTTCCCCAAATACCCCACCTCCAAAATAATAAATAAATTAGTAAATGAATGAATACAAAAATCATTTGCTTCCGTCTTAAAGTTATGCTCGAATTTGGTCTGCAGCTTCGGCGTGCAGAAGAAAAGCGTGAAGAAGCAGAGGCCAGAGCCAGGGAGCTAGAGAAACAGGTAAACAATCTCAACTAGTTAGTAATCTTCAATTTTCAAATTATGTCTATTGCATATAACTGTTAAAAAATTGCTCATAGGCTAAAGGCGCTAGCACACCCCCAGGCTAAAATGGCTATAGTTTCCCTATCATGAAGAGAGATTCTTGTTCAGATTCTCTTTTCTTTATTGATAAGGAATAAACACGCTGGCTGCCCCAATGGGGGAGCTAAGAAGTTTGGATTTGTACAGAGATGCGATGTCTATGTTGGACAATGACAATTTGTAGACCCATCTAGATGGCTGTCGGCACCTCTTAGATGTCTCCATAATAACAAATTTCCAATGCATCTGAGGCGCTACCCCAATGTATGACCTATGTAATACAAATACATGTTAGTAGGACTATGTATTGTTGGAAACAAGATGAGCAAACCCTGAAGATTCCAACCTTGGGTTTTTTTGTGAAAATTTGATATCGTACATGGAGGCCACAAGTCAAGGATGCTATGGGTATTCTTTACTGAAGGGCAAGAATATAATTGTAGAGATAAAAACATAGTGACCGATTACTAGAAATATTATAATCAGAGTGAATTTGTTAAGCTGTAGTACACCTTGTGTATTAATTCAAATGAATGTGGAGAGTACAATTGCTGTTGTCACAGCTGTGTTGGCTACTTCTTCAATGCCATACGATATCTTTATGTATGACTGTGGAAGCAGCCAAAGTGGTTGCAGGTATAGACCAGCCCTTTGTCAAGCTTCATCTTCTTCATGCATATCTTAGTATATGATTATATAAAATTATTTATTAGGATTTGCGCAGTGTATCCATGCCATATCCTGTCCATGTCTATGCTACTTAGTTGGGAGAATGTTTCATGCTGCAACTGGTTTCTTTTCTTATTTTTGTATTTTCTGATAATATCATTTTTGTCATATATCTCCAAATTGGTGCTGCAAAATACTATCCAGACAATTGTGCCAGCATATTGACTATTATGTGACTGCTATCTTTTCTTTTGATAATTAAAAATTATTTATTGCAAAAAGAGGCCTCGCCTTTGTACACAAGATGTATACAAAAGAAAAAGAACCCCTAGATCCTCCCTCTCAAAGAAAGATCGCTTATTGTAGGTACCTAGTTAGCGGGCGCCACGTGGTGCCCCACCTGTCCACCTAGCAGACCACGTGGGTCCTTGGGTACCCCAAAGTCAAACATGGGTCAAACCATGTCTGGATAAACCAACGTGGCACCCTCGCCCCCATGGCAGGCTCAGCGCCCCACTACTAAGTCTCGTTCAAACAGCTCCAAGAGCTTCTCTTAAGTCAGGCTCCACGCCTGCATGGCTCCGGCCAAAACAAGCACTGGCGCAAGACAGGCCCCGCGCCTCACTATCTAATAGGTTCAAGCCTCTAACTGTCTAACTCACCCTCGCTCGTGACCCCTCTTCTTGGGTAGTGGACTGGAAGCTTGAATGAAAGGGTCCGTTTAGCCGCACGCCTCACGAGCGCGTGGGGATCAATCCCATCAACCAGCTAAGAGAGAGAGATCTATCCTCAGAACCACTCGAATACCATATCTTAAGCATTAAATGCTGACCCGACGCACATTTAATACAGCAGACACGTGGTGAGTCATGGCTGGACAAGTGCCTGACTCCGTGGTAATGCGCATCCAACCACCCGCCGCGGCTCCTGACATGGTTTCACTAGGTCATGATGGCAGGACTTAGGCCTGCCCAGTCAAGGAAAGTCACGTGTCCGCACAGTGTCAATCACTACTCACTATAAATACTCTCAACACATTTATGATAAATAGAGACAACTTAATCACATTTATTACACTAGTTACCACAGGCTCGTGAATCTCTCTCTCTTTTCTGCCCTTGGTTCTTGCCCTTCTATAGCCGGGAGACTCAAGCGAGTTATTCTCAGCGACTGCCAGGACTCTCAGACGGGCCCACATCCTGGTCAATCCTAGGCTTTTGGTCCATTTACACAAACACTTATAAAATCTATCATAGCAAAAGAAGAATCACAAAAATTCTCCAAGAGCCAAAAATGAAAAGTATGTAATAAAGTAGCCTTTAGGCAATTGACTGGTAAAATAGCTTCCTCAATAGTTCTCCTGTTGCGCTCCTTCCATATGCACCACATCACACACAACGGCGCCATCATCCAAGGCTTCTTCTTACCATGAGGCCTATAACCTCTTGACCAAGATTCATACAAAGAAACCACTGATTCCGGCATAACCCAACTAATTTCACAAACAGCGAATAACATGCTCCATAATTTCCAAGCCACATCACAATGCAAAAGCAAATGATTCACAGTCTCTTTAGCTCTATAACACATGTAACACCAAATTATCTATAGTTAGAATGGCTTCTAACGCAACCGTTCACACAAAAAAATCCACCTTTGATGGTGCCCCTGACTTCCAAATAGCCTACCAAGAAAAAGATCTCCTAGGTCAATTATTAAGAAAATCGTAATAAGAATGAACAGAGAACTTCCCCTTATGGCCTTCCCAAATCATACGATCCGTTCCTTCACGAGTAATTTTTACTTTATATAAAGACTCAAACAATTCTGCTACCTCCTCAAATTCCCAATCTTTAATCCCCCTCATGAAAAGAGGGTTCCAAACCACCATATTCTTTGAGAACTTTAAATAATCTGCCACTGATGATGAGTCTTTGTCCGTTGCAATAGCAAATAAACTCGGAAAAACAATCGATAATGGTACATCCTTACACCAGATATCATGCCAAAATTGCACTCTTCTACTGTCTCCCATAACGAAACTGACATGTTGGAAAAAAATCACCCCAACCATTCTGAATTCCCTTCCAAAGGCTAACCCCATAAGAACTCCGACTCCCACTAGAAGACCAACCATGCTTTCCCAAACCATATTTACTATGAATCACTTGCTTCCACAACTGGCCATCCTCCATCATAAATCTCCACAACCATTTACCCAAAAAAGCTTGATTAAAAGTGCGGAAATGACGAATAACCAAACCACCATCCTTGAAAGACACACAAACTTTATCCCAAGCCACAAGATGATATTTAAACTCATCACCTAAACCTCCCCACAAAAAATTCCTCTGCAACTTTTGCAATCTATCCGCCACCGATGCCGGAATCGTGAAGAGAGACATAAAATAGGTCGGCAAGCTGGACAAAGTACTTTTAATCAATGTCAACTTACCTCCTTTTGAGAGGTACTAGCTCTTCCATGATGCAAGCCTCCTCTCAATAATACCATCCCAAACAGTTGTAGCTTTAAAAGAAGATCCAAGAGGCAAACCCAGATAAGTAGCAGGAAGAACACCCACCTTAAAACCCAAACAATCTGCTAAAGTCAATATATTCTCGACTTCTTCCTCTGGAATCAATTCACTTTCAGGCTATCGAGACAATGTTTTCATTATCTATCCAGATAATGTTTGCAGATAAAAAAATGCTTTCATGTATCTAAGAATGTTTTCTGATTTGCAGTCTTTAGTCATTGAATACTTCACTACCATGCCTCACTCTTGAATGTTTATTTTTCTTCAGTTTTTTGCAACTTTAGCAATATGCTTAGTTATTCATTTCCACCATTTAAATTCTGAACTTATAGGTTGCTGCTCTTGGGGAAGGCGTATCACTGGAAGCTAAATTGTTGAGCAGGTAAAATTGGATCATTCCATCTATGTCATACCACTACTTAATGTTCTGGGAATGATGTGTTATGTGATTATTTGCAGGAAAGAAGCAGCATTGCGTCAAAGAGAGGTGAGTATGTGCTGCATGATACAAAATTGACAATGGTTGTGGATTTGTTATACATCCTCTGTTTATTGGTGCTGGGGTAGTTATTGCTTTGATATGACTTGTGCCAACAATGGTTTAGTGACATAAGTCATGTACTTCAAGTCATTTGTTCCAACTCTGACAAATATATGGTGGTTCTCTATTTTGAGGGAGTGTTTGTTGTTTCCTTTGTGCCGAATTTCATTCTTTCGCAAAGGCTGCCCTTAGGCTGCATTACATTTTCTGTGACAGGCTGCCCTTAAAGCTGCAAAACAAACAAAGGATGGGAGAGATGAGGAAATTGCAGCACTTCGTGTAGAAATTGAGGTAGTGTAAGCTAATAGTCAAGCACTTAAATTCTAGTTTTTCATCTTAATAGCATGCTGTTGATCCTTTTTGACCTTCTTTAATTTGTTTGAATCAGAACTTAAAAGATGATACTTCAAGTGCTGGAGAACAGCTCCGAGAAGCAGAATCTGAAGCAAAAGCTCTTCGCACAATGACACAGAGAATGATCTTGACTCATGAGGAGATGGTTGTCCTTGAAAGCTATAGTGAGATTTATGACTAGCTGTCTAAAGACTCTTTTCTTTTTTTACTGAAATCTACCTTTTTTATTCTACATTTTAGGAGGAGGTTGTTTTGAAGAGGTGTTGGCTTGCTCGCTACTGGGGCTTGGCTGTACAGCGTGGTAATGTACTGGCTATAATTTCTTCATTGTAGGAGCCTGAAAGAGTGGCAAATTAGCCATTGCATGTGTTGATATCTCATGTCTTAGCTTGTATGAGAAGTTTAGAGTTTGATTTCAAATTTATGTCTCTGGTTTATAAAGATTGCTTATCATATGAAGCACGATTGAGCAATGGGTTCTCGGAAGCCAAACTGCTGTTAATCTTATTTCATTGTCCAGATTTGTTGATTTGCTATAGGCTTTCAATGAGTGGCCAACTTTTGTTTATAATTTATTCTATCACCTCTAAGTTGTGTTTTTTTTGCCTTCTTTGCTTGCCTACTTTACAGGCATCTGTGCAGATATAGCAGTCTCAAAGCATGAACACTGGTCATCCTTAGCACCTCTTCCATTTGAAATTGTCATTTCTGCAGGACAAAAGGCCAAGGAGGAGTCTTGGAACAGTGGCAAGTCCTCCCATTGCAATAGAGATCCTTCTTTCTATTCTTTTTGGGATTTTGCTTGCATCTCTAGGTTTGACTTATCTAGGCTTTAATTCTTTATAACAAGGAGCAGGTAACAGTGATTCAGATAGGAGGAGCAAACTTGTTCGTGATCTGAATGACCTAAGTGGAGAAGGAAATATTGAAACTATGCTTTCAGTTGAAATGGGATTAAGGGAACTTGCTTCCTTGAAGGTTTTTTTCTGATATATTCAACTTTTTGTTCCTTGGTTAAATACAGTTGTTTTCATTTTGATTTGCTTTTTCTCTTTTGAGCATACGAAACCAAAATTAGGCATAAATTGCTGGAAACGTGGGCTTCATGCTTGTTATAATGGATAGTAGTTTTTTTATTTATTTATCTAAATCACATTTTTTTCTTCGTTCCCTTTTCTTTATCTTGGTGTTTTTTTTTTTATTTCCTTAATGATTTATTATTACTGCTCTTTTAAGGTTGAGGATGCTGTTGTGATTGCATTTGCCCAACACCGACGGCCAAATTTGGTTCGACAATTTGCCTCATGTATGATCCATTGTCATGCTCTAGCTTTTTATGCATGCAGTGATTATTTTCATTGGATAAGTTTCATATTTCAGTTGATCTATAACAGGTAAGATCTAAAAAATAGATGAAATTGTAGGAAAGGAATTTTCAGCCTGGTTTTGTCCATATTCTAGGTTCATTAGTTAGTGCCTCGTTTTATTTATTTTCATAGTACCTTTACTCATGGTTCCTTATTGGCCTTTCCTCTTGGAAAAAGGTATGCAAAAACTGCTTTATTTGTCATTTGAACAACAAGCTTTATCTTTTCCCTATACGAAATATGACAGTTTTAGCCTCTATTTACAAGTGTTTTTGCCATGTTATAAAATTAAAATTTGCTTCTGTAGAACCATTTGGTGGCCTTTATGCTGTCCTTTCTTATACAGCTTAGCGAGATCTTTCTATATGTTTGGAAAGCCCTCATATTTCAAATTAAGTCTTTCTGCAAGAATGTTTGGTTACACGCTAAAAATTGTCAATTGTGTTTTCCATGCAGATCCCAAATCATCAGTCGATCCCAAGTTTATGGAGGCATTTGGTAATAGAGATGTTCTTATTGTTATTATATTATTTTATACTGGAAATGCTCTCACTGAGGGATACCATATTTATAGTAAACTGAAGCATCTCAGTAATGGTGAACGTGGTGTTGTGGGCTTCTTGATTTTCCTTTCTTTGTTTTTACTCGGAGTTCTTTTGTTTTTTAATTTTTCTTTATCTACGGGCCCATGTGTTCCCCTTCGGGTTGGGTTGGGGGTGGCGGGTGGCTTTTGTAATCGATCAAACGAATTGATTCAGAGTTAATGTTAGCTTCTTTTGGCTATAAATTTACTGCATCCTCTGCATTAGATTGGATTTTTATCTTGATGAGACCGTGTGCTTTTAAGTTTTTCTATGGGAAAGTAGGACTTTCACTCTGCATGGACATCAGATATTGTATATGCACGTGGCATATCATTTTATTGTTCCTCCTATATCCTGGCTTAGAATTGGTTCGTTCTCTTCCTAATTCATAGGCCTTCTGATATTCTTTCAGTCCTTTCTGGCTGGAAGTGGTTTAAAATAAACTGTGTATTTTGGTTCTTCTTGTTACAGCAACTTGCTAGTGCCACTTATAGCATGTAAAGCATCAGAGGCCTTGTGTATGGAAAAGCATTGCTTCTGTTTAACCTTCCAAGGCTGCATGCATGTTAGCAAGCATCCCTTGTGCTAAATTCAGTTCACCTGATTGACGGCCTCAAGATATATTTTGTGCATCTCCTCTATGTTGTCAAACAATATAGAAGAGGTGATTGAATCACTAATTTCAGCTTTCATATTCTTGGTTGCAGAACTAAGTCCAGAGGAGTCAGAAGATGTTCTTTTCAAGCAGGTCTGCTGCTTGCTTTTGTAAATTTGTTTATTTGTCATGCTGTAAGCCCTTGACATAATTGACCTTCTCTGACGATGCTTGCCCATGCTATTCGTCTACGCTTGAGTGGTGATTAAGTAATCCTTGGGAGAAATGTGTGGAGCATCCTGAGGTTTTTCTAACATCCTTGCAGCTTGCCACTATCATTTTTCTTTTTGCTTAAAAAAATGAAAAAATAAGAGGGCTTACTCTGTGATCCATCATGCCTTGGCAGCAGCAAGGTGGAGACTAATATGGTTGGTTATTGCTCAACAGTGGTGCGACTGTCATCTTTTTATATGAGAAATACAGGTCCTATCTCCTTATGGATAACCAATATGGACAACTTTCCACAGAACAACATCCTAAGTGATTTGGGCTTCTCAAGGTTTTGTTGAGCTATTAAAAGAAGAGCTAATGAGCTATCATCTTTTGCCCTTCATAACAACCATGAGAACCAACCACCAGAATCTGGCCATCCATAAACCTTTTTTTACCCCTCAATTTTATATCGCTGTTACTTTTTGATGTCCACCCTCACTGTTTATAGTTATAAATGCAGAATCATTCTGTAAACTTGGGCTGTGCCGATAGAGCTTATTAGGGACTCGATATCCTCAAAACTGAATTAGGCTTGTCTAGCTTTCTTTAGAAGCTTAAGATATGTTAGCTGGTTCACTTAAGATAAGTTAGATGGTCCACTGAAATCTTCATGCAAGGTACTTGGTTCTGAAAAACTAGTTTTGCATGCTTTAAGGGGTTATTTTATTAAAGGTTTTCTGTATGTTTGAGTCTGAAGTCATGAGTTCATGGTCTTTATAATTTTATATGATATGCTCAGGCTTGGCTTATATATTTTTGGAGAAGAGCCAAAGCTCATGGTGTGGAAGAAGATATTGCAGAGGAGCGACTTCAATTTTGGATCAGCCGCAGTGGGCAGTCTCCAACATCACATGATGCTGTTGATGGTAATTCTAATTGCCTCTATTGCCTGTTAGCTCCTGTTTTAGTATCTCCTGTCTCGTTATAATCTGCGATAAAATTATTCCACTACTTAGAGCTCCCCACAGCACATGCGCAGGCCAAAAAAAAAAAAAAGAAGAAAAGAAAAAAAAACCATTCATTTGTGCCACCATCTGACATAGTTTGTGGTTTATCTGGAGTATCACAACTATTTGTGGAAAGTTATGTTATCTGGACTCTTCTAAAATGTATGAAGTACCTGTGTCGCATACTCGACACTTTGATTCCAACACTTGTGTAAGGTTATGAGTATGGGATATATGTCAAACAAGTATTGTTGGGTATTCACCTAACAAAAATGTGTAGTAATTACAATTGATCATATAAATTTGCATTGAACTCCCACATTATGGATGAAAATGCATTTTAACACATTATAAATACTATTTATCCTATGAAATAAAAGAAATATAGTAAGAAACATGAATCTTTTGCCGTGTCCCCGAGTTCATGGGCAGTGGTGAACCCAAGATTTCATTGAGAGAGGGCTAAGAAAAAAAAATTTGTTGAAAAGAGGGGAATTTTTTTTGAGTTTTGGGGGATCAATACACTATATAGTTGCTATTTGCTAAATATCCAAAAATCTACAAGGGTAAAGCGAAATTTAGAAACTTTGGGGGACCAATACACTATATTATATATTTTGAAAATCCAAAAATTTGTAAGGTGTAAAGGAAATTTTCAAAACTTCGCCATTGTTCATGGGCATGGGAAGTAAATGAATCCGACAGTTAGACACAGACCCGAACCGACAGCAATACCCTAGTCCATGCAACATAGGTGGAAAGTATCGTAAAGAGAATGAATTGTAGACTTCGTTGTCTAGCAAGCAGGCAATGGAGAAGTAGCAAATTGTTCAATTATTTAGACATGACTTGGGGCAGCATATCAGGGAAGGATTGGTCTCTTCGACATAAATTTTATGTAAATAAATACTCTTGTACAGTTTTATGCATGCAAATGGTATTAATAGCAGTAAGTCACCTGTCTTATCTTACTTCTCTTGGCATAGGTTAATTATTGAGATAAATATATTAGAGATGTGCAATAAAAAAAGGAGAATAAAAAATAATAAAAGAAATACGTGAGAAGGCAAGAAAGGATGCAATTAGATGTTTTTAATCATCAAGATTTATTGTTACTAGGACCCTTTTTATGGGCTAACAATACTAATGAGAAATTTTAAAGTTTCTCATTAAAAATAAAATAATATTAGATGTAGAAGCACGTAAAACTCATGAGCATTTGCGAGGCTATATCTTTGCTTGCTTGTGAACTGGGGAGAGTAGACATCACATAATGCAAGGAACTTGGAAAACAATGGCATGGGGGTTTGTTACTGAAGCCTTCTGACATGATACTGGAAGAAAAGATTATCTTGGTTTTTGGCTGTAAATATTCTAATTGTTGTCTAAGAATGTGTGAAATGCTAACATTAATTAAAATGATTTTGTGCACATGGAAAAATTACAAATGATTTTGTGCAAAAGTCCTACTTTATGGCTTGCCATGTTTGCTCTGTTGCAGTTGAGCGAGGTTTGACAGAGCTGAGGAAACTGGGAATAGAGCAGCAACTGTGGGAAGCATCCCGCAAGGAAATTGACTTGCCGCCCTCTTTGGCCTCGGTTGCTAATTCCAAACTCACTCCAGAATCAGAGACATCTCCGTGAAAATGGAATAGAACAGCAAATATGGGAAGCCTCCCGCAAGGAAATTGACCAGCCCTCTTCAGCCTCAGTCGCTAATAGAAACTTGCTGCTGAATCAGATACCCCTCCGTGCTGGCTGTGGCAGTCATTCATTGTTTCTTCCAGATTTTTTTTTTCTTCTTGTTCTTTTTTCCAATTTTCCCTGTATTTTCATCCAGTTCATTAGGATGGCCTTCTTTATTCTCTGTGTTTCCTTTGAGAAATGTGTCTACATTATATCTATTCTGGTTGCCTAAGCATAGAAGAGAACTATAATCGTTGTATTATAGGGGATGTTTGAGGGGAGTGTAGCTAAGGCTGTTTGTAAAATAGATTGGATGCTATAAACCCAAATTAAAGGTCAATACATTTGAAAACTAATGAAATTATTTTTTAAATGATTTTGCTATTTTATTACCTCTACTATGCATGTGCTGCAGACTCTGAATTTGAAACTCATTCACATGGGAGAAAAAAAATTCCAAACATTGCTTCAGAACTTGTTGCACTGTGGATAATCATCAAGCATCATCTAATATTATCCGTGTCTTTTACCTGGGTTCAATGCTGCTGTAGTTATTGTTCTTGCCAGATAATGTGTAGCATTTGGTATATGGCACTGGAGTTTCTTGATGGCCACTTGGATGAATGAATCAGATTCTTTATTTCACTACATCACGTGTTAAATCACTTGGATTTAATAGATGATATTATCTTTTTTAAATTCATAATTTTGCTTAACATTAAAAAAAAATAACAAAATAAGAACGTGAGTTTGAATCAATAACAACATTATTTGTCAGATTTGGATGATTAACATATGGCATAATGAAATAAGGAGTTTGAATGATTTTGAATATTAAGATCTGAACGAAAGCCGAACTCTTGAATGAAGGGTATTTTGAGTTTTAGACAGCTTTCTTGTAGTTTTCAAGAAAAAAGGTACTCGTAATTTTATGATTAGTGTTACTTGAGTCTAAATTGAGACTTTTCAAAAAAAAAGGTACTCGTAATTTTATGATTAGTGTTACTTGAGTCTGAATTAGGGCTAAAATTGAACGTTAATTCTAGGTTTACGCAAAGTTTTATATGTCTAGACTAGCTTTACCAACCATAACTGTTTCAAAACTACTTCACGTAGTTTTTCACTCACTAACCAAAGAAAGTTTTGATGTTGTAGTGAGTGAGTGAAAAGCTACCTAGATGGTTTATTTGTTTTTTTTAATTATATTGATATATTTGTTAGTAAGATGCACATATATAACGTGTGTCACCTCTTAATATATATATATTAAAAAAATAAGAAGTGCTCTGTATACGCAGCAAGCACAACTGCGGGAGTTTCCCTGACAAAGCTTTTTTACAAACTTAATTCTATAATTGAGGGATGTTTTAACTTTATTCTCGAACTCGAGTTCATCGCTAATCGAATTGGCGTTTATAATAAAAACGCTAATTGGATTAGCGATTTTAACCTAAAAAACACCAATTGAATTGGCGATTTTAAGAAACCGCTAATTCAATTGGCGATTTCATTAAAACCGCCAATTGAATTGGCGGTTTTACTACAACATAAATCCTAGTCGTCTTCCTCAGTTCATTCTTGTTTTATATCAACAATCGTGAGTCTCTCTCTCTCTCTTAGAAAATAGAGAAATACCAAAAACTAAGGGTCCAAAGTGCAAACAAATTTACTTGTTTCCATATGCAATGTGTGAGCTTGAAATGAAATATAAACTAAAGCATTTTTATGTCTATAACTAAAATAAAACAAAGAGTAATGCACATATTCACCCACACTCGGAGTATAAGCTTGCGAACAAGTGAGAGAGGCCACGTTGAGCCTCTAATGATCCTAATTGTTTATTCCTATTTTTAAATTAAATTAAATATTCTTAAAACTTTTAATTTTATATGCAAACACATGTTATAAGGCCATTTGTTAGCTTTATATTTAACTTTAAAATATATTTAACTTTATTAGCCATTTCATTTTTTTTTTCTTTTCATATTTTTAATGTAAATATCTTATTGAATACTTTTTTTATTTCATTTTTATTCTTTATTAATTTTATTAGCAATTCCAATTAACTTTATTAATTTTTTATTCTTTACATATTTTTTATTGTTGGCCCACTCTCTCATTTTTATTTCTTTCATTATATTGCTTAAAGCAAAGCTAATTAAATTAAATTTTAATTTAATACATTTGAAGGAAAATGTAGCAGAGAACTTAAACTAAAGTTTTTTTTATGTCTATAACTAAAATAAAATCAAGAATAATGCATACACAAAAATTTGTTACCACATATAATTGATGGACTAATAATGCACATATTTACTCACAAAGATTCAATAAAAACAAACAAATCAACATACAATGGTTGTAACAATAAAAAATAAACATACCTGTGGTTTACCCACACTCGGAGGAGAACCCGTGAATGAGAGAGAGAAAGACGCGAATGAGAGATAGAGAGAGGGAGGCGTGACAATGTCGTATATGTTTTGTAACCTGATGCGCGAGAGAGAGAGAGAGAGAGAGAGAGAGAGAGAGAGAGAGACTCACGATTGCTGATATAAAACGAGAATGAACTGAGGAAGACGACTAGGGTTTATGTTGTAGTAAAACCGCCAATTCAATTGGCGGTTTTAATGAAATCGCCAATTGAATTAGCGGTTTCTTAAAATCGCCAATTCAATTGGCGTTTTTTACTATACGGTTAAAATCGCTAATCCAATTAGCGTTTTTATTATAAACGCCAATTCAATTAGCGATGAACTCGAGTTCGAAAATAAAGTTAAAACATCCCTCAATTATAGAATTAAGTTTGTAAAATGACTTTGTCAAGAAACTTCCCCACAACTGCAAAGGGCACTTTGGTACGTATAGTGGACGATTAAAAATATATATATTGGGAAGTAAATGAAAGAGACTGATATGTAATTGATTATATGTAGCTGAATATGTAAATAGGACATTATAGAGGGACTTCATGACGCAGAAAACCTTAACCAGCAATATAAAATGGGCAATGATTAACACGGCCCACGTGGGATGGTGAGTTAAGTGTGAAGTTGCCATCGTTGTCACAACCAACCAACAGAACCCAAAACTACCCAACGCCGGCGATACCGCCCGTAACCGACCTCACCGAGCACATCATTACGTGACGGAGGAGGCTCTCTCTCTCTCTCTGTGCTTCGAATCGACCAATCAGGCGGCGGCGGCGGCGGCGGCCGTTCCAGCAAGAACCAGAAGAAGCGGGAGCCGAATTTTTCAAAGGCCAAAGCCCACAAAAAGGCAACTGCTACCACCGCATTTTCTACTATTTCCATTTTGAAAAAAGCCATAAATCTCAAAAAGTAAGACAGACAATGGCCAAAGAGCAAAAGGAAGGCCTTGCAATCATCAACACCTTCCAGGTACTCTCTCTCTCTCTACTTTTTGACAGTACTTACATACACATATGTATGTATAGGCGTAGATGTGCATATAATTCTCTGGATCTAGGGTTCACATTGTGCTTACTCATTTACAGATTCGATCTCTTCTCTTCATTTGCTTAAACACATATCAATATATATATATATATATATGCAGAGAGACGAGGAAGACAAGGAATTTGATCTCGGATCTGACGAACCTGAGGCCCCACTGCCCCTCACAGTCACTTCAAGGGTAAGTTTGTTTTATATATATATATATATATATAGAGAGAGAGAGAGAGAGAGAGAGAGAGAGAGAGAGAGAGAGAGAGAGAGAGAGAATTGCATAGAGAGAGGAGAGAAAGCAATGCATTTTGATGTATGTCTGTATGGTGGTCGTGGATGCAGGTGTTGTATATGTTGGGGGATATTGCAGCGGGTCCGGCTTATCGGTTCAACCAATGGTTGGAACTGGTTCGTAAACGCAGTGGGAGACATCGCTCCTCAGGCTTTCCCCGCCGATCTCACGGAGTCGATATTATGCCCTTGAGGTTATCCCGACCCCCCAACCAAGATTGTTGCTTCAGATTTGAACTTACTGTGCTAGTTAATGGCTTTTAAATAAACTTTACAGGTGTAATTAATTTGACTCATACAATCAACGAGTAGTGCTAAATTAAGTAATTTTGGAGTGCAAATTGCTATTCTTCCGAAAGAAAAGATTAGGAAAATTAACTTAAGAAACTTTATTGGTAATTATTCAGTACTATTCACTTGCAAAATAAAAAGGTGGTCTGAAAGCTATGCATTTGATTCAAATTACTGTAGAGGGAAGAAAGAAGGATAAAAGTACTGTTGGACATTAGCCAAAAGTTAGGCCAATAATACTAATTTGTGTTCTATCTTCAAACAGAAGGGATTTGGAATTTTGTGAATTTAAGACTTTGTCAAGCATTTTTTTTTCTTCTGTTCATTAAATCGTCTTGTCCTCCATTCTGTCTGTCTGTCAGTTTTATGAGGTTTGTATATATAACGATATTTAATGTATTTCAAAGAAACGATATTTTTGCTATCTTGTTTTGATAGAGCAAAAATTAGCAGTGTCCTTGATATTTTCCTTTTTTGTTATTTTTTATTTTTTAGCTCATGATGTTGCATTGATGTCTTAGTTTTTATTATTGGAATTTATATCACTTAAAGCAGTAATTAACTTGTATGACAGGGGCCTATTATGTGCTTGGTGCTACCATCAAATAATTGAAATTATGGTAGTATCCAATTATCTGTTTAATGTGTGCCAAAAACATGGCCAAGTTTGTGTGACAGTAATGGGTATCACATTGGTGGGAATATAGGGCGATATGTCTCCAGCTTGTGTTTCAATGACTTTTATAGCTTTGATATTCTCATTGTAGCATGGTTCTCATTATGGGAGGGATTTCAGGGCAGGAGACTCAATTTCTGATTCAAAAAGTTCTCCGCCTTCTGAACTAGCTACAGAAATCAGTTTGTGGGAAAGATTTGGTAAAGCTGTTACGGTGGACATTGAGTCGAGTTCCTTTTCATGGAACATGCTCTCTTCACTTCACCACACTGAGCATAGTAGTAGCACTGAGCAGTCGGAGGATGAAATGAATAAACCCTTAGAGGTATGCAATCCATCTGAGCTTATTTTCAAGACACCAACGTTTGAAGAATAAATTTGCAGACTAAGGAAGACATTACTGACACTGTTTCCAATAGAGTATAAAATACAATGTTCTGTCTATTTTTCTCCACACAAGAAACACCAAAACTTGGTTAAATTTTGAAGCCAACTGCAGTCTTCTTAATGCTCCTTGTGAGGTTAATTTGGATGGTGTCTTGGTCTGTTATGCCATCTATATAATTTCAACAGTCTATTTCATGATGGGAGGATCTTGGAGGTTCATAGACAAGAACAAGTCAAAATGCTGGAGTTTGCAGTTCATATTTTCATGCCCTGATGTCAGAGCACTATGCAAAAGCCATGTGCACAATTTATGCCATCTGGCTATGTTCCCTTTCCAAGGAAGATGACTAACTCTTATAAGGTCATTAGTACAAATAATATTCAGCATGATGTTTAATTGTGTTGACAATATGTTGTGCCTTTCTTTAACACTGTTTTTCTTTTTCTTCTTTTCTATTTTTTTTCTCATTTTAATGAGGCAAAATATACAACTGCATTGTTGTTTTTTACTTTTATCTGTTATCTTATATTCATGTGGATACAGGTCACTGTGAATTCTGGGGGAGTTGTTTTTTTTGCTCTATTCAGCCAACCTGGGCTTGATGAATCCTCCACTAAGGAAGCAGCTGCTGTTATAAAGATATCATCTTCAAGGATGGCTACACAGTCAGAGCGCCTTGGCTATGAGTTTGCAAAGTGGCTAGGAGTCCGAACTCCACAAGTTGTACCTTCTTACTTCAGCTGTTACTTGATTTCTACCAACTTGGGTCATAAGTCTGACCTTCTGGCAAAAATGTTGCCTTAAAACATTGCAGGCTAGAGTAATCCACAATTCTAGTCCGGAGTGGTTGCAGATCAAGGAAGCTGCAGACAAAGCAAGAGTTGCAGCAATTTCAGAAGGAGATGAAGTTGGTGAACTGACATGTTCAGAACTTTTGGAAGCTCTTGAGCTGAGCCGATGCCTTCTACTAATGAAGTGCGAACAGAATCTGATTTTATTGTAAATGTCGTTATATAAAGCAGCAGCATGAAATATCCTTGCTCCCTTATGCTGTTTGTGCTTGCTGTCACTTACTATGTATGCTGAGGGCAGCAGGGAAGCCAATCAGCTTCCCACCTTTATATACTAGGCTGATGAAATCATAGTCTATCTAATCTGTTAGGGTCATCTGACCAGGCCAAGTGATTTGCCAGAAAATAACTTTTTTTGGAACAATGGTTTACTGGTTAAGGTTGCAGCATGTGCACTGATTGGAGCAGAATTAGAGTATCACAGAACAGTTTCTTTAGATGGCACATATAACCAACGTCAAGCAATAGAAATGAGGAGGTGATTTTCCTGATTGGGCCAGTGGTCCACAATCCGGTTGTCCTTTATAGGTGCAAAAATGGATTGATCCCCCTAGCCAGCCATGTAGACAGCAGTTAGGGGAGAAAGCATGAATTTCATGACACAAAGCACCATTAAATGTAAACTAAGGTGATCAGTGGATTTTGATTTGTTTCTCCTGACCAAAACTTTTGTTTTTGCAGTTATGTACATGGATCTCCTCTATTAGAAAACTCTAATGCATTTGATTCACGAGAAGCTGCAGAAAAGACAGCAGCAGCTCTTGGCAGGATCTTGATGTTGGACCTAGTCATCAGAAATGAAGATAGGCTTCCTTGTCGTCAACTCAGGTGGCGTGGAAATTCTGCAAATTTATTGTTGGCTGACAAAATGGCATCAGCAAATATGGATGCATTGGAGGAAGCATTTGATTCGGCAATCAAGACATATAGACCAAGGATTATTCGGGCTCTTCAGAAAGAAAGAAGAGCAACTTCAGTAGATAGCAGATTGAGCCCTCCTAACTCAGGATTGGTATCTCAGAGCTCTGATATTTTTGATGTCACACGATCACCAAAATCTCACAACATTAGCCCAATAAGTCAAGCTTCAAATGCATCAACAGTGGCTGATTTCCATATTGTAGCCATTGACTCTGGTGTTCCGCGCCGACCACCTGCCGGGAAACGTGCAAATGACCAATCAAACTATCCTAAGCTGGTTGAGCTCCTCATCAACAGTTCTCAGTACTCCTCATATATCTTACACGAGATAACTGGAGGGAAATCAGGATGTCCACCAGATGATGCTGATGTAATGACTGATTTGCATTTGACTGAAATGACTTCAGTTGTTCATGAATTTCGGAGCGGATTCCGTGCAGCTCTAAGGGACTTGCAGGGATTTCATATATTCCTACTTACACTTTACCAAAAATTGGATAGCCTGTTACGAGCATTCCTAAATATTATAAATAGAACTTCCTCAGTTGAATTTGACAAAGAGGATTTAGTGGTTCCTGGGTCACCATCACAGGTTGCAGGGATAGGTGTTCATTGTCCCTCTCCACCAAGTAAGGAACGGGCTATTAATGACAACCATCCTGATGATCCAGAATTGCTGAGGACAGCTCCTAGGTGGTCATCGTCAGGATGCAAAGAGAGCTCAGACTCTAGTTCTCCCATCTCACGAGATGGTTGGCATGGAAAGTTCAACAAAGGGAGTGGGGAACCACTTCGCAGTGTGCGTATGACAACAAAGCTCCGTGACTTCCACAAATTTGCTAAGGTTTGTTATTTTCTTTGAAGTCAACTTTGCTATTAGAAAAAAAGTTTACATGGTTTGTGTGGTCATGAGACACAAATCACTGCTTAATACAAGAGATGATATTCTATGTCCACAAATACATAGGTATTGATTCTCTCGTAGAACTGAGGTTGTTGATATTGTTTTGGGTTCTGACTATGAAGATGATGATATACAGAATTATTACTTATTAAGAAAAATTGATGTCCAGAATTATTGGAAAAGGTTTCTTTAGAGGGATGGCATCTTCCTTCTGATAAACCATAAGATCAGAAGAATCAATGACAAACTAGTCAATGTTTTCTTCTCATTTGAAGGAGTATAATTATGGGCAGTACAAGGATGTTTATCCCAAGAATTGACCTTGATAGCTATGGCTCTGATCTATTGTGCAGTCTGGTGGTTTTGACTTTTTAGTTGGCAAATTTTGGAAATATTGCTTCTAGGTGGATTTGATTGACAGGTGCCTTATTTTGAGAAGATGTGCCGTAAGCTTAGGCATTCTATTAATGAACATTATCTTGGTATACATTTTCTTGTTCTATCACCATGGGTAAACCACACGCATTCTGCCCGATTGGCTGTATGTATAGAACAGCCCGATTGAAGGAGTGATGTTTTCCTTCTTCTGCATATCATCAAAGGGTCCTATAGTCATATTTAAATAATAGTTGTACTAAGAGCTTATATCATGTTTCGGTGCTTCTTGCATCAGCAGAACTTTGTCTGAACAAGATTTTTACTAACAATAAGTTTTATCTTCTTATCATGATTATCAGGTTGATGTGGAACTAAACAAAGAATTGGAACAGTGGAATGAAATGCTTAGAAATGATGCCGTAAAACTATGCCAGGAGAACAATTTCAATACCGGTTTTTTTGAGGGCAGTGATAATAATGGTGTTGTTGATGCATATGAGTTGAAGGTAATTATTTTGTCAAACTTGGGATGAATTTCTCGCATATATGGATTGACCGTTGCTTTCATTCTCTTGGCTTGTGTTTTCTTAGATAGATAGAACTACATCTATATTTCTTGTATTTACAGGTCAGACTTGAGCACATTCTTGAGAGGATAGCATTGATATCGGATGCTGCAAGTACAGAGAAGCCATCATCAATTTCAGGTAGCCTCTTCATTGGTGGGGCCCTTGCTGCAAGATCTGTTTACACACTGCAGCATTTGGGGATCACACATATATTGTGCTTATGCTCTAATGAAATTGGACAGTCAGATTCTCAGTTTCCTGAGTTATTTGAGTATAGAAACTTTTCTGTAAGTTCTTTCTTCCTACCTTCCTGTTCCTGGAGTTGTTCCCGCCCCCAGGCTATTTTTTTGTCATAGATGACCTATATTTATGTTGATAATTACTATATAGATGTGCTTATGTATGCATGTATTTCTTTTTCCTTTTTGGTCCATTGGCAATGGACTACACAACGGGGGTAGCCCTCCCACTAACCACACACCAACCCAACCCCCACCCCCACCCCCCCCCCCCCCCCCACCAACAAAAAAAAAAAAACCGAACATCAGATGAAGCTGTAATTGGGAGAGTTCTATGGGAGTAATTTTCTGATTTTCCATATGTTATTATTACAGCACTTTTTGCTGCACTAGAACTGGATCTCTCCATCTTTTTGGTATACTAGAATTGGGTTTTTGTGTAGTTTTGTTTACAGCATTTCAGTGTGAGCTCCAGTTCATTAAGAAGCTTTAGTACATTGCCTTTGAGATGACAGCATATGTTATCTCGCCCATGAGAAAATGTTTTGACTGAATATATGTACAGGATAAAAGGAAAATTGGTTTTTGTTCTAGGTCTGGGCTTTTTGGATTGTTGTTAGGCTCTATATATCATTCCTATCGTTCTGCTTTATTCAACCCATGAAACTGGTGGATTGACTGCATTAATGTGGTGACATAATAAACATGTGAGGAATGATAAATATGAACATAAGTTGGTATAAAAGAAATTTTTGTTAATCAAAATACAGCATGGTTTGGGGTCCGAGGATATGCATCAGTAATCGATTTCTATGAAATATTTTCTGTGAATGCTGTATAATATTGTCTTATCCCACATGAACAGATATGCGATGAAGAAGATACAAACATCAGCAGTATCTTTGAAGAAGCACATGATTTTATTGATCATGTGGAACAAACAGGGGGGAAGGTTCTGGTTCATTGCTTTGAAGGGAGAAGTAGAAGTGCAACAGTAGTGCTTGCTTACTTAATGCTAAGAAAGTAAGTGACATTTGTGTATTTGAATGGTATATATGGCATTTTATACATATACCTTGAAAAAAGTCTAAATTTGGTGAGGATTCAGGAACCCAATCATTTTTTGATGTACACATCATTATCCCACATAATATCACGCTCAGTCAAGTGTGATATTTAACGATGAAAAACTTCATCATTGATGGTTCCTGTTCCCTTATAATGCAGGAACTTAACTCTATTGGAAGCATGGAATAAGCTAAAACGAGTTCACCGCCGAGCCCAGCCCAATGACGGTTTTGCCAAGATTCTTTTAGACCTAGACCAGAAGTTGTATGGGAAAGTTTCCATGGAATGGCAACAGCGGAAACCAATGATGAAAGTTTGCCCCATCTGTGGAAAGAATGCTGGCTTGAGCAGTAGCTCACTCAAGCTCCATTTGCAGAAAGCACACAAGAAGCTATCATCGGGGAGTGTGGACAGTGCCATGACAATGGAGATCCAAAAGGCTTTAAGCGCACTCAAGATAAGTCGAGGTGGAAGTGTCAGCCCTACACAGAGGCAATCTGGTTCAATGATGGATGAATTGGACCGGTAAGCTTCCATTGGTTTGTGTAAAGTAACCCAGAAACCCTCTGCCCTTGTGATTGTTGATTTATTTGGGATCAGAATCCAAATGAAATGTAGTATATATTGGATATACTGATCATTTGTTCATGTAAAATGTAAATACCTGTAAATGAAGATTGTACATTGATTCAGCACTGAAGTAGCTCAGGCCCAAGTTGGTTGCTACTTATGTTTTAAGCAGTCTAGCTCGGCACAGCAAGCCATCACATAGCAGTTATATACGAACTGTGTAAAAAACAGGTCCTTTACCTGAATGTTGGCTAGAAAATATAACCATGGATATTGCAAAAATAAATAAGAAATAAAACCTATCCTTGCGTAAATCAGGGAAAAGTAGAACCAATTGAACCTTGAACTTGACAAACATGTCCTTTTATTATGAAACCTCTGCAAATGTAATGCTAACATCCTACTTTTTGAGCTGAAATATGCGCGCAATTCATAATGTGTTACAGATACAGCCACAAATTCATAGACTGGTTCTGCTTAACTGCCAACCAGTCTTTAAATGAAACAGACTTTAAAAGTAGCCAATTTGAACAGAGCAGCAGTACAAACAACATAGAAAAAGCCTGACCTACACAGCGATTGGTTCTGGTAATGGCTCTGGAGGAGCACCGCTGCTGCCATTGAGAACAGTCACATTACCATCAGAATCAACATCAACTATAACTGAATCACCCTCTTTAATCTCTTCGGCCAGCATCTTCTCGGCCATGCTGTCCTCCAAGAGTCTCATTATGGCTCTTCTAAGCGGCCTTGCCCCATAGCTTGGGTTGTATCCTTCCTCAACCACCCTATCTCTGAACCTCTCCGTGACCTGAAGCTCTATTTCCTTGGTTTTCAGCCTGTCAAATACTTCTTTTAGCATTATATCAGCTATCTCCTTCACCTCCAGCTTCGTGAGCTGCCGGAATACAATCATCTCATCCAACCTATTCAAGAACTCTGGCCGGAAATATTGCTTGAGTTCCTCGGTCACGAGACTCGTGATTCGGTTGTAACTGCTATCCTTCTCGTCATAATCCAGATCAAAACCTATTCGGCGGCCTCCCTTCTCAATCACACTACTTCCGACATTTGATGTCATAATCAAAAGCGTATTCTTGAAATCCACGGTTCTGCCTTTGCTATCTGTCAACCTTCCATCCTCAAGAATTTGAAGCATCATGTTGAAGACATCAGGGTGTGCCTTCTCAATCTCATCAAAGAGTACAACAGTGTAGGGACGACGCCTAACAGCCTCAGTTAGCTGACCTCCTTCAGTATAACCAACATAGCCAGGAGGTGAACCGATGAGCTTGGAGACAGTGTGTCTCTCCATGAACTCACTCATATCGAGCCGGATCATGGCTTCTTCGGAGCCAAAGTAGTAGGCAGCGAGTGCTTTTGCCAGTTCCGACTTTCCGACACCAGTAGGACCAGAGAAGATGAAACTAGCAATGGGTCGATTGGGGTTCTTGAGTCCAACACGGGCACGACGAATAGCACGGCTGATGGCCTTGACAGCTTCATCCTGACCAATGACTCGCTTGTGGAGAGTCTCTTCCATCTTGAGGAGGCGGTCAGATTCATCAGTTGACACTTTCTCAACAGGAATGCCAGTCCACGAAGAGACAATATGCTGAATATCCACTTCTGTCACCACAGGACCTGCTTCCCCAGCTTCAGTCTCTGCTTTGCTCATCTCTTTGCCCTTGTCTACAAGAGCTGTAATCTGAGCCCTAAGGTCCATTTCTCTATCACGTAACTCCCCAGCCTGTTCAAAAATTCTAGTTCTGTAAGCTTTGTAGGAAAATAATAAGGGAAGGTACATTCTGCATCCTAATAGGCTAAGACAAACAAAAAATGATTTTTTTTAATGACATATGCTTGGAAGGAGTATGCACTGGTGTTGAATTTCTCATATTTTTCTTTTTCAAGTAGCCCAAATACAACTCCTATCTTGCCAATAACTAAAATAGATCATACACAGTGCACAAGGCGCTCCCGCCCAACTATATAATTTATTATTTAGTTCCTCCTCACACTCAGAAAAGAAATTCGGTATTGCTAAAACTCAATTATACATGACAATCCAACATCCAACAGATGAGAAAAAAGTAATAGCTTACGAGTACCTTTTCAAAGTCCTGGCTTCGAACAGCTTCATTTTTCTCTTTTGTGATCTGCCTCAGCTCTTTATCAAGCTCTCTGGCCTCCTCTGGGAGCTGCAAAGAACAAAGAATGTAACTCAACCGCCTAGAAGTGTAACAGGGCGAAAGGGAATAGCGAGGCTGGCATAAGTGCTCATACCTGTGCATGACGAAGCCGAACCCGAGAACCAGCTTCATCAACCAAGTCAATTGCTTTATCAGGCAGGAAACGATCGCTGAAATGTATAAAACCACCCATCAGATGCGGAATTGAGTATTACTGGGTAAGAGAAAGGATACACATTGCACAAGTATAAAAATATGAAAATAGATAATGGACAAGTAAGGAGGCAACCATTAAACACGGAAGCTACTAGTGAACTTCTGGAAAACAATATATGAAGAATCTCTCTCTAATTTGTGTCAATGTGCTCACTTGATCAGTGTTATATAATATCTCCGAAGTTAGTTAATTGTGCACACACCCAAATCTAAGCTGTCAACACGTATTGCAGCTCTCTTTCTCTCTCTCTCTCCCCTGGAAAAAAAAAAAAAACCAAACCCAATGCGTTGTAGCAAGTAGATGCAAGTGCCTACATATAGTACTTGCAATCTCTCTCTCTCTCTCTCTTTCAACCAGTTTCATTCTCTAGTCCGCAAGTGCTTGCTATAAGAGAGACCAGATACTGGCTTGAATTTCAGTCTGACAAGATGGAAGGGGACTCTCTGCATATATTTTATATATACATACATATATTTCCTTTAAGTGTTTATAGTTATATATCTGTGTGTACACTCTTTTTTAAAATTTGTGTGCGGCTTTGGGCAGTGGTTGTGGGTTTGGGTTTTTTTTGGTGGCCGCGGGGCTAGGGGGTAGGTTGGGTTTGCTTATTATTTGAAGAAAGAGTATCTGTCATGTTGCAGTTCTGCTGTGCACTATATTGCTAACAAAGAGTGCTATTTCCAAACTATTTTTTTATCCTAATATAATTATAATAACATTAGTTCCATCAAATTCATCCTTCCACCATTTTAATTTCTCCATTTCTAACATGATTTTGTTTTTCATCTAAGAAACATGGACACTGACACAAGTACAAATATGGAAACGGGCACGGACACGGCAATTTTTAAAAAATGAAGACACGACCAGGGTGGGAAAATGGCAAAAAATATATTTCTTATATATTTTATTGGCCGTGAGTATGAATATAACATCCACAAACTACAAAAAAATATAAAAACTAATACCATTTAATATGAAAAACACATTGAATCCATAATTAAATCATCATTTGACATAAAACATGATGAAAATATGATTACAATTCAAACTTGCAATGTATTTCATGTGTGTTTAAGTGATGGATACATGTATTTGGCGCGTCTAATGAAAAATAATAGATAAACATTCAGGACACACCAATTGGCATGCCTGAGAAGTATATGTGCCAGATACGTGTCCAACACGGATACGGCACCCTCTTAGGAGTGTCCGTACTTCCTAGTTTCTCATCAAAGAAAAGAGAAGAAGAAACTGCGAGACTATAAACACACTTCCCCATATAACAATAAGTTTAGTTATAGCTGTTACAAATTATTTTATTAAAGGGATATCCATATCATGTAACATTGTCAGTGAGTGCAGATGTACAGAATACAAACACCTAATGAAGGTGAATTATTGCTGAGAACACATACCTAATGTACTGGTATGACAGTTGCGCTGCAGAAACTAATGCCTCGTCTGTGTAACGAAGCTTGTGGTGTATCTCATATCGCTCTCGAAGCCCTTTCAAAATCTGTATAGTTTCATCAACAGTGGGTTCAGGCACCTTAACTGGCTGGAAACGTCTCTCCAAGGCCGGGTCTTTCTCAATGTGTTTTCTGTATTCATCTAGTGTGGTGGCCCCAATACACTGCATTGGTTGGGGTACCAATAATTATTTCTCTGGAAACTAAAATAATAATAAGCTTCACAGTATATGTATGCCCATTAATGTCGAATGGGGCAAGTCAGAGAGTTCTGGCCAGCAAGTAATCAATTCCAGAAGTACATGAATCGTAGGACTGTGAAAGTAATATAATCCAAATAAATACATGATCAAGAAGAGACTGGAATTATCAATTAAGCACTCCTGATACCATTTTAATCATGAATAAAAATTCTACTTATCAAAAATATCACGAACAAAAATTCTAATATAACTTTGGAGACATTATTAAACACAGTGCCAGCACTGTGACTATATATCTCAACTGTCCTGCATGTGTCCATAAATTGGAAACTTATTCTTTTGGACAAGTGGTCAATCTTCCTTGGCCACTCCAGGACACGAGCCCCCCTAGGATGCTGGGATGCAAAACTTCTTTAATATAGCAAGAATACGAGTATTAAAGAGAAACCATGCAGTGTTTACTCTAAAATTATCAAATGCTTTAAGTTTTCTCCTTTGGTTTAGACCTGAAGCAATCTCTCAAAAAAGAAAAAATTGAGTTCAAATTAGGAGGAGATGGGGACGTGAATGCGTTGTCATAATTTTGTGTGCATACCCCATATACCTGCCATGTAAATGTCCTACTTCAAACTACTTATTGGGCCAACTAACACATGTAATGTGCCAAATCCTTATACATGCTAAATAGCCAGAGATTAGAAGGAAAAGCTAAATAACGAGAGCTGAAAATGAAAATAAAATACAAGCTACATGATTAGTGTGCATGTGCATGTTACCTACGATTAATGCGTCAAATCCGTATTGACAACACATGACCAGTAATCTAAAAAACAAGTGAAGATATATAGTAAGTATATATGTCTTAGTTGTACCTGCAATTCACCTCTTGCAAGAGCTGGTTTCAAGATGTTTGCAGCATCAATTGCCCCCTCTGCTGCTCCTGCTCCGATTAATGTGTGCACCTCATCAATAAATAGTATTATTTCATCACTTTGTTTAATTTCCTCCATCAGCTTCTTTAGTCTCTCCTCAAACTCTCCACGATATTTCGTGCCAGCAACAAGAAGACCCATATCAAGGGTTATAACCTGAATTACAGACATTACAGTATTATCTTCTGGCTTTAACAGGAAAATGGAAACAACTATAATATTTAACCCAACTAATATCACCGGGAGCATACCCCCTGAGTACATCCGGGTGATTATTTGATGTTAAACAAGAACGTCTCGAACACAAGAAAATCAAGCAATTAACTACCATGACATGCTATTTCATATCCCCGGAAGTGCATTAAAATAGATTTTATGGTTTGAAATAAAAATCATGTCACATTCGCAACCGATTTCTCACCTTCTTCCCCTCTATTGTTTCTGGAACATCACCATTTGCAATTCGTTGTGCAAGGCCTTCTGCAATTGCTGTTTTTCCAACACCAGGCTCCCCAATAAGGCAGGGGTTATTTTTTGTCCGCCGACCCAAAATTTGAGTCACACGTTCTATTTGCGGCTGCCTTCCAACAACTGGATCCAGTTTACCCTGATAATGAAAGAGAATCAACTCAAGTACCCTTCCTATGAACAGCAAGCATTCATAGAAAAAACAAATAAACTTTATAGCAAACTACCTCCTCTGCCAATTTTGTCAAATTAGTGCCATACTCCTCCAGGGTCGGCATCTTATTGCCGCTGGATCCCCCTCCAACACCGGCACCAACAGCTTCTGTACTTTCTCCGACCATTCGAATGACCTACTTGCCCCAATGAAGATTCTATTTTAGTTTATTAGAATTTAGGAATCAAATTGATGGAATTGGGAAAATAAAAAAATTGGGTTGATGAGCAAACTAGCCTGTGTGCGGATGTTATTTGGATCAGCCCCTAGATTTTCAAGAACACGGGCAGCCACACCTTCACCCTCACGAAGCAATCCCAATAGCAAATGTTCAGACCCAATATAATTATGACCTGAAACATTACGCAATAAAATTAATGCAACTATATAGTGAGTGTAATTTCAAAATGTATATCACAAAGCTTTCTGTATGTAAAGAATTATACAAAAGCAGGAAGACATACAGACAAATGGAACAAATACCTTCCTTATAATTCTTGCAAAGATTTTTTAGGCTAACAACCATTGATTCTAATTTCAAACCTAAGAAAATAAGTGAAGTGGTTACCAAGAGAGCGGGCCTCCTCCAGAGAGAGCTCCAGAACACGCTTTGCACGAGGGGTAAATGGAATCTCCACAGCAACAAATCCACTACCCCTTCCGATGATCTTCTCCACTTCCACACGGGCATCTTTCAAATTGATTCCCATGGACTTGAGAACCTTAGCAGCAATGCCAGTGCCCTCACCAATAAGACCCAATAAAATCTGCTCTGTCCCAACAAAATTGTGACCAAGACGTCTTGCCTCCTCTTGTGCAAGCATAATCACTTTTATTGCTTTTTCTGTGAAACGCTCAAACATAGCTTTTGGCACAATTCGGCGAGCCCTTCCTCGTCGAACAGAGGTTGCAGCTGCCACCACAGAATGGAAATCTTGTACAGATCTAACCATAGTATCTAAAGCATTAGATCCTCGCAACCCGGCGAAACTTCTCATTCTAAGTGGAGATGCTTGTAAAGTACACATCATCTTCACAGCTCTTTTTGTTTTCCCAGATCCCTTGAGCTGGCCATGTCTTTCACCAGCAACTGAAGAAAGGAAATTAGTTGACTGAACCAGAGCCCTAGCCATGACTTCCACTAAGTGGTCTGCATTCAGCAATGGTAAAATTAAACAGTAATACCATGGGCATGAAGAATGCAAAAAACATATCTCAGCATGCAACTTCCAAGACCGAATATTAAGCATCCGACTTTCATTAATCAGGACAACTATGGGTCCACAATAATAGTACAAAAAGTTCAAAAGGAGCAACATATAGAAGAACCCAACTACCAACCTTCCTATTCAGAAAAGTAAAAATAAAATATAATATCTTCCAGGTTCTTTCTAATTGTGTGGGGATCTTGTAAACATGTCGCCTAAATGCAGGGCAGACAGAATGATAATAAGTTTGTTCATCCATAAGCATTGAGAGAGAAAAAAGTTTAAATGTGGAATACTCATCAAATCAATAGAGCTGTGGTACATCAATGTCATTAAGTAAGGTGGATATCTAACATCAGTTGATAAAAAAATGGTTTTCATTATCTCACATTTCAACACATCTTAAAATCACATCAGGATATGAATTAGCAACCAGTTAACTTACATAAAAGCACATAATCAACAGGTCATACACAACTTGGCTTTGGCTCATGCACATAATCTAAAAAGGTATATCACTTTCCAAGTGCATGGGAACATCAAGCATTGTGGCAACGTATATAAACCCAATGCCACATGAGGCTAAACTATTTATAAAGGATGTCTAAAACTAAAAAATAAGGGTAAAAGTGATAAATAAAAATATAATACATAAACAAGACTAGGAACTTATAGCAATGGGTCGATGAGATAGATGCTTTTCTGCAGTTGAGTCTAATTCAATACAAAACTAATTATACATTGTCTCATTGTGTCATACATAGAAGCGCATTCAGGTCCAAGTCAAATAATCTAATAAGATGTAGAGGTTGTGAGTCATATGAAAACTTCTCTTGAGAATTTACAGCCTAATATATGTGAATTTTCTGTCTTAACAGTTGCTGCCCATGACTTCAACAAGACACGTTGAATGAAAAAAATGAACTTGAGGAACTAATTGAACTTAAGCATGAAACAGACGTTTTGCCACTGAGTTGGACAGTTTGCAGAGTCATTCACCCTGTGCATATATTAAAATCTGAACAGATGGGGAAAAGTTCAATAACTTATAAACTCACTAATACTTGCAGTCAAAGAGGGCAAAGGAATCAATTTGATGATAGGATAAACAAATTCCAGAAGAAATCCCAAGCTAAAAGCTTACAAGCAAATGTTATACTTTACAGCATAGTCGACTCATAAAAATAAGATCCTTAGACAAGCTCAGGAAAATGGAACGGAACAATCATCATCCATTGAAACTTTTGTAAAAGTAAAGAATATACTTCGAGTCAAACAGCAAAACAAGAAAAGGCAGTTTACTCTAAAATATGTACAAGCTCACAAGTATCCAATTCACAACATATACCCATCATCTAATTCGTCAGTTCGCGTATCAGATGACTGAAATGAGCAAAAATTTTCCAAGGCCAGTAGCTCAAAAAGAAGAACACCCACTTGTCACCTACATCTACACACTTGATTACCAATCAATTGAACGAATACCACCAACAAAGATTACTACTTTCAGCGTATCAGACACAACACAAAGCCATAATTACACATGGCATGATCAGAATACAACAAACAGAAAATTTGACAAACAAATTACCAAAACCCAAAATGGAACAGTCGAAACCGAGATTGAAACAATACTTCGAAACCCTAAGGTCGATACCTCATAGAAACACGTCAAAGCCACATATTGATACATATATACATACATTTTTGTACGAGAAAATGGATTAGGTTGAAATACTTCACCTGAGTAACTCGACCAGCGTTGATTGATTGAAGAAAAAAAAAAAAAAAAGAGGAAAAAGGAAGAGAGAGATTGAGAGAGCTCTAGGTCTTCCCCTGGGTGAGGGAAGGAGAGACCTTATATGGTCGGCCGGATTGGAAATGATAGGTAGATGTGGACGACAATGGGCGATTCCACAATATATATATATATATCTATATATGATCGTAGATACTAATCATCGAATGCTAGTGTATTCTACACGGTACTCCGCCGACCTTCATAGACGGGTCATGTACCCGAATAATCTCGTGACACGCTACAGTCACAATATTGTTCTGAATTGATCATCACAGACGCGCCCACCGCGTCCGATTTGCATACCACTTAAACAGTCGGACCAATCATAAAGGCTTTAAAATTCTAATCAGACTTATCAAAACTGCCGGGACAATCCGGAGATCCTGGTGCCGTGCCCCTACTAGACTGGAGTTAGATATTAATAGGAGTAGTTACAAAAATATTTTTTGAACTTTAATTCAGTATTATTAAATTATATTTTTTGAATTATAAATTATAATTACTAAACTTTCTATCTTAAAACGCAATATATTAATTTCTTGAACTATCAACAAGTGAAACCATGTGAGGGTCAGAGGGGCACTTGTCCTCTCAACTTTTTAAAAATTTCATTTTTACCTCTAATTTTAATAATTTTTGTCACTTTGCCTACCCTAAAAATTTGTAATTACCTCCAACATTTAAAAAATTTTTGCTTTGACTTGTAATTTTGGATTTTTTTTTTTCAATTTGCTCCTTTAAAAATTTATGAATGCCACCTTAAAATGTTGATTTGTTTTAAAAATCCTTTTTTATAAGCTTATATTATAATATATGAAAGTTAAGTGGCCTATTGTTGATTGTGAATAAAATAAAACTAGAATACCCTATTTGGTTATAGTTTTTCCTTGATTTTGGAAATAAAAGAACTTTCATGTTCTTATAAACAAAAAATGTGACGATCAAAAATATCGTCGCTTTCATTTTTGCAAGAAAACAATTTTCAAAATTTTAAAAATATTTTTTTTTGTTTCTAAAACTAGGCGTATTCAAAAAAATTATTGAAAACAAGTTTTGAAACTAGTTTACCAAGTTTTGTACAAAAAATCTCATTGTATAGCATTACACTGAAAAAAATTTTGGCTGTGAATAAATGTCCCCCTGAGTTTACTTTCTCGCTCCGCCACTAGCCATCAATGTGTATCATTAACACCTTTTGATTAGAAAAATAAATAAAATTTGTCACGTGAATTGAACATGTTCTCAAAAGTATGTAGTTTTATATTTAAATTAACCTTCTTTAATTACAATAATTGTTTAAATTGACCTTTTTTTTTTGTTTGATTTGATCAATTTTGGACTTATGAAGACTCTTTTGTTTCTTTACTTCTTTTTATTTGAATATTTTATTTGGCTAAATTTTTATTAGCTTATCCTTTTATTTATCTATTTTTCGATTTTTTATTGAAGCCTTGTTCTTCATGCCAGTGCTATCTTAGTGTAATATCCCGAGCCTCTATTTATTTATATTAATGAGAATTTCTAGTATTTGCATTATTTAATGTTAATTATTGTCTCATTTGGGTCAAGAATGACTAATGAGAGCTTATGTTGTAGCTTAAGTTTATAGGGTGAGACATATGAAATTATTCCTATGTGTATTATCTTATATACTTTTATATACACACAATTCACACATTTTCAACCGGTTGAGAGAGAAGAGAGAGAGAAGAGGAGAAGAGAAAGAGAAGGAAGAAGCTTGAAAGAATAGATTGAAGCTAATGAAAGACTTAACCAAGCTTGAAGAAAAATAAGACTTCATCTCCCTACAAAATTATATATATATATATATATATATATGTATCTATCTTGTATGATTTTGTGGAGTATTTGTATATGTGTATCTAGGATAGTTGTTGTTGAGTTTAAAGGATCCCTTAAGTCCCATTTACATGATTTTGAGAGCTTGAAGCTCATTATTGAAGATTGAGAGTAGTGGTTTAAAAAATCCCTAAATATGTAAAATTTTAGGGTTTAGAGTTCAACTTTAGATCCCTTTGATTTAATTATTCTTTTTTTTCCATTTTAAGTTATTGTCATCCTTGTATGCTAATATTTGAACCCTAAGAGTATTGGGAAGGTTTGGTTGTTTTGGAGGGGTTTTGGGAGAGTTTTGGGTCGAAAATTACTGTTGCGCCAATGGAGGCGTTCGAACGCTTGACATAACCGTTCGAACAGCCCGAGAGTAGAGATTTTCACTTTGCCTGGCATTCGAACGGCTTGGTCATTTTGGCCTGGCATTCAAACGACCTGCCAGCTTCGGCACTAGTTAGTAAAATGGGTATAACTTTCTCTAAAAAAACTCGGATTGATGCACCGTTTAAAGCATTAGAAAATAGACTCATAGACCTTTGTACCCATATAATTTTGCACTCTAATTCCTTATAGATTGAGAAATATAGAAGTTTAAAATTGATCCAAAATCTATGCCAACAACATTGCTTTCCAGAATTTTAGTCCACTTTTAGTGAGGCATAACTTCTTCACTCGAAATGTGTTTTTGGCCCATGACCTACCAAATTAAAGGCGTTTAAACCTATTTTCAAATGGAACTAACCTAGAGTGTGAACTTATCCTTGAGATAGGGCTGCAATGAAGGAGTCGACACTCCGGCTTTCATATTCGAACCTCAACTTTATATTCTTGTTTTACATTGAGGCCTTGTCACAGAGTTGAGCCTTGCTCTCCCACTGTGAGAATTAGGTGTTGTTGAGTCTGGGTTGAGGGACTTATGTGTTTAGTCTCAATTTACGTGTTATTGCTTTGCCTTAGAGTCTTACATTGATAATTTCATGTGTATTTTGTGTAGGAACACTTTGTTTAGCACCCGTTCTATCGGAAAGAGGTGAATAACGATGTGCCATGAGTAAATTCTACTACTTTCCAATTGTTTTAAGTTCAAACCATATAATACAATGTTTTACATATATTTTCATTACATCAATGTTATATTTAATATAAATGTCATATTTTTAAATACATGCAAGTTTACTTACATTATGAAATGAGAACCCAGGGATTAGAATACTTTAAATGGTAGAGATGTAAGATTTCCAATCTATGGTGCCAACTTGAGGTCTTTCGTGGCAAGACCTTAATCTAGCAACGATGATCCTATGATAGGGGATAGAAAATAAACTATTGCCATGTTCGGGAGACGTCCTACGGCCTAGAGAGCTCTATGTGTGACCTTTAAGGTTACTAATGTGAAGCTTACGAGTTGTAGTACACTTATGTTTTAACGAGAACTATGATACGTTCAAATGCTTTATGATGAATTATGATATATCAAATCAAGGATAACGTTATAATGCATCTCTCTTACAATACCATGTTATGAAATGTTCAAATGGTAGCATGACACTTATGTTTTCAAGCCTATGCTTCTTATGTTGCAAGATTTCACATTTATGCATAAATGTTTATCTACTTATACGTTAGATATAATTGCTAAGTCCATGGTATTTTCTCGATTATGCATCATTATTGTTCACTAAGTGTATAGCTTACATTTTCCCAAATGATTTTGAGGTAGTCAATCTGGGAGGTCCTAGAGCGATGCCACATGTGAATTTTTAGTTATGACCTACGGGCTATATTTTATAATATGTTTGAGAGCTGGACCCAATGTTTGTAATGATATAATGTTATAACTTTGGTGGACCTTGATTTAGTCCTTATGAATGTTATGTTTTGAATTAAACATAGTTCTATCATGTATGACACTTGTGATATTTCAACTTATAAAAATTCTATTTCCACAAATATGCGTCATTTTAAATGATTATGCACAGGTGATCAACTAATTTATATAATGCGGTCTCGGGTAGTCTTGCTACTGGCCGGTCATGTACTCTAAATTCGTATAGGCCGGGTTACGAAGCGTGACACATAGTTTTTTTTTTTTTTTTGTTCTGTTGTGTTTATTATAAATTTTTCATTTTTTAGATTAAGTCGCACGTTGCCTCTGTTCTAATCCTCTAACTCAAGTGGGTTTGAGTGTTGATCTTCTGCGCTCTTAGAGTGTCATGTTATCTTTTACTATTTTTTACAGTGTTGTTACATTATTATTGATCATTTTCTTCTTATGGGGTTTTGATGTTGGTTTGGTAGGTTTGTTCAGGATCCTCTAATTGAAGACTCATTACATTATGAAAAAAGAAATAAAAGTGACGTAGCGTTCCAAGAGTATTGAGCTTACCTATTTTCTATTTTTATATATATAAATACATACATATATGTTCAATTATCTTTGTTTTGTATTGTGCTGCATGATTATAGAGACCAACCTATTTTGGACTGGGTGCTTTGATTAGACTACTCACCTCAAGCCTTTTGAAGTTGGCGACTGACCTACCATGCAGTACTAGTTTATTCGGGGATGTTTGATACTCATAGAAGAGAAATGTAAAAGAAGAGATAGAGAAATAACAGGAAAAATTAATGTCTTTTTTTGGTTTTTTTTCAAAATAATTATTTTGTAAAAGTTTTTTTTCAAAATAATCAAATGGAAAAGATTATTTCCGTAGCATGCGTTTCTAACAAAATGCATGTTGCACCTGCATTTTGATAGAAATTTCCCTCCCTGCCCCTTCCCCAGGTCTATATATTGAAATTTTGTTGGCACCCCACTTTATATTGTGGGCACCTCACTTTTGGAATTTTGTGAGCACCTCACTTTATATTGAAATTTTTATTATAAAATAAAATAATTATTTGATTTGTAATATTAAAAAAGACAATTGCATGAATAACGATTATATCCTAAACATCATGTTGATTTAAGAATTAAATTTTTGTAAAAGATAAATATTAAAAATTCAAGAATCACTACTATTTCAACATGACATTTAGGATAGAGCACAAGTTTAAAAACATTTCATTATTTCAATCTTATCTTGTGAGGATAAAATTGCTACTAAAAACAATGTAGTGATTCCTAAATTTTTAATATTTATCTTTTATAGAAATTTAATTCTTAAATCAACATGATGTTTAGGATATAATTGTTATTCACCCAATTGTCTTTTTTAATATTACAAATCAAATAATTATTTTATTTTATAATAAAATTTTCGATATAAAGGGGGGTGTCCACAAAATTTTAATATATAGACCCAAGGAGGGGAAAAATTTTGATGGAGGAGAGAAAACGCAGGTGCAACCTGCGTTTGCTGACAAAACGCACATTGCACCTGCGTTTTGTCAAGAAAATGTAGGTAAAACTTGCGTTTTCTCTTCTTTTTTTTTCTCGCTTTTCGGTCTGTCCAAAAAATGCATTCTTGACTTGCGTTTTTCTTTGAAAACGCAACTCAAGATTGCGTTTTACCTTATTATGAAAATAACCTTTTACATTTGATTATTTTGAAAAAAAACTTTTATAAAACAATTATTTTGGAAAAAAACTCGTCTTTTTTCTGTTTGTTTTTTTTAAAAAAATAGAAGATAAGTGAAAAAAAATTAACTTTTGTTTGTTTGATTTTAAAAGAAAAGAAGAAGGAAAATAATAAAGGAACTTTACTAACCTTTTCCTCCATTTTTAAATTCAATTTTTAGTTGCAAAATCAAAATAAAATCAATCTTGTTAGTGTATTCTCGAGCTAATCAATCGTTGACTCTCTGTCTCATCCACAAATACTCAATTACATTGGGAGAATTAGAGCAGGTAATCAATCATTGATTCTTCAAAAACTTCATCAGTGAGCCCATCAATTCTAATTTCCCTCTCTTTTGTCCCTTATTTTCCTCTTTTTTTTCTTCTTAATTTTCTTGTATGTGTTTCCCTTCCTTTCTTTACTACAAACCAAACAACTTAGGAAGATAAATAGTCATTTTCTTTACACTTCTCTCCTCGAGTACCAAACACAGTACTCTTAGACTTTAGCCATATTATAAGCCACTCTCATTAACTACTGATTTCACTAATTGTTTTTGCCTTCTACAATATGTCTAGAATCATAAATGCAGTTTCAAATGTTATAATTCATAGCATATTACGTACCGAAATAGTTTTATTTAGTCAAAAGAGCATAGAAATGAAAATCATTCTTCTAATGGTTTATCAAACCTTCGAGCATTCCTTGATGGGAATTCGGATCCTCGTCATGTGATCTTTGTTCCGCTGCTTAACACGTTATTAAAAACAGAAGTAGAAAATTGAGAGGACGCCAACTTACTGAGCAGATGCCGGGTTCAAATCCTGGATTTTATGTCAAAAAGAACTCAATTACTAGATTAAGGAATTGTTTTATGTGGTGGTGAAATACTGTTTCGAGGTCTAATAATCATGGAAACTCACGTAAAAGGGCTGGTCAAAAATATGATATTCGGGTTCATTACTTCTACTTACATATTTAAGATCTCTTATGTAAACTTTCGATGTGAAACTTAACACACACCAACATGGGTCATCACAGTGTCTTTGTGAGGGTTCGTAATCAATCAATCACAAATCATGTGTTGCAGTGCCCCCGAGCCCACATATTGGGATGAAACTACCTTGTGACTATGGGGGTCATAGCCCCCCTACTTTGACAAAATTCTATATAAATTTTATAAATTTTGAATGTTTATGATAAAAAATAGTGTATTGGCCCCTCTAAAATTCAAGAAATTTTATTCCAACCCTTCAAAATACAATTTTTCTTTTATCTTGGCCCCCTCTCAATAAGATTTTTAGTTCCGTCCCTACCTACATGGTTAGGGGTACATAAAAGAACTGAAAAACCCAAGAATCGAACCAACCCTACTTCTCTGGATCGGTATAGTTTGAGTCTATTAAAGGTTAAGTGCGGTATTGGGTCAAAAAAATGCAAACATGATCATTTCGATCCGGTTCTCGAGTTTGTATTTTTTTGAACCCGAACTTACATATACTATAAAAGTTTATATAAATATAAATATATATATATATATATAGTATATATGTTTTTAAATCATAGTTATTTAAACTTAATTATTATTAACTTGTGTTTATATGTTATTTTATTAATTTTTTTAAAATTGAGGATACAAGGTTAATCATATTTTTTAAATTTATAAACAAAAAAGTTATGTTTTGTACAACAAAAACAGACCCTAACTGATCCAACATTGACCCAAACCAACTCGAGATACAGAACCGAACCAAACCAACCAAACCAACTTGAGTCCATGGAAGGATCAGTTCAGTTCTGGGTTCAAAATTTTGGAACCGACCGAGATCGGGTCGATTATGAGTTTAGCACAAATCCGACCTATGCACAACTCTACACATGGTCGTGTACACAGGTTGCCTCTAATACCATATGTAATAATGGAAACTCACCCAAAAGAGCTAGCTAAGAAGGTAACATGTGGGTTCATTGCTTCTACTTATATACTCAAGATCTCTCATTTAAACTTTTGATATGAAACTTAGCACATACCAACGAGGGTTGACACAAGTGGAGGGAAGAAAGGGAAAATTTTTTTTCATTTTTCTCTTCCCTTGTTTGATTCTTCATAAGAGAGAAAGGGAAGGGAAAGAGGAACGAAGAATTTAAGGGCCCATTTGAAAATAACTTATTTTTAGAGTTTGTTGGGCTTTTTGTTTAAAAAAAGCATCTAAGTGTTTGATTGATTGCTTTTTTAGATTAAAAATGCTTATAAGCAAAAAACTAAAAAATTGATATTTTTTGTGCTTAAATCATTGTAATAAATGTTAATGAAATTTATCAAGTTTCTAAAATATCCTCTATCGACACTAACCGTCAACCGCCATTACAACCCACTGCTATCCAACAATGTCACCATTGCCACCACCCACCACCCCCACCAACCACCACCGTCGCCACCACCCACCACCGCCTTGAGGTAATATTGTTATTTTTACATAAAAAAATATAAAAAAAAAACCAAAAAAATGTGCCATTCTAATTAAAAACTAACAAAATTTTTCTTTCAGCAAGTTACAAAGCACCCCAACAAGCTTTTTTTAAGGCAGATTATTCTTTATATTTTTTTTGTGCAGCTTATTTAGCCAGAAAAGTTGTTCCCAAACAGGCCCTAAATCACTCTATCTTTTTTTTTCTTTTTTCCTTCTGTTATCCTTTCATTTTCTTTACAAAATTAAATAGAGAGGCTAAATTCATTTTTTTTTCCCCCTTTCCTTACCTCTCTCCCTAAGTTCTAAATAGGTTGTAAGCTGCATGAGGGCTAATGCAACATTATCCCTGTACAGAAGGGTATGCCCCCTCCGTTGAAGAGCTTTACAGCTCAAAATCTAAAAATAATTTAGCCTGCATAAGGGGCACCTCTGGAACGCTAGATCAGTGCAGTTCCAAAGCCATGTTTGAGTCCCAAAATTAAAGTTTCAACCCAAAAAGGTTATATTTGTGGAGGCAAACTTGATTATTTGAGACTGGCAATTAGTAGTTTTTTTTCTTGAGAGAGAGAGAGAGAAAGAGAGAGAATAAATGTATATATCGTACAAAGAATTTTAATTCAGCTGGTAGCCCCAAGAAAAGGGGCATCATCCATCTACGTCCTCACAAGCTCACGAGGTTACTCTTAGAAATATTAAAGACAACTCCCCCTTCCTGGCTGAAGCCATCCCAATTAAACTGCAACTTGTTTGCCTATTGTAAATCCTAATAAATATTGATGTATCCCACCAATTAAATGCAGTCTCACATTTAATTGGGCTAGTTTGTGTTATGCTACAGATAAGGTGGGGCCTTTTATTTATTTATTTACTATTTCTATTATTTTTGGGGAGGGGGCAGTTGGGGTGTTCGTGTTCCTTCTCTTTGTTTTGCCAAACATTTATAGTCCGTTTGGTATTATTTATTTTAAGTTTGTTTTGGTTTATAAGCTAAAAATTTAAAAATAATTTACTTTTTTACTTTTATGAGTTAAGAATAAAAAAAAAAGTCAAAAAAATTTGGATTTTTTTTTTTTTTTGCTTATAAACTAAAATAAAGCCAAGTTACAAAGCAAAAAAAAATTTTTGCTTACCAAACAGGCCCTTACAAGATCTTATGCCATGTTTGGCTCTCTAATTTATCCAAAAGCAAAAATAGATATTTTTCAAATTATTTGGTTGGGTGACTCAAAATTTAAAAGAATTTTATGCCATGTTGGTGACGAAGAATTGGAAAGGAACGAAAATTGATACCTTCAAATTATTTACAACCTGTTTAGAATTTGTGAGAGGGCTGGGCAAGAAAGAAAAAAAGAAGAAAATTTTTTTTTCTTCTTTATTTAATTTTGTAAAGAAAATTAAAAAAAAAAGTAAAAAGAAAGAAAAGAGAGTAAGAGAGAGTGATTTTTTTTTTTTCCTTTCCTTCATTTTCTCTTCCCTTTTCCTCCAAGGTAGAATCAAACATGAAAAAAAAATTTTTTAAGACCTTTGAGCTGTAAACAAGTTGAGTCGAGTCGAGTAATAGGTTATTGAAACTTGGTCTGAAAATCTTAACAAATTTAAAAAATTATTTAAGCTTGGCTGGTACCAAATAAACTTTAATCAAGCTAATCACGAGTCTAGCTAGAATAGTTTGAATTTTTTAATGTATATAAGTCAAGTTCAAGCCGAGCTCAAAAAAATTAACAAGTATTAAAATATATTTAAACTTGACTTGTTTACTTAATAAGTTGATTTCGAATAAGCTTTTAACAAGTTGATTGTAAGCTGAGCTCAATTAACTTGATTTTTTTTACAATCCTACAGTTGAGTAGCAATGTTCTGGATGGTAAATCGGGACTTTTCTAAGCTTTCCGAAGATAAGAGAGAGAGAGGTCAAGTGGGCTTTGATACGTAGATAAGGTTGTTCCATTAACCTAATGGATTCAAAACACAAAAGTAACCTCTTGCAGTAAAAGTAAAATTGTACCACCGAATTGATTAGCTCAACAACTTGAACTCGCTTCTTTGCTTGCATTGTACTCGACATTTCTACAAATGACTGTGGTAACCTATATACATTTCAATTTTTTCACCAAAAAAAAAATGTAAAATTGTACAGATTACCCTCTCAAAAACTGACAAGAAGTCCAAATCCTGAAAAGTTCTGATGATGGGGTGGGGGCCAGAACAGAGAGGTTACAAAGGTTCTGATTGGGAATTGGATGCGGTGAGACAGAAAGGCCTCACGAGAAACTTGGCTCCTCATAATCTCTCTCTCTCTCTCTCTCTCTCAATGGTTAAATGAATATCAGAACATTTAGACTTGGCCACTGGACTTACCAAAGATGTCAAAGGATGGATGGACTGTAAATCCTCTGTTTAATTTTAAGGCTTAATTGACATCTGAGGCATGTGTTTAATATCTCAAGGTGATGCTAATTGCTAAATTTAGTCCAAAATAAAATACATCTAAATATCTAATAATTGCTCATATATAAATAGATTTGATTACTGGTTTACCCAAAGTGAAGAAGTTATCAATGTTATGAGGGGGACTTGTTTTACTCCTTGGGACCACACTGCTTATTTATCACTCATCAATACTAGAGCAAAAAGGCCTTTGCTTTTCAAGTAAGACAAAAAAATAGAGCAATGTATCTCCTAAATAAATTAGAGTCACATAATTATATAAATCATAATAATTAAATTTTAAAATTTAAAATTTTAATTTTTTTGCCTAAAATAAGATGATATTAAGATAATTAGGATTTTAAACACTCATATGTTTATATCTCATTGGTCTACATTAGCATAATGACGTGGTATTACAGTTATAACTAATATTTTTTTAGTGTCTAGGTCTTTGTCTGACTACTCTTCTTTCGAGTTAGTGCAGGCCACTGTCTGCACAAATTATATAAATGTTATATATTACATGAATAATTGTTGAGAACACAAGAGTCAGACAACCACTAACCACCCCTATGATTGTGCTTGAGTTTGAGGAAGTCTATTTGCAACTACATGCTTATAATGTATGTCTCATTCAAGTTTCAAACTAAACTTGCTTAGTATGGCATTGGCTACCATAAAAATTGTTTATTATTTGAGTAAGTTGCATATAATTCTATTTCTCACCTTATTTTATCTCCTATATACAAGACAATAGGTTTTACTTTAATAAATGACATAAAAATCACCCAATTTTATGAGAAATATGATAAGAAATTGAATTATGTACGGTATTTTTCTTCTTATTTATGTTTGATTACGTACCATGAGAATGAAGTACCACATAATTCCTTTAGAATAAGACAAAAGAGAGAATATAAACACGGTTTTTGCGAATTAAAATTTGGAAGAGTAGGAAATTTCTCTTTTATCTTGCTGTTCTTCACCAATCAAAAAAAAAGAAAGAGAGAGAGAGCATAATATGGGATTAAATTGTTTTGACTGGAAATGATATCAAAGTTTTGTCTAGAGTCACCAGCCTCAAAGTTAAAACTTTTCTTGCAATTCCTTTACTCACAGACTCATGACTGCAAGATATATTGATATAACAGTAAATTTATATGATCTGTCTCTAGATTCTGGTAATCTGCTTCGATCAATTGTAAAGAGAATCTGGAGTCTTGAATACTGACGTGGTATTTGTTAAAAATACTCCGATGATAAAATTAGGCTTGAAAAGATATTTTTACAAAATTATTTTGTTAAGTTTTTAGTTATGCGTACCTTGGAGATAGAGGTTGTCTTTTTTTACGACCATAGTTGTGGTCTCCACATGGTTGGTAAGGGAATGAGCGTCTTCTCACGTGACTACTCATCATTAAACAGTTAAGTATCTAGCAGGGTAGTTGTGGAAGTGATTGTCTCCTACACGTGGCGTTTCTTGAGGCACCTGTCAAGTTGATGTTAGCATGTAGCAGGAGGAAGTTGTTGACCCATTATACATCCTGTCCTCTCGGCAGTACACAGCAAGGCTCAGTGTCAGTAGTGGTCCTCACAGGTCAGTCGAGGGGATGTGGTCGGCATATTCCTACTCAGAATGCTTGGCCAAACCAGTCGACTTTAGTGTGCTCGACCTCCTCCTATTTAGCGTTGTCAGGATGCTCCGTTGTGCGTAGTTTCCCTGATTAGCCTCTCACAAAATCTTGATCAGCACCTGCCTGATCGGTCCCATCATATATATTTATATATGTATATTTATCTGTCTATACTACACAGCTGGTGATGCCAACGCTAGATGGAAGAAAATGCTTATATCACTTGAGCATTTACTCAACCACCGTGAGATTTGCTTGTGAAAATTAGCATTTTCAAAAGAGGCTTGAAGAGGTTATTGTTCAATTACACAGGACTAATTGGCATTTGCTTGAGAACCCGACAAGAATAATTAAGAAAAACCCCAAAGATATAGCATTAAAAGTTCAGAATAAGTTGTCATTATTTCAAGACTGCAAAAATTTCTATATATTTTTATATGTGCTACATAATTAATCTGACAGTAGAGTTCAGAGCTGCCATATCTATTCAAATTTCCCGAAAAACCTAAACACTTTGGCTCGAATGGATAGAAGAGTACGTAGTTACAACTTCATTAGTACATATTTTTTCTTTAATTTTTTTTAAAATATCACATATAATCTCATTTCTCAGCATTAAATTAAAGCTTTTTAGATATATATATATATATATATATGTCCTTTAACCTAACAGTAGGAGTATTCACCGATCGGATTGAAAAAGTTTGGAAGCACAATCGATTCAAAGGGTGTTCGGGTTGGGTCGAGTTGGATGGAAAAAATCAAGTTTTAGTTTAAAAAAGTCAGATTGGTCAGGTCAAGTTGGGAGAATAATGGCTCGCCAATCGAATCAAATATAATCGAGTTGGTCAAAATCCATCCGTTATTCACTTAAAACTAACGGGTAAAATTGTAAAATTGAGTCAGGACGATTTTTTTGAGCAGCCCTAGCTAAAAGCTAATTTGGAACTCTAGAGAGAGAACGGAAGGAAATTTTTCCTCCCTTCTCCGTTCCTTTGTTTGATCCTACCTAACAACATGTTTGGAACTTGAGGGGAGAAGCAAATGTTGTTTGATTCTACTTAAAAGAGGAATGAAGAAAAATATAGAGAAAATTGTAAATTGATCTCTCTTTCTCTCTCTTCTTTTTCTTTACTTTTCTTTCATTATTTTTAACAAAATCAAACAAAAAAAAAATTAATTTTCTTTTTTTTTTTCTTTCCTTTGCTTTCCTTTCCTTTTTTTTCCCTCTCTCAAGTTTCAAACATGTTGTAAGAGAGAAAAAAATGAAAAAGAGGAGAAAAATTAAAAAAAAAAAATTTAAATCACTCTCTTTCTCTCATTCTCTTTCTTTTTTTTTTTATTTTCTCTACAAATCAAATAAAAACTAAAAAAATTTTAAATTACTTTTTCTCTTCTCCTTCTATTGTTTTTTCAAAACTAAACAAGTTAAAAAAAAATACTTTTCATTCATCTGTTTTTTCGTTCTCGTCCTTGCCCCTCCCGAGTTCCAAACGGGCTGTAATGATTACTTTGCTTTCTAATTGCAAATAACAACAAAATGGAAAACAAGAAAAGGGTGTAGAATCTTTCAACAATACAACCTGTACCAACTTTAAAAGCCATGGGAGTTGCTGATCATAACTGAACTGTAGGCGTACATGCATCTATACATACAACACTGCATATGTACATATGTATATACATCAATATATGTATATATATATATGTATATTTGTTCAACTAATCATGACATAACAGCTTTGCAAACGTAACGTTCGAAGCCAGAGGACAAATAGCAGCTCTTCACATTTGCCTCAAACAAGTAGTCTGAAAAAGCTATTGCCCTCTTGCTTCTGCAACTGTCTTCTTCTCCACTTCTCTCTATAAACCCCCTCTTTCTCTAGTTTTTTTTTTTTCTTTCCCTTCAAGGAAAAGATGTTACCCAGAGTTAACGGCGTGGTGTGGATGGAAGATAGAGGAGATGAAGAACCTGCTTCGTGGGCTCGAAACAACAGCAGCAGCAACAACCACAACAATGGATGTGTAGAGAACAAAGACGAAATGGGTTCACTCTCTGCGTTCAAATCAATGCTTGGAGTCGAAGACGAAGAATGGTACGTAACCGGCAACCACATCCAAAACCACCATGACATCACCTTCCCGGCAAACTTCACCGACGCCGATAACAACATGTTGTTACAGTCGGTGGACTCGTCCTCTTCTTGTTCACCGACGTCGGCTTCGGTGTTCACCAATCTCGACCCATCTCAGATACAGTACTTTCTGCCTCCAAAACTCACCATGCCTTCGATTCTCAATGTGATGTCCAACAATCCATTAGAGAACAGTTTTGACCTGGGTTGCGAAACTGGGTTTCTCGAAACCCAAACCTTGAGTGCTCTGAACAGGGGGGGTGGGGTTTTCACTGGTTTCACTGAATTGAGCTCACAGCCTCAGATGGGTAATCCCTATTTGGGCTCTGATCCTCAATTTTCAACTTCCCAGTTGCTTCAATTGACCGGAAACAACCGCACAGTGGGTGCCGGTTTCGGCTCAGCAGGGTTTCCCGGTTTTCAGGAGGCTTCTGCGAACAATTTGTTTCTAAATAGGTCGAAGTCGTTGAAGCCACTTGAAAATTTTGCTTCTATTGGAGCACAGCCAACTCTGTTTCAGAAAAGAGCGGCTCTGCGGAAGAACTTGGCCAACAATGGGGCCTATTTGGGGGTTTTGGGTACTGAATTCGGTGGGACTGCGAGCAATACTGAAGGGTATAACGGGACGATGGAAGTGAGTAATGGGAACGAGAAGAAGAGGAAGAACAGCAACGGGGACGATGGTGAAGATGTGAGCATTGATGGGTCGGCCTTGAATTATGATTCGGATGAGTTTATGGAGAGCAATAAGGTGGAAGAGAGTGCAAAAAATGGTGGAAATAGCTCGAATGCAAATAGTACTGTTACAGGTGGAGATCAGAAAGGGAAGAAGGGGCTTCCGGCTAAAAATCTGATGGCCGAACGGCGGCGCCGGAAGAAGCTCAATGATAGGCTTTACATGCTGAGATCTGTTGTTCCAAAAATCAGCAAGGTAAGAATTTCTTTACTGCAATTTCTCGTGAATTACAGCTTGAATTATTGACATGTTTTAGATTCTTGCAGTCATTCTTCTTCTTTGTTTTTTTTTTTTTTTTGTTTTTTTTCCTGTAAGATTACATGGTTCAAAAGGGTCTGTGAATTGAATATGAATGTTAGCATTAAATTCTCTCACATGGATTCTTGTTGAGTGGTTTTAAAAAAAGACAAATATTTTTGGACCACAGAGAGAGCGATGGAATTCCATCATATTGAATTATTGTTATATGATAAATGAATCTTTGTGAATGCTGCTTTGCTTACTGGCACACTTTGAAGAATTAGGTTGAATTTTATATTCCTATTTTTCTCACCGAGAAGTTTAGTTCTCTTATCAAACTCCTTTGAAGATTGTCTTTTAATGTCAATGCCTTGTGAAGCCCCATCCCTTACTGTTGAGAATTATTAATAAATGGCATTTTTTGAAAATTCTGTATCATGTCGTATTCGTGGCATGTGTCTATGTATGTCCATGCTTCTTAGGGAAGGTTTGTGTTGGAACTTGTGAACTACACTTAGAGAGATGAGAGACAAATTGTAAGCCGAGTTTTAGCCAGGAATATATTCATCAATAGCGAAATAAAGATAAAAATATGCTTATATTAATGGAAGATCATAATAAAAAACGGGGAAGTGTTGCCTTGTGGTGTAACTCTTAAACTTTAGGCCGTCAAAAATTAATATCTACTTTTACCTCCTACTTTGTTTTCATCTGTTATAAAACTGAAGAAATCGAGAATTTAAGGCCTATGTTATTCCAATTCTATCTTGATCCCACTTGGGATTGAATGTGTCAAAACCTTGTGTAGAGCTTAAGAATGTTGTAATTCTAATACGGAAGTAAATGTTCGAAGAGTTCTCTAGGGTTGGTTATTTGCACTAGATTAAAATTTGATGACAGAGCAAAGTTAATGGCGGTCAAATTATTTTTTTTACTTCTATCTATTTCTCTGTTTTGCATTTAGTAAATTTAGTTGCGTTACTTTTTAAGATTTGAACAAGATCTAATCATTCCAGTTGAATGGAAGCTACTAATGAGATGCATATGAAGCTCCTAAATTGTAATCATGCCCTGTATAAAATGGTATGATGTGGGTTGTATTGCACTATTGTGTTGACAGATGGATAGGGCTTCAATTCTTGGGGATGCAGTTGAATACTTGAAGGAGCTTCTGCAGAAGATCAATGACCTCCACAATGAACTGGAGTCAAACCCTCCTGGCTCTTCATTGACACCTACCGCCACGAGCTTCTACCCTTTGACACCAACCCTGCCTTCCTTGCCCTGCCGCATCAAGGACGAGCATTGCCCAAGTCCATTGTCAAGCCCAAATGGACAACCGGCAAGGGTAGGTCTTCATTCTTCTCAGTTCATAGCTCATTATTTCCTCTCGGTAGTCTCTCGGTTCAAAATAGACCCTCTACTATAGCGCGTTGGCTCTGCTGCAATAATCGAAGAGAGTTCAATATCACGCATTGCCATTTTGCTGTTTTTGTAGGTAGAAGTGAGGTTAAGAGAAGGAAGAGCTGTTAATATCCACATGTTCTGCGGCCGCAAGCCAGGTCTTTTGCTCTCAACCATGAGGGCTTTGGATAACTTTGGGCTAGACATCCAACAAGCTGTTATCAGCTGCTTCAATGGGTTCGCATTGGATATCTTCAGAGCTGAGGTAACTTTCTCTTGCCTTCTTTAAAATGATCTTGTTCATCTTTTGTTCGAAAAATTGTTGCATATATACTAGAACATAAGTCTGTATAGAAGGGCCACCTCCCCCTTCCCCAAAGAAAACCCGTAGTAGTTGAATCCAGTTTATCCATATGATTTTTCCAATGACTTGTGTGTATTTTCATTCACAGCAATGCCGAGAAGGCCAAGACATCCATCCTGACCAAATCAAAGCAGTGCTCTTGGATTCAGCCGGCTTCCTGGCATGATGTTCGGTTTCTTCACCAATCAAATCGAAAAAAAGATTGCTCATGCAGTTGTATGTTGTTTTGGCAGATCTATCGTGAGCAGCTTTGGCTAATATCAACATCTATTAAGCTTTTTAAAGCACAGAAAAACTCTTATCCTTGAGTTACTATGTCATTGTAGTTTGGCATTTAAAATAAATCTCTCCTCCATTGCAACAGTGCACTGTCACTTGTCAACATGCATTTTCATGGGATTTGGAATGATAGTGGCTTTATGAGCAGTTTGTAAATCCATTGATCGCGGTTTGTCTCGGAATCAAGATATTTGGTTGGCAAGTGTTTATTTTCAAAATAACACACTAATGGAGCAATGAAATTCTAGTATTTTCATCAAAATACGGCTAAGCATACCAAAATACCCCCAAAGACAAAATACAATATTCCCAAATAATAAATTGTCTACGCATATAAAACTCCCCATAAAGATTACACAATTTCTCGTTAAAAAAACACAAAAATTATATTTTATTTATTAATAATTTGTTACTCTAGAAATTTTCAAAAATTTTTTGAAACATAAACGTTTCCTAGCACCACACCGAACCCGGAACATACATACACGTACACCTCCAAAAGACATTTGATTTCAAACCAATCAATTGCTCAACCAGCAACCAGAACCCCACTAGAAGATGAACATGAAAAACACGCTCATAAAACCTTTCAATTCTGTAGTATGAAGCTTCTGGTCAAAGTGATTTTTCTAAGGAGGAAACTTTTCTTTGGAATTTCATGTAAACATGTGCAGGGACTCTATAGCTAGATTTCGGGGATGCATTGCCATTTACATTTGGAGATTACTGTGAGATCAAGAAAAGACACATCATGTAATCAAACTTTAATTACAAGCAGTAGCTGCAGCTCTGTACAAGGTGGAACGGTTCAAGAACGCAAGACAGCCATCGCGGGGCTGAAAATATGCGTGTAGGTAGACTGTCGTAATAAGACACCATACTACAACATTTGCTCCAAAACATGTCGAAAATTGCAATTATATATCATAGTGAGAAGGGTGCTGCCCAAACGTAGAAGGGAGTCGAGGGACTGCATGAATCTGAATCGATGTGAATGTTCCCTATGACAAAAATAGCAGAACAGCAACTCCATAATTAAGTAAATGCGGGAGTCAAACCTAATATTTTTCAGGACTAGACACCGAAGGAAGTGGCAGATTCTTCACTTCTTTTTCATCCATGCCATCTCCAACTAATGATTTTTCCTCGCTCTTTGAATTCAGCGTCCCTGGGTTCATCCGCTGGACCTCTTCCCTAGTATAGATGAAGATCTTGCGAACCATGCCACAAAATTCCCTGTTTACGTAAAAACAAAAAGAAAAAAAAAACAGAAGGAACCAATGAGTGACAATGCAAACGATTTGCTCTTTCAGAGGTTATTGCATGACGCATCTGAATGATTCGAATAGAATGGAAGATGCAAAACCAAAACTGATGGCAACAATAAAGTCATTTAGCAATAGACAATGACCACACAAAAAAAAAAAAAAGTCCTTACGGCCACGGATCATCTCCGACAAGCATCATATCGCCCTCATCATCAGTATATACAATCAACCAATTCTTTTCCCGAGCCTTCAATTCACCATTAAATTCAAATAGCTGATCCAATTCAGCAATTAATTCCTCATAGTTATTGAACTTGGTAAGGTCCACAGACCTTCCAAGCGCAATCCCCTGCTTATGAACCTGAAATCAAAGCCATTTATTCAAGCAAACTCATTTAACACTTCCAAGAATGATTATGGCACTAAAAGAAAAAACTAAGCAAATAGATAGGGTAAGAACCTTCGTACAACTCCTTGTGGAACCACCCTGGACTTTCCCCTGGCAATCCCTGATAAGTGTCTGACATGTTTGGAATAGTTTTTCCTGCTCACTAGTAGGAACTGTATGATCTGCCACTTTCACGCCATATGTTTGTTCAGACCTTTGATCAGTTTCAAAGGCGCGGGACTGCTGTGAGTGTGAGACAAGATTTGTATGACCTGCTGGGGAAGATATATTCTTATGCGACAGTTCTGGCTCCACTGAAACAGGATTACTGATAAGTGGTATACCAAAGAGTTTGCAATTCCCATCTTTAGGTTTCACAGCCTCATGTTGTTGTACCAGTACAGGTCTTGGCATCAACTCTCTTGTGCAAGAAGGCATATGAAGATATGATGGAAGTGGTGGTGGAGGCCTCAACCCATTTCCTTGCTGTTGCTCAGCAATTTTACCAGGAAGCAAGGAATACTCGCTAAAACCACTGTATCTGACATCTCGTGCCTGATAAGGTACATTACTGCCTTGCACATGAGCTTTCATGCTAGAGTCTAACAAGTTGAGTGAGAGACCTGTAGGTATTACGGACCAATTGCTTCCAAAAAAATTGAACTTGCCTTCCTGACCTAGAGTCGGATCAACTGAGGCTGCACAGAACTCATGGGAGGCGTTTGTTTGGGTCCCAAAATCTGACAATAGATCTGTGAAAGTTGATTCAGGCCTTGCAAAGGGCAACCATTTATCTGACCCGTATCTTTGTGAAGCAGAGACCACATCAATCTTCTCTTCATCCAATGGCGGCGGCCATAAAACTGGCTTTCCAGTGGAATTTGACTCATTATACTCTGCGAAAGTGCCTCTCAAGGTCGAAAATTCTTGACCTTGCAAGACCCTGGAAAATCCATTTGCTGGCAAAGGGTCTAGTGTCACCTTAGATGAACCTAATTCAAATTACAAACAATCAAGATAGATAATCCTCCTTGTTCAACCTCTACAAACTACACATGTAAGCTGAAGAAAGATTACGACTGTCAATGGACTCTGCAACTTGGGGGGGACCATACCTTCCCTTGTAAGAACAGAGGAGTCGGAGGAAGAAGGCACCATATTTGATCGAGGCCTTTTTGTTCTGGGCATGGGAAGGGGATTAAGTGCAGGTGGAGTTGACACAGGTTCTATTTTCCAGGGTGAGACGCTCTCTGGACGAGGAATGGTAGAATTTTCGTCCCACCGTACCTTAAGAAACCATGACACGCTTTAGCCTGCTATATAAAAGCAACAACTTACTTATTAAATACACAATACTACCTTGAGGCATCTCCATTTAGATTTTTGCCACCTTTTGGGATCACCGTCTTCAATCCCAATAATTGTTCCAGTAAACCTTCAAATCAACAAATTAAATGAGAGAATGTATTTTATAAATAAATAAAGTCCCAAATATAACAGCATGAGAAACATCTAAAATTAACCAGTTTTCAGAAGTCCCAGCCATACCTCTGTTCCGGAGCTTCCTCACCTTCAAATCTCATTTTGAACCTCATCCCTATAGAATAATTGCTGTTGGCGGATTCCATGTACTGATCAAACGGAACAATAAACTCAGCAGGGCTTGTCCTGTAATAAAAAATAAGCAGCATCAGAAAATTACGAAACACGCATGTAATTCCATATTAGTTATCATTCCCCTGTTTCGACACTGTAGGCAATTTAGATAAGTAAATTTGTCTGGTAGTCTGCCACATAATAAGGGGATGAACCAAATGTAGCAGATCACTTTTCAGCATTACATAAACATAACAGGTGCTGTTAGACTATCTGAAACCAACATGCTTGTGTAAACATATAGAAAGCTATTCAATTCAAGTATTTAGTAATTAAGAAAAGTAAAATTCAAAACTTGTAATAAAAGGAAGAGTGGAAGCTTAATATTAAACAATTGCCAACCCAACCTAAACAATTCTCATCAAATATTACCATTACAAGCATCTCAACTCCCACCACAGTTATTAACATTAATGACCACATAATTGCATTTAATCCAAGAAACAACATAAGTCTTTGAATAAAAAAAGGGAAGGAGATAACAGGAAAGATCTTCCTGAAGTATCACGCTTGCACCCAGTCAGACCTTAAATTCTGAATCCAAGTTGTCTTTAGTACAATCGTATCCTTGCAGTAATTATATAGCATATGGCACCAACCTCGGCTTGTAATAGACTGTGAAAATTGTTCCTGTCGTGTAAGCATGCCAAGCAGTCGCAAGTACACCAAGATGCATGCTGTGGCTGGATATGACAGATGATGGAACATTACCCTGCTGTCTCATGGCACGTCTTACTCCAACGCGAAGTTCCCCATTCTCACCTCTAAAAGTTCCATGTTACAATCATTCCATGTTCAGTAACAAGTAGCTAACATGGCATGTTAAAAATCTGAAGATGATTGCAAACCTTAAAAATATAAAAGCATCCCCAGCAACAAGCCTTTTAGAGCTTACAAAGACACTCCAACCACTTTGAAGCAGGTGCCTCCGCGGTTGACCTAGCATTCCACAAAATCATGTGAACCAAACCAAGGGCACCAATTCAATGTAGATAATGTTTTTTCCAGTGGTAACCAAAATCAAGTCCTACGGGGATACAAGTATGGTACATCACCAAATAATATAAACTTGGGACCCAGTTAGATTATTAGATATCCAACCAAGGAAACATATATTTGTAGTTCACTGTTCAAATTGACAGCTTTAATAGAACGGCCAAGTCAATCATTTCTGAATTGCCATGCTGCACACTGACGTTATTCTACCAACAGACAATCTGGCCCAGACTCTGCAATTTAGAATCATACAAGACAAGTATTTCATATCATAGTGTGGTGCATCTACATAAACTCCTCATAAATCTACCACAGACTCACCCCAAGTCATAACAAGATAATATGCAGGCCAAACTGATATGCATCTCAGTCCTCTTCTTCATAGCAAGTCATTTCAACATTATCCCCAATAAGTACTTCACTCATACAAGGGACACACGGGGGACAAGCAATACATGTTTCCCTGCCCCAGGCTAATGTCGTCTAAGTCTGTGGAGGTACATTTCTGACATTAATCGCTCCCTCCCATCATGTAATAGTGATGACAAAAAGTGGTAATAAGCCCCTTATTTCTCAATGTACTTGGATAGATTGCATGTCTCACATGCACGGCGGCAGATAGTATTCTAATAAGTATAGACAAGCTGCTAAAAGAACGTCTCAGTAATTACCCCGAAAGATATGCCTGAAATGCCACTCATTTCCATGCAAATCTTTTGCAGCCAACTCCTGGGTTGGCGGATGCTGAGACATGTCCTGTGAAATAGCAGGCACAGAATAATATGAGAATCTACTTCCAACAAAGCAAATGAACCCGACATACAAGTTCATGAGTAATGAATCCTAACTAGGGGAGGAAGGCATTCATCAGCGTGTCGTCTTAGCACCGAAAATCCACCATGAGTGCTGGTATCTGATGCAGTTAGGGTCTTACAAAAGGAATGCACATGAAAGGGCGGCGGGGCAGGTGGCACAGGATCCTTCTCCACCTCATTCTCATCTTCCTGTCATTAACCACATCGAACTGTTAGGGTTCAATTCTATGTATGTCGCTTTAATATGATGAGAGCAAACTTACTTTTAGAGGAAGCAAGGTCACTTGTGCATACACTTCATCAGTGTCCGGTTCAGCCTATACAGATAACAAAATCAAGAAAGAGCAATCAGCAAAGTTAAACCCGAGCTTACAAAACCCTTGACAGACCCGTAAAACACCATATGCATCATCCATCAAATGGTCGAGAAAATTGATAGTACCTTCAACTGGACGTTAATCACACGGCAGAGAATCTGCGATGGCAGACTATACACTGGCATCTCCTGGTCCGCCACCTGATTAGTTGAAGCCTCGACCTAATCAAATACCCAGAAAAACTATCATTCATGAGCTGATTGACACAGATCCATCCACAAAAATAGCAACAAAAAAATTCCGTAAACCCCCCTTAAAACCGACATACATATTAATTGCAAATAAATAAATACTTGCGCTAAGGCATCGAGACATTACAGAACTTCTAGATAGATCATGTATGTGTATATACATGCAAACATAAATCTATCTCTGTGTCTACACATTTACAGAGAAAAAATTGGTAAAATTTCAGAAAATTATTAGAAATTATAATGAACCGAAACTCTTCGAAACAGAGAACTCAGTAAATGCTTGTCTCGAGTTGGGAACTAACCTGCTCGATATGTCCTTGCGGAAAATAGAACACGCGCTCACCTTCACGAGGCACAGTCACGAGCGGACCTGCACAAGCGCGCCAAAGCTCCTTGTAAAGCGCGGTTTCGGGATCCAAAGCACCTAAAAGAACAAGAAACACTCGAAATCAGAGCCAGATCCCTGAATAGTAGCCGGAATCTAGCCGGAAAAGTGACCAAACCAGCAGGAATTACCTTTCCCGCCACCTGAAACCGTCGAATGACCATTTGGCGCCTCCGAAGTATTCCTAGAGACTCCCGCGCCATTGTTAGGGTCGCCGTAACCCGAAGAAAAGCTCTCTCCTCTAGCGTTGCGTTTGAATGACACCTCTGCAGAAGCCATTTCCGTGAAGCCTCAGCACAGATCTCTCATCAGAAACCCCAACTCAAATCGATTCTCAACAAACACCACCCCTACAAAACCCCTCTCAAACACCAAATATTAGGTCGAAACTCAGTCCAAAACCTTATCTTCACTCCTCAATCCTCCCCCAATTCAAGAACCATCTATCTCCACTTTCTCTCTCTATCTTCCTCGATCAAAACCCTACCTTCACATTTCAATTAGCAACAAACTCCCTTGATTCTACCAATACCCTTACCAATACCCTTACCAATACCCTTAAGTGTCTCCTAATCTCTATGTTCCTACACTTTCTCTCTCTAGAATCCCTTCCTATATCTGCAGCTATATCAAACTCATCACTCTTCTCTCTATCTCTCTTCTGTAAGGGGTTGGATTGGTATGCAAGTGCCAGAACAATGCTTTCATAGTCCTTTCTTCGTCGACTGGTGAGGAAAGAAGAGAGGGAAAGAGACAGAAACAGAGCCTGTGGTTAATTAACCAGAGGGGTCCAAAACTGACTTAGCAATCATTTCAACCGCGGTCAAATTCTAACCAGTTTGGCAAAGGGATATCGCAGGTAACCCAGACTGCTTTTACCGGCAACAAGCGGTGGACGCAGCAAAACAACGTGGAATAGCGACAGTGTCCGGGGGAAATAAAGGCCGCTCATGAGAGAGGGAAGAGAAAAGAAGAACAAACGGTCGTTTGGATACGCCGTCGATGGGTGTCGGAATGTAATTTGCTTATCGGGATGACGCCGGTTTTCATAGCGCTGGCGGAAAGTTGTTCGGTTTTTATGGGGAAGAGGCTTTTGTCGTGCTATTAACGGCGGCGTCACGTTAACCATGGTTACTTTATTTCTATTCAGAACATAAAAAGAAATGAGGGGTTTAAGCCAAAATGACATGATTTATTGTAGTTTAAAGGTAAATGCATTGCTTTTTTTTTTTTAATTTGTATTTTTTTATAAAATAAATAAAAATTATTAATTTAAAAAAAATTTTGTCATTTTATTTTTTATTTTTTAAAATTAGAACATTAAAAAATAATTTAACCTTTTTATATCAAAATAAGTAGTTGTCTTTTGACGAAATTTTTTTGTTATTTTACCAAATTATGTTTTTAATATTCCAATTTAGAGATATATAATAACAAAAATATCCTATTACATAATTTTTACTAAATTTAATAATTTTTACGCAGTTTACAAATAAATTTAAATTACAAAGTGGTCAAGTGTTTATTTTTAAATTACAAAAAAAATATTTAATTTTGATTCAAATTAAAAAGAGGTAAAATGTAATTACCTAAAAAAAAAATTTATTTCTAGTTCATTTAGTCCTCCGTTCCCAAAACCCTTTTGAGTTTTGTGTATCGGTATGATAATTGCTACCACTGCCAGATATAGTAGCCTTATTTATCGAGTTTTTGTTCTTCAATTTTCAGTTTTTTCCCATTAAAATTTAATTTTCTTTCAACGGGGATGTACCTAAAGTAACTTTTGATTGGAAATTAAAAAAAAATTAAACATTGATTGGGAAAAAGTTTAAAAGATAATATTTGTTCACACAATTATTCATTTCATGAGTATCCTTGTGCTCTCGTGATCTTATTTGCATTTTTATTTTCTTATTTTTATAAAAAAAAATTTAATATGTGTTATACTAAGCTTGTGCTATAATAAAGTTCTTATATTTTCTCAAAAAATAAATAAATAAACAAACAACCCATATAGCCATTGAGTTGAATTGTGAGAAAGGCATTTATTTCCTCCTTTCTCAATCAAGGAAAAAGTTGCTCATGGGGTCGGTGTAGCGACTATGGCTTATTGAAAACGAGGGTTCTGTTGGAAAATAGGAAGATATTTTCATAGAGCGATATGTCACTTATGTTTTATTTCTCACAAACGTAAAAGACATGTTTTATTTCTCTCAAATACAGGGAGTCCTTTGCAAATAAGACCCAAACATACTAACGATACTCATCTCAACACTCACCTTGCATGAATCTCATTACATTCGTAAGAAATAGAGAAAGGTGACATGACGCTGCAAGAAATATTAAATGATTTCTATTTAATTAGGGTATGTTTCAATCATATGGACCAAATTTGCTTTGTAGGAGCCTCACATGTTTTACATTGAAATTTTGTTTGTACATAATTTGAATAAATGTCATTTGGGAGGCAACACCCATATCTACCTAAATTCTAAGTTGGGTTATGGTTTATATAACTTTCAATATCACATTTAAAAATGACAAAATAATCCGACATCTCATATTCTCAGGTTCCTACCTCGCTCCTAATGAGACAGATATGAGTTAATAGCAATCAGGATCGAGTTGGATTTGAGGACAATATACAATACACCACCCCATCTCAAAACTTCCTAGTTTATAGATAAATATATTTATTTAGTTATAAAAATTGTAAATTAGAATACCCAAGATGTATTTAAAAAATCAATAACATAAAGAAAGCAAGGCGGGGCGAGGATGGAAGAGAGGTTAAGCGGGGCGGGGGGAGGGGTTATCATTGTGCGGGACAGTGGGAGAAGGGTCCCTCGATACAAACTTGCTGTGTTGCATCCCTAATTACGTCCCATGGCCATTAAATTCGTTCTTTCTCTTCTTTCTTTTTTTTTTTTTTTTTGAGAAGGGTTTAGTTACATGTATAATTAACAAAGAGAGGAGAGTTAGCAGGGATAAAGGTTAGTAAATTAGTAGACTAAATTCTACAGAGATAAAACAACAAGAGAAGCATATATTATCTATCGTAAGCATCATGCTCCCACCGTGAATTAAACTTCTAAAATTTTTATTAATATAACTAGTCATTCTTGAACAAGTTTTTAATAGGTTGACCATAAGTAGTTTAGTTAGTGAGCCATTATAACTTGTCCATTTCAAGGTAAAAATAAACTTATAACTCATTTAGTAGAGAGAAGATAACATAACACATGATACTTGGGAACAGCTCCAATAACTAGACACATTTTGGACTGATAGTTGTTACCACTTGGAGTTACTATAGTTACGGCTCATTGTAATAATAGTGTTATCACACAAACTAATCCTAATATAGTAATTATAGTTGAGTAATATTATATAAAATCTTATTTCTCAATTCCTTTTTTTATTCCTAGTAACAAGTGAATGGGTCCCACATAAATTTTATAATATAAGTTCTATAGCCTTCGTCTAGAAGTGATAAAAGATATTCAGAAAAAATATTACAAATAACATTTTTCGTTATAGTTACCATAAAGTGTGATTATATTAGAACAATTACGAGTATGTTTATGGTAATTATGTTTACATTTATGCTAATAGTTTTTTTTTTACCAAAATCATTTGAATTTTTTCAAAGATTCCCATATGTTGATCAGTTTTTTCTTTTTCCATCCAATGACTGATATTACAAGTTACAAATAATACGAAAAACCCCTAAGAAAAATGCATAATATTATTTCGACCCTAGTAATCTAATCTCAAAGTGAAAAGTATCAATCAACAAAGGTCAGTGTTAAAATGTTACTATTATTATTTTTTTGTCCTCCAGTGTTAATGTTATTTAAGTCACAATAAAACAAATGATGTACATATACGTACATGAGTGTGCATATATGATAGATGAGAAGTATTGAAAAATGATAATATCATGCTTTGGAAAATATCACGTGATATTGAACGGCCAGTCACGTGGCAAGGGCTAATTGTTTGATGTGGGAATCATAGAACGATGCATGTCACCGGGGACCCAGCTGAATTTGTCTATTAGCAGTTGTTTGTGGAAAAGCAATGGATGTGAGGAATCTTTGTCCGGAAAAAGAAAAAAAAACTTTATTAAAGTCATATATTTGGATTTAATTTTTTTTATGATTTTTTGTTTAAATTATGGCATTTTTACTTTAGTTTTAATTTTTTGGTTACAAAGTCAAACATTTCAAATTAAAACTGCTAAAAAATAAAAAATAAAAAGTAATCAAAATATCTAAACTATTTACATAAATTAATTTATAAACCGATGCCAACAAAGAGTCGGTATTTTGTCCTTCCCCTAGGCTGTCGGGTCACCAATTTGTAAGCCCTTTTCACCTTTGCCGTCCGCTGAAAAGCCATTATCCAAATTTGTCATCCACTTATTTTTTTTTTAGTTAATTATACTTTATTTCCTTATAATTTAAATTAAAATTAGACTATTTTGTTGTAATTTAAAAGTTAACATATGATCCTCTGTAATTTAAACATTTTTACAAAATACATGCAAACTGTCATATTTAATTGAAATTCTGTTATAAAGTATTTTTGTTATTTTATATCTCTAAATTAAAACATCAAAAAAGATAATTTGATGAAATAATATAAAAAAATTACTCAAAAGATAACCTTTTTTAATATAAAATGACCAAATTGTCTTTTTGATGTTCTAATTTAGAGAGGTAAAATAATAAAAATACCCATATGACAAAATATTCATTAAATCTAACGGTTTCCATTCATTTTTCAGATCAATCCAAACTATTGAAGGGTCATATGTTTATTTTTAAACCATAAGGGAGTTATCTGATTTTAACTCAAATCATAAAGGGATAAAGTGTAACTACTCCTATTTTTTGTTTGTCTTACTAATCACTATGGAATGAATTTGAACTTCGAATTTTTTTTTCTTTTTCTTTTGTCTCACTACAGATTTGAACTTGAAAATGCTGTTATGTTTTTTTATGAGGCTTTTATAATCACACATCTCATACAAATTAAGTAATTACTAAGTTAAAGATATTAGAGATAATATCAAAAAATTGGTAGCACATATGAGATCTTGAACTTAAAACCTTAGAGGAAGCAGACTCCCAAATCTTTGACCAAGATCACAAAACCGACTCATTAAAGTTATATTGTTATTACTATCTTAAGAAAGTACACAGAGTTGTGTACTTCATTGATTGGAACCAAAGCTAAGACAAGGTTGATGCAATGTTTACATATCACAAATGCAGCACTAATAATAAAAGCTAAATTTATATGACAAATTTGGATTGGGCTTCTCTTTGATTTCCTTAAAATCGGAGATTTTTTTAATTCGATGCATAAAGATGCAACACATTAATAAAATTTAAAAATTAATAGTCTACAAATTATCGCGTCATAATGAGTTTGAATATTTTAGTACATTTTACTAAAAATACATCTTAATCTTATTTTAGAGTTGTCTAAAATTCTGATATCCATTGACCTTAAACTGGAGATTTTTCGTTTAAATTTTCCCCGGAACTTAAGAGAAGCCAAATCCGACAAACATCTAGCCAGATACAATTTACATGCCAATGTTTTGATGCAAACCATCAATTGATAGGAAGGTGGAGGGAAGACTACTCACGAGAGGAAGCAAATGGAAATCAAGAAAAGTGAAAAAAATGTGCTTTAATTGCTTTGTCAAGTTAGCCACGCAAGGTCCTTAAAGAGGAAGTGAAAGCTATATTAGGGCAAACACATAGAAGTAGTGTTCATTAAATTGGGAAATATTCAATAACCCACCATGTGTGTGTCCCTCTCATGCGCATGACTAAAAGTAAATTCATCAAATACTTGTACATATTATTCTTTTTATAAATAATTAGATAAAAAAATAATATATTTCTACAAATGTTGATTCATAACTTGTGGCATGATGTGTTTTATGATGTTGAATTTTGCATAATTTTCGTGATTTATGGGAAAAGTTTGGCATTTTGCCTTTAACTTTGATGGGTCATGGTAAATGGTTATTTTTATGAAAACAAAAATCTATCTATCAAAAGGAATTTTTTTACTTTCTAATATTTTTCCACTATCAATAACTCGGAAAATAGCATGTTTGTATATATGTATGTATATATATATTGGTATAAGGTGTCGCCGATGACTTCCTCAAGCTTATGTTATTTAAATGTCTATGAGAATCATATAAACTTCACAATTATATGAATGATGAATGGTTAAATGGGAGTATGGGATCAGACCTCATGTTAAATATAAAGATTAACTGCTCGCTTGTGGTTACACGTTTGTGATATTGAGTTATGTTAATGAAGTTTCATATCTATCTAACTTTAGTGGTGAAGTGATGAACTGATGATAAATAAAAAAAAAGAATAAATTTTAAAAAATATATTTATCAATTGATGATAAATAAATTTAAAAACTGTTATTTAATTAGGTTAAATAACTAGCAATCTTCACTGAAATTGATTTTTATTAAAATTAACTAATTTTTATTTACTTGTGAGGTGAAGTGATGAACAGAAGGTAAAAAACCATTATAAACACTATGTTTGAATATTATACTTTACACACTAGATTTGTCAAAAGAAAGAAAAATAAAAATGAAATGAAATTATTTATATATTTATTTTTACAAGTAATTAAACAAAAATTGAAATTTTAAAATAAATATCTATTTATATTTTTGAACTTTTTTTAACTCGATTAAACAAAATAAACAAAAAATTTATATTTTTTTTCTCTTGCCCTCACCGAACCCACTTTTTTTTTTTTTTTTTGTGGGTCAAGACCAAACACAATATTCAAGCTATAGTGAGTGGATGAAATTGTGGGCTGTGGACGGACTAATAAAGCATCAACGTCGGTGGTGGTTGGGGTGAAGGAGGGTCATTTGACCGCATGGCTCGAGAAATCCGCCCCCAAGAGAAGACTCTCTCTCAGGGTCCCACACGGTGTCCCCTATCTAGCGGACACTAATCCAAGCCCCGTGGGGTCAAGCTTTCCTCTGCCCCCTCTGCCCTCAGCAATTGGAATTTTGGACACACCTCTAATCTCCCCTGCCCTGAGTCCTGACCCCTAACCTGCAGACCAAAAGCATGTTTCTCTCTCCTTTAGCTGCCCTTAATCCCACATTTATCTCTCTCTCATATATATAAAGAGAACCTAAATAAATATTTTTTTATTAAAAAAATTAAATATATAAATATGTTATTTTATATATTTATCAAAAATTATTATTTCTCAGCATGATACTGTCATTTGTGAAAGACCAGCGTGACTCTTTTTTTTCTTAAATTATTGTATTAGAATAAATTTTACTATTGTTTTAATTAATTTTGTTCTCAATAATTGCAAAGTCAAATAAGTAAAACAAAATAAACCAACTACTCCATGTATTTATTCTTATAAATGCTTAAGTTATTTATAAATTATGGATCTGATAATTCAAGAAATTAGTACGGCAATAGTTAAAAATTATACAAGCATTACGTGTGCCCGTTAACTAGTATATATTTATCACGCTTTATGTATTAGATACAAATTTATATCTATCATATCCTCTAACCTGTCTACTGCCCAACATTTTTTCCAACCTCACCTTTGAAGAAATTATTTAATGTAACTATTATCATCGTATTACATACAAACTCATATCCATCATATCCTCTAACTTGTCTGTTGTCCAATATTTTTTTCAATCTCACTTTTGAAGAAATTATTTAATGTAATTATTATTATTGTACTTATATTGTATGATAATTTTTTTTATGTAATATCGTTGTGAAAGAAATAGACAAATTTTTTTATAATATTATAAATATTATTTTATTTATACAAATAACGTCTCACAGTCTAAATAAAAAATTACAGGTAATCAATCATCGATTACTCCACCTTCACGGTCGCTACACCTGCTTGTGGAGGACCAAAAGTTGCGGACTTGAAACGGGATTATATTATAGTTTTCTGGCGGACTCCAAACTGTCATTGAATTTTGTTATTCTTTTTTTTTTTAACTAAACGTTGGTATACAGACAGAAACAGAATCTTTTCCAGAACGGCAATGGGTTACCGCCACGTGTCGACAAAGTCAGTTCCCGGCACGTGGGCCTCTGAGAAGACGCCAGAGCAGCTTTTGGACGGTTTCTTGAAAATTTGGTTACGTCCCATCACCAAGGTTTGCGTGACCAGCGACTACTGGTTTGGTGAGGGATTGGAACGTTACGGAGTGTGGCGTCATATACGGTGCGGGTCTTATAATTGGATCTAAAAAAATCCGAAATTCGGATTATCCTGCTCTAAATAGGATTAACATCTTCTCTATTTCATTAATTTAGGTATTAACATGCGAGTAAAAATAAAAATAAAAAATTAAGATAAATTAACTTAAAATTTAATTAAAAAAAACAAAATTTAGTAATTATATATAAAATAAATAAATTTTAATATAAAACAACATAGTTTGATTAAGTTATTAGGTAATGCTCCATCTAATTCATTAATTAGTGGAATGAAGAGGTACAGAGAAGAAAATATAACTTAAAGTAAGTTTAGAACGGAATAAAATTAGGTCATCAACCCTAGACCTAGCCCGATTATCTTGTAAGATGTGTTAATTACTTATATTTTAATTAATAATACAAAAAGTTATTTATACATAGATGAATGTTAGGGCTTTAATATATATATATTATAGATTTAACCTCCAGCTTTCTCTATTTTATATTATGCTCATTTTGGCATAATTTACAGTATTTTGTTTTAAGGAATTTTTTTTTGTTATTTTATGTGGATTTACTTCAAACTTAAACTCAATTAACTTAAGTGGGGAAGAACGGGGTTGGGAGCAACTTTGGACCATGGATTTGGGTTGAGGGTAAGGGAAGGTGAAATATTTTAAATATTTTTTTAGTTCAACAGTTAAAAGTGTCGAAATTAGTTTGCACGCAACTCAACTAAGCCATTTTTCGGTTAAAGTCAGGTCATTCACACCAAAATTAGGATATTCATAGGAAATAAATCCTTTGCGCCAATTATTACACTTGACAAGAATCTTGTATTTTAAATCTTGTAGAGGCCAAAATAAATTTTCTTTAATTTTAAAAGGCTAATAAACTATGTTTGATCGTAAATACCCAATTATATATAAAAGGTGAAATGAATTTAAAAGCTTTTGTGTGTTATGGTCCCTGCCTGTTTCCTTCGATCATTCTCTAGTTCGGCTGCTCAAACTTGTCACGGGTTTGGAGCAATTCATGGGATAGAATTTTTTTTATTAGAAATATGATAAAGTTTAGCTTAACCCATCTCAAATTCACAGCTTGACCCATCTCAAATTCACAGCTTTGTTATTGGTGACATCAGGGAGATTAGACTAATGGAGTGTTTAGTATTTAATTGAGGTCAAAAAAATAATGATAGATTAGGGTGGTGACAACTCCTAATCCTCAGGGAGATTAGACTAATGGGGTGATTAGTATTTAATTGAGGTCAAAAAAACAATGATAGATTAGGTGGTGACAACTCCTAATCCTCATTTAGTTTGAGGAAAAGGGTACAAATTTGAGAGGTTAAGGGCTGTGAGTGGGCCCTGGGGCGCACGAGGAGTGATGTCTAGGGGGATAGCGACAGGGTGTGCATAGTGTTCCCCTACCCCCCTCTAATCTAATTTCCTTATTATCATAATAGCTAATCTTAAATCTTAATCATGGAGCCAATGACTCATTAGGGTGGGAGTAGTTTCTGGTTTAGGATCTAGGATAAGGTTATGGGGGCTGGGAGACTGGGGACTTCCTGTACTTGTATTGGATATATGTATATATGTGTGTATATATTGGGTGGGAAATGAATCACAAGACATATGTTGACAAGGATAAATTATTCAAGAAAAAAGTCTAGTTATTAAGTAGTGTGGAGTGTTTAATAATAATTTTTACTAAGTAGTAATATGCGCGGTGTAAATACATTAGAACATGAATTTGTGGTATAATAGAGAGATTTTTAAAAAACAATATCACATGATAAAATTTGATAGAATATTTTTTTTAAAAGTCTCTCTATTACACCATAAATTCAGATATATTCACACACCACGTCTCCTCATTTTATAGAGATTACTAACATGCATTCAGTACTACTTAACTACTATTGAATTATTTCCTGTCCACCTGACCATTGATAGGCAATCTGAAAGCTTATTATGTGTCACACCGAAAACAATAGAGAACTCAACTGGGCACCAAATGAATTCGACAAAAGAGAAATTATTTGATCTGTTTGGAGCACAATATCATCTTTTCTCTTATTTGTCTTAATGGGTCTTCCTCTGCTAAGGAGGTCAGGTAAATATGTTCGAGATTCACATAGCAGTGAGACTTGGTCCCAAAGCCTTTCCTCCACAAAGTCCCAAACTTTGGCACTTGTGGGTATATTATTATACAACCTCCCATATGAGTTGGCTACCTCCTAGTTAAGGGAAAAGGGAACCAACTTCTATATTATCTTAGCATAAGATTACTCAATACTTATACATTAAATTATATATATAATCTCTATTGCATTATGTGTTTAATTAATGAAAAGGGAAACATTTTATCTTTGTTATTTTAATTAACAATTTGGAATCAGAATCATGATCATAAGGGAAACACACTAATTTTCTAGTCAGAGAATAAAGAAAAATTTGCAATTTATAATTAAGTTAATCTCGCATCTTAAGTGCGAATAATGCAACTGTGGCTACCTTGTTTAATCATAGAAAGTCTAATCACAAGGTTTTCTAACCCAAATTAAGTATTTTATATATGAAATAATACAATCTCAATCCTTACATTAAAAAAAAAGAGAACATTACACACTTTATAGAGTCACAGTCTTATTATAAAAATAAAAAAAATTCATGATGAGTGCTTAAACTCAAAATTATTGAACATATTAGCAAGATAAACTAAAATTAATCCTGACACGCGTGCAGTACGATGAAATATCCTATTAAATATGGCACCATGGTCACCATCAATTTCTGTGACTCACTCTTATTTGAACTATATATATATATATAGAAGACTTAAGGGGTCAGAGAGAGCTATGACATAATATAAAGGGCCATCCATTTGGCTAGGTGACCATGACATTAATGCTATATTTGGATATTAAATTTCTTAAGAAAAAAAATAAAAATAAAAATATTTATAAATTTACTTAAAAATAAAAATAAAAAAACAGAGAGAAATTAAACAAAGCAAGAGAGCAGAGGCATTAACATGAGGTGGGAGAGGAGATATAGGTTGTTAGCAATGGGAGACCTTTGAGTTTTGGTCTTAAATAGGAAAATGAGGTCATAAATCATTGAGTAGTGTTACATCCCATGTCCAGTTCAAAACTTTCTAGGACTCCGAACACATCACATGCCCCAAATGTCACATTTTCCATGTGTTTACTTCCATTTTTGGAATTTTTAATTTGGGCCTGGTAGTTGAGGAGCCTCACCTATTCAAACATACTGTACATACATATAATATAACTCTCTCTCTCTCTCTCTCTCTCTCTCTCTCTCTCTATATATATATATATATATAGATATAGATATATAATCAATTGTGTAATACTTCCTTGCACTCCACAGAAAGGAGCAAAACTAAAGCCGTCCAGAAAAGTGACGGGCCAAAGACCACAATTGTTAGGAAAGATAAGCTTAAGTATACTTAAGAATACAATGCTCATGTCATCCCATGTTTATTGTCTCAAATTATGTGATGATTTAATTTATTATGGCCGTCCTTAACTCCTTCATATGGTTGTGTTTCACCGACCCGACATAAAAATTTGTATGTCAAAAAGACTAGTATAGTTGTAAGGTTACTCTGTAAACATTTGATAGCATACGTCTAATCCTTTCTATGCTACCGAAATGACTGAAATCTCATGTATTGAGCTTAACTTTATAATAAAAATATATATAATCAAGTGATCATATAACAAGACTAGTAATAAAGTTTCGAACTTATTATGAATTATGTTGAAAATTGAGAATATTCATACAAGAAGCTATTGTTGTGTCAACAACAATATATTTTAATTAATGAAGGATTACAATTTCGTTTTCACATAAAATTTAAAATTAAATTTCACCGCCCCTATCTTAATCTTTAGATAATGGAAGTTTTGGTAGGTATTGATGCGACCGCCCTTGTCTTAGTGACGATTAATGAGTTGGCTTTTTACCTATGAATATAGGACAAGTTATTTATTAGAGAGTTAAAAAATACAATTAAATGTTAATAATAAAGTTTTGAGAGGGCTAATATAATGAGATACACATCTTTTGGGTGTCATTGTCTGAACCTCAAATTTGGAGAACAATACAATATTCATGACCCAACCCGATCCGTGAAAAAAGTCTCTCCGCACGAAAATAATTCTGCATACATCTAATTCTCTTGGACTCCGTAACAACGTGAGGCTCCTGCTTTTTGTGAAATAATAGGCTTACCATGAAGAAAATTCTTGCAATACAGTTGGTGCATGGACCTTTAGTTCTTAATGCTTTGTTAATCAAAATTAAAAAGAGAAAGCTCAATAAAAGATTGATCTTTAGAGTTGGGCGTGCTTGTGTTGAGGCTATATTCAAGACCCTAATTATAGTTTACTTTCTTATTCTTATTAGTAGTAAATTGTTTCAACTCTCCAATTGTGTGGTACCTTATTTCCTAGAAGATGCCAAAATCCTATGTTTGACCGCCATGGCAATGTGAAATAAGAGGCATGTATCATGTGTTGAAACTTGAAATAAATAAATAAAAAAAATGAAGAAGAGGAAGAATTCAATTATACAACCCTTATTACCAAGAAAAAAAAAAAAAGAAAAAACCAACCAACCAACCCAAATAATAGGATCAAGCTCAAACATGGGTTCAATACCCTCAATCCAATGTACGATTGGGCCATAACTCAACTTAAAATCAATAGAATTACCCAAACACCCTTAGCTTTTAGGCATCCAATGGATGGATATTAATTTTGGAGAAAGCAATGGCTTTCTTATACATGTTAATGGTTGCACTAATACACTTGAAGAGTTTAATTTGGAGTAAACAATTAAACCTTAATCCAAAGCTTTAAAAAGCCTGGCAATGGCATTCCAACACTAAGAAAAATGAGTGAAATCTGAAATAGACATTAATATTGTCCCTTTTAAGCAACAAAAAAAACACCAGCACTCTGTCTGGGGCCACCATTACAGAAGTGAATGCTCTAATACTCCGCAGACTTCCATTGGACCACAAAGAAAACAGTGGAACTCTCTCTCTCTCTCTCTCTCTCTCTCTCTCTCTCTCTCTCTCTCTCTCTCTCTCTCTCTCTCAATGCTTTGTATCCATGGCGTGAAAGGGACTAATAATATCAAAAGGTTGGTAGGTGGCAAACTTGCGACAGGGAACTCCACACTACTACGTACATAGGCACTATATATAGATGCATGCATATATATGTGGGTATTCTAACACGGCACTGCAACGTGTTGGATAATTTCTCCAAATTCAATCCCGTTGACAAGGTCTCTTGATGGGTCACTGCTGTTTTTTCTCCAAAAGCAGAGATTGCTTTTCTTTCGCCATCAAAAACATGTCTGGATGATCCATCCTTAAGACGAACTTCGGATTGAAAATGTTAATCAAGAAATGGAAACTTAAAGTCTTTCCTTTTAGTCCCATTCATTGATAATTTGATATACATCACTGCCTTGTCTTGTGGGGGATGGACTAATGACAAGCCATATGAAGAAAACAAAGAAGTCTTTGTGGCTGATTTTCAAAGTACCAATTCATGCATGAATGCACAACAAAGAAGTCTTTGTTGCTGATTTTCAAAGTACCAATTCATGCATGAATGCACCCCTTATATTTTCTGCATGTAGGACGAACTCGGACATTCTGGGTTTGAGTCTTACCTAGCATGCTCTAGGCTTGGTTGATACTTATGCTTGTGAGTAACTGTAAGCATCTAGGTTTGCTCTACAAGGATACGTCTAATGTGGCCCTGCCTTGGAAAAGTTCCTCATCACAAAAAAGGAAACAAGAAAAGAAAAGAAAATTCATCAATGGAAAATGGATACCATGGAAGTAATTCACTAACGCTTTGTTTGGAACTTGAATTTTTTATAGAAAAACCAAAGGAAAAAAGAAATGTGAAAAAAAAGTAAACAAAATATTTTTGTTCACTTTTCCTTCATATTTTACTTTTCATATTTTTATTCACTTTTCCTTCACATTTTTCTTTTTTCACAAAAAATTCAACTTCCAAGTAGAGCTAAGTCTTATGGTCCCTGCAAGCTGGAAATCAGTAGACCACCATGTTGCAGATTATAATGGGTCTGACTTCAATTTTGCCATCTACCAAATGCCCCCCATAGCTTTGTAAGTCACCTCACAGCAATGGATGGGTTGTAATGGTATTATTAGCTTTACAGTACAATTCTGATTTATATATCAACCCTCTGTGCTCCAAAATCTGTACCCAGCAGACAAACACATTTCTCATGTTTCTTACCTTAGCTACCAAACACAATTCTCATAAAGTGAGGACTTGAAAAATGTGTTGACTTTGTATGACACCTGAGGAGGCCAGCTTGGAAATGGGGGCCTGAACTTGGCCTTGAATCCTGACAGTGAATGATACAATTTACAAGCTTAGGTGGGAATTGGTGGATCATGGTCCACAAGAACAACGAAAATTTGCACACTTCAAAGAGAAGAAATTTTGATCCTAAATAATACTGTAAGCACCTTGGATTTTTTACAAAGATAAGACACTGCTGAATGCAAAGTCATCATAGGCTATGGTTAGTCTCCAATCATCATATTTCCTCCATCACATTCCATAGTCTGCGTCGAGCATTTGACATCTCCATCAACCGAAGAATAAGAAGAAGATGACGATGATCATGATGAAAAATTTTAGGAACCGCACTTCTATACGCAATAGCAATACCATTGCCCCAGCACTGCAGTTCCGTGATGCCTAATTTTTATAATTAAATTTTAGGAACCGCATTTCGGCTTACATAATCCAAGTGAAGCTTCCCATCCTCAGATTTAAATTGCTGAAGACTTATGTACAATCATAGAACAACCTACTTCTATAACTTCCCAGAAACCCTCACCAGGAAGGAATAAATCAAATAATAAGGTAAATATGGGATAAAGAGAGGCAAAATACATTACAAAAGCTCAGCCTACTAAAGCTCTCAATTGAGAAGAAAACTGGGAGTTTGAGATTGGAAGATGTGCATCAACCCCGCAAGTGAACCAGCCAACTCCACTGAATCCCCAGCTAATATTGGCCCTTCCATCTAGACGAGGGTTCAATATGATACAAGATCCTCCATTCCTTTCTGAGACTTCTACGTGGTCTACCTTCAAATGATCCATACACAATGCTATCTGTTCAGGTGTTTTAGGAGAGAAAGGACCTCAACATCGTCACAGGTTGTTTCAGTGACAAGCTGAAGCGGGGTTTTACCTTCTCTGTCAGCAGCTTGTGGATCAGCTCCCCTGTGCCACATTGGTAACCAGAGAAGCCATTAAAGAAATGGAATGAGATAAATCACAGTAGTCAATGATGATTTAGATTAGTAATCATCAAACAGCTCTAAACTTTAGGACCCCATCTATATAACTACAGGTATATTTATGACTTCACTGATCTGATCAATGTCATTCAAAGTACAGAGATCAGAAATGATTTGAAGCCTTTCTTTAACACTTCAGAGAATGGAACAATTTGAAGTTTCACCCAAATCTGGGAGTAGTGCTTGTGTTGTTTCAATGCGTGGCATACTTGGTGGTAGCCTTCCCCTGCACACAATACCCTCTGCCAGGATGAAGGTTGGGTTCAGTTGAGAGTGAACAGTATGAGACACATAAAAAGGGAAATGTGAAACGTGGTCCACAAATATTATGGGAAATAGAAAACATAGTTGATATAAGATCAAATAGGATATGCATAAGAAAAATTACTGGAACCTTAAAAATAGCAATGTAAAACATTGAAATACTTTCATTATCAATTAACTACTAATGCTAAACAATATTTACATATAGCTAGCATAAATAAACTTTGGCAGCATGAAAAAATAGTAAAAATTAAGAGAAGTGTGTCTCTAGGGAGTTTTCCAAAAATTTTTGGATAAGTTTCTTAAATTATTCTACTGTTTCTGAACCGTCTCGGAAATGTTTCCCTCCTAAAAGAGAGATTTTTGGTAACTATGGTTTACTCCTTGTCTCCATATTGACTACCAAGACCTAGTTTCTTGTATAGGTCCTTTCACCACAATTTTGTTTGTATAATTAACCACAAAAAATTAAAAGGAAAAAAAAGGCTTTCAGACACAATAAACAAAAGGGAGCTTACTAGATTTCCTGGGATAAAGGGAGAATATATATTATGAAAACAAATCCAATTTCTGGGAAAAGAAGTTATAGCTGTTAGGACACATATACAACAGTCAACAATAGGGGTGCTAACCCAAGAACCGAACCGAACCTGAACACCCCAGTTCAGTTTGGTTCGGTTTTGGTTATTATTTTCAAGAACTGACTGCCACCATTCAGTTTTGGGTTGGTTGTCAATTAACTGGACCCAAGAACTGATCCTTAAAGGGTTATTAAAATTTTAATATTTTCTTCACTTGAGACTCTCCGCACAACGGGTTACAGATTTGGGCTTGTGTAAATAATATTTAGCAATGGAAACCTAATTTTCCAGTTGATGTGGGAGATAAATTATATGTGACTAGCCACTACTGTACAAATGATGCCACCCAATTGAACCCCACCGGCTGCCAGAACAATAGCCCATTATCAAAACCCTCTCTCTCTCTCTCTCTTTGCAAAACAATCCATTCATTGTTGAGTCTCAACCTCCTCCGAGCAACAACCAAACACACAGAGACATCATCGTCAACTGCTTTCTCATCGTTGTCGACAATGTTGTAAACTAAGAAGCACCATACGCACACGGGTACAGATATGGACACAAATATGGACACCGTGACCCAGTGGTTATCAAAAACCAAGGGCACGAACACGGCTAGGATACGGAAAAATAACTATATTTATTTATTTGTAATGTATATGAATATAATGTCCACAAATCAACAAAAATTGGAAAAAATACAGTAATCAACATGCAAAAGTAACAAAACCTATTTCAGCAGTAATAATAACAAGTTAAACAATCATCCGGGCAACAACTAGAAGACTTGAATTTGAAAAATGAAAAGAAACTACAGTCTATAAGAACAGACTAGGAAAAATAAATATTTGAAAGAAAAAACAAAAAAAATAGTGTTGAGTTCTGGCCACTTATGGATTATAGTAAAACTATTTGGAACAATTTGGGCTTAAGCTTGGCTCCACTACTGCCCTTGCATAGTGGAACAAAAATGAAGAAGAAGAAGAATATAGAAGGAAAAGAAAAAGAAGAATTTGAGGCATGAAACTCAGCAATGAAGAATTTCCACTGCATGAGAACAGAAGAAGAATGGTCATTAATAGATTTGGGGATTTCATATTTGGCATATTTTATTTTCTGGTGTTTTAAAGTTTTGAAATTTATAGATTTGATCCCATTTAAATTATTTAAAATAGCTTTTAAAGCCCCGTCGTTTCCTGGACTTGTCCCCGGTGTGTCCGGGACATGTCTACTAAATTAAAAAATATGGCATGTCCGAGGTATAGCTGTGTTCGACACATGTCACACTAGCAAACGGCACCCTAAACGGAGTATCTATGCTTCCTAGATTGTAAATGCCATATGAGACTATATTTCCAAGTACATAATAATTAGAGACAGGTGCGAACATTCTCGCCTACATCATTCTTTATTTGTAGTTCATTTCCCTAATTGTTATGATAAACCATAACTCAAGTGTATGGATAGGTTTGTGACTCTTTTGTACCGTGGTGTTTATGTTACAGTGACGCGCAAGGGAAAATCATGTCTGTTGGTGAATTTTCTAACCAGTCCACGATTTCACCATTGGAGTTTAGTTTGGGTAAGATAGTGTGACACAATTGGCTAAAAGAACGTGGTAAGATACAGTGTAATACAGTGGCTAAAAGAAGGGACAGAGAGATCTCACATGTTGGTTTTGCCTCTTTCTATTTGTCACGCATTGCTACAAAACAAAGCTCTCTCTCATCTCTCCTTATATAAATGCTGTCCCTTGGCAGATAGTCAGGGCATTGCTTTTGCATGGGCCAGCCATTTAATAATTTGTTAGCTTTAAACGATTGGGCCGGTTGTAATAAAGACATCATCGAATTAACAGTTTAGAACCAAGATTTTTCAATTCAGTTCTCAAAGGGTTATGATTTTGGTTCTGTTTTTATTTTTGCGGAATCCAACTAGCTCGGTTCGGTTCTGGGTTAAGTATTAAACCAAACCAAATCGACCCATGTGCACCCCTATCAATACTATTCCTTAAATGAAACAGACACCCACTAACATTTTTCTACTTTGACAAAACATTTTTTTTAAGCCACTATTTTTTTTTTAAATATTTTTTTCCCACCAAGAAAACATTCAGTATTGTTCTGCCCAACCACCTCATACCTCAGTTCAGTGCATGAAAAATTTGTAATGTACAAACCTCAGTTTGGAGACTTTTTCCCATTTTTTTTCTGTTTATAAAGCTTACATAACTCCTTTCCAAGCTTCAATTACAAGTTTCAATATGACAATTACACGAAAAAACATCTAATTCCAAACCTAGGGTCTCAGGATTCAAATGTTTGTTCCATTTGAAAAAGTTAAAAGATGTTATTACTTTGTAGTTACTATTTTTTTTTTGTTTCTTTCCCTTTCCATAAGTGTCAGATATGTCCCGAATTTAACCCACATTTACTTTCCCTCGTAGTTAAGCCACAAGATGCGTGGAATCTAGAATTGTATCTTTCAGGTTTATGAAATTTAATTCTCAATAAAGCTAATAAATCCTATATAATTTTTTGGGTTTCTTCAAATTTGTCTGTATTTGAAATATCTTGAGGCCTAAAGCTAGCAATTTTAGATTAGAAAAAGAAAACTGGTTCAATTAGATATTGGGGTAATGCAACTATATTAAGCTAATTCAATAGGGTTTTACCATTCATATATTCCTTCACTTTCATTTGTGAAGTTTAATGTAACAAACATCAGAAGTTCAATTTGGTGCATGAGCTGACAATGTAATACCCACTTTTTCATCTCAGGGTACTTTCTTCTCTTTTTTTGGTAGGTATTGCCTGGTACTTCACAATACAATTGCAGGCAATCCTATTTGATAGTATTTGTTATATTTATAAACTTTCACGAATTCCATGTCAGAGACTGAAAACCATTGTTACCAGAAAGCTAATACCCTAGTGAAAGTTTTTGGTATGACGTTCTGAGACACGGTACACTATCGTTCCAAAATGGTAATTTAATGATTCAATGCGAGCCCAAGGTTTTTGCTCATTTATTTACTTAAATGTTACCTACGGAGGGGAAAAAAGCAAATATAATGAACGAAAATTTAGGGAGAATAGAGTCTTGGTAGAACAATATGCAAAAAAAAAGAGGGCCATAATGGCCCTAGAAATATACTTAAAAAAATAGATTATTTTACTAGATGTCTAGTTCTTAAAAGAAAATCGCTTTAGAAGTACCTTAAATTCTAATAATGTAATTTGTATAAGTCTATCTATATCGTACCACATTTTAAAGCATGTGGCATACGCCGTTCCCATTCCCATTCTCGTTCCACATACCAGAACGATCTGCATCTATAAATTTCCAGAAGTTTATAGGAAATGAAAAAACCTTTATGCAATGCCTGGAAGCATACTATCTCCAGATGGAATCACAACCAGGGAAAGAAGAAAAAACAGATACTGAAGGTAAAGATATGTTAAAGGCAGAGAGTTACCGGGTAAGAAGAAGTTTTGCAATAACTATTCTTCCCCTGATAATGCTATGATGCAGTGGTGTCTGACCTCTTGAATCAGAAGCATTTATGCTTGCACCATGCTGTAGGAGCAACTCTACCATCCCAATATCAGCAGTTTGGCAGGCAAGGTGAAGCAGGGAACAGCCATCAAGAAATTCATCTATAAACTGGACTTCACTTTCTCTAAGTGAATGACAAGAGTGAGAGGAGGCGTCCAAAGAATCAGCTACGCAGTCAAAGTAGTGATCAGGACTTTGTGCCTGATCTTGCAATTGCATTACTTTGGACAAATTTAATGTATTAGATGAAGCTTGCCCATGGATAGCATTAACATCTGCTTCATAAGTGACAATAAGGCGGTAAACTGCTTTCTTGTCATTAGAACGGACACTTTCCCACAACTGTTGTGCCACTGAAAGAAGATGTGGATTGTCCTTTCCCTTGTGAACAAAACGTTTTTCTGCATACTGCAGTAAGAAGAAAATACACTTCACTTAACGTTCCCATGAATCAAACCTATAATCCGACAAACATTCAAAATATAAGGTTGCATTAATAAACTAACTGCATATTCATATACGTTTAAACACAAATGTGGACATTACACATCTTTATATGTATAATAGTACGTAACTATGTGTATGCATAAGTATGAATGTATGCATCTATCTCTTTATCTATATCTATCTATATCTGTATCCGCATATATCTCTTTATCTATATCTATCTATATCTATATCTACATACATCTATCTATATCTTTATATCTCTATCTCTATATACAATATAGAAAAGGAGGCCACTATTGTTGTGGTTGCAACAAGTGACTCACTATGGTGGTACTTTTTTTTTCCTCACAGTTTGTATTTTTTTCACAGATTACTATAATTGTGTGGTTGACTGCATTTATTGTAGTCCATGTATTTTATACATGTGGTTCAATGTTTCATTGGTTCATTTATTGTAGATTTTTGTACATACATAGTTCAAATATTTTACACGTGGTTGAATGTTTCATTGGTTCCTGTAATATAGATCCATGTACCTATACAAATTATATAAACACAGTATTTATTAAATTTATGTATGTTCATGCATTGATCACTACATTCATATACCTACATAGACAGCTACATGAAATGTGTTTGTCTTGGTTCATGTATTTCCTTCAACTATTAATTCAGATACATGAATTGACTATACTAATGTAGAAATGGAAGCTGTATATCTTATTCTTTTTCCAAATCTGCCAAATTGACTTTTCACCATTCATATAACCTTGGTCTTATTTTAACTTTATGGGCAAATATGGAAACTCAAACAGTGTAGTTGTCACCGAGTCCCCTACAAGCTTTGCAATTGCTTCAGTTACCAATTTTTTTGTTTCCCATGATCTCAAACTCTGGGTTAGCCGGCCAATTTTCTCAGCCAAGAACTGGTATGCCCTTTCTCTTTCTCTTTAGATCATCTCTAACTGTGACTTTATCCTCTCTTCAGATCCTTTCCCGTGTAGAATAATAAAAGCACATAATAAAGACTCCACATTAGCCAACCTGTCTGATTTGCAATCCTTCACTTTTGTACTGCTTCGTTTTCTAACATTCCAATCCAGCGGCTATGGTGCACTCTTAGAAAAGATTTACTAAAGTTTTTAAATGCTTTGATTCTTCTTGGTCTCCAGTTCGAACTCTTCACTCCTAACAACCCAAAATATTCACCAAGCCAAGGCATACATTAAATTGATTAAAGGTACTTCTTGAGTTCTTAATTATGTTTCTATATCTATACATAGACATAGAGAGTGTGAGAATTTACGCTGGATCATCTTCTACTCTCTTCTTTTTCAAACCCATGAATCTTCTCTCTGTAAGTCTATGCTTGGATTTATTATCAAGGAGACATTTAAATGTCTATGCTTGCATTCATTCTAAAGGCCATGTATTGTAACATTCTCGATTTCAACTGTTTTTCAATAACCTGTTAAACAATTTTATAATGCATTTGTGTTTGTAGCTTAAGTTCCAATAGTGATTTCTGACTGGGTTTTTCTCAGTTTTTTTTTTTTTCAATTTTTTGTGGGTTTTTGGAGTTTTCACTCTCTTTGTAATTTGGTTTTTTTCCTTTGGCTTTGTGATCAGTTTCTTGCTGGAATTGGGATTTTACTGACGATTGATTTTTTTGGTTTCAATTTACTCAAATATATATATATATATATATAGGAGATTCAAGACCGAAAACTTGCCAATGGATGCATACATATTACTTAGATGTGCACGCACACATAGAAGTGTGATATGAATATTTTCCCAAGAATAGCTAAATACATGTATGTGAACAATTGTAAATTACCAAGATTAATACGAAAGTTCTCTTCTTATTGTTTTCTTTTTTATTTTTAAGATTTTTTTGTTTAACAATTAAGTCAAAAAAAATAGAAGCAAATCCCATGCACTGACCAGCCCTAAAACTAGTAATTATGTAAGGAGAGTAAATTCTCCCCACACAAAGCTTTTCTCCACAGAAGTGGTGATAGACCTCAATGCAATTGCCTACTCATACTAGACAGGGTGGCTAAGTGGTGTTAATAGGTGGCCATGTTATCACAATTCTAGCTCCTTGGACCCTGCCTTCAACCCCACTGTATATGCGACTTAAGCCAAAGCAACTCAAAGGCTCCACGAACAGTCAACAATTTTTTCCCTCTCCCATGATGAGAACCTTTGGTACCAAGCTTTATTGCTTTTCCGTGTGATTCAATTGCCATTAAAGGAGGGATGCTAATTTGTAACTGAAGCCCCATGATAGCTCCAATGTTGAAATGACTCTTCCATAAAGAGTCTGCTACAACAGTTATAAAGATTTCTACGTATCTCACAACCTAGTGAGCAGCCTCTAATTTGAGTGGCCATCAGTTGGTGCATAAACACACAATAAACTCACAAAGCAAGTAAGAGACAAGTAAATCAATCAAAGCACAAAGCACTGCAGTTAAGAACACTGACATGAACCAACATCATCATCATTTAACAGATGCTTTGGTTGAATTAGAGGATCAATTGCTTAGTTCCAAGATTATCTATCTTTCAAAAGATACATCATACATCAATGAACAACTCGTTGCCTGGATAATATTTGAATTACACTGGCTCCGTGGCAGTAATTTGTACAAATCATAGTCCAACTTAAGAAGAAGAAGGTAAAGAAGCAAGAAGGCAGTTCAGCAAATATTTACACAAAACAAGAAAACTTGAAGGAAAATAGCTAAAGGGAGAAACTAAATTGTTTGAGCAATACCTTTGCATGAATGAACTTCTCCTTCATTGAAATATGATCATCATGACTAGGTTTGCTAAAAAACTGTTTATGTTTATCAGACTCAAAAAACCTACATCACAAGAGTAAATCATTTTTGGGAATAGAATTTAAAATATTTCAATCACATAAAGTCATGCAATTCTTACTTCATAGGTATTTCATCAGCCTGAAAAGTTCTTTGTGCATGTAACAGCCCTTCCCATATTGAGTTCACAAAGACATTACCCAGTACCTGAAACAAATTGATCACAGAAGGTTCCCACACTTTTACGTCAAGTGCTAACGACCTTACCTGCATTGACAGTTAACAAAAGCGGGATACATGAGCTAAGATATAAAACATCGCTGGGAGGAAGCCTGATACAAAAGGTAAAGTAGAATAAAGCATTTCAAGATTCCTTGCAATGATTAAGTTCAGCTCAAGCATGCCAAGTGATGTCATTTCAATTTTTGAGGTCATAACTGTATGCTATTGAATAAAATAAGAGAACAGCTGTAGTTTATATGCCTGCCCTTTCATGATTCAGAATAAAGGTCAGAATGCATGCATGAGGATGGTACATATTGCACATTTTATGTTATTTTGCAATAGCATGGAGTGTTAATGGGCTCAATTGAAAGAAACTTTTGATATGTGTCTATGGACTGCTGGTGTAAGGTAAGGACTTGTTTTGGAAAAGGCACCTCTGAGGACACAATAGAATTGCACGAGGAGCTAAATGAAGTGCTGTTAGCTTTTCTTCAAGATTTTACTGGTAAAACTATAAATTATTCTTCGCAATATTGAATACAATCAGATCACTGAAACTACAGTTCAAGCGAAACTACTACCAAACATTGTTAAAGAACTTTTTCCCTCTTGCGAGTGGCAGAAGAAACATTGTTAAGAGAGTTAGTAGTTCATAATGTTCACCAAACCCCCTCCATGCCCCAACTCCCAACCGAGCACACAAAAGAAAAAATGAAATAGAACAGAAAAATAACCGGAATTATGGGCTGTAACTGTGCAAAACTTGAATCTGAACTTGACTAAATGAAAATGACTGAGGAGAACTGCTAGGATAAATCTCAAAGGAGGAACTTGCATGGAACCCAGAATATGATTGACATGTGCACAATATATCAACACCAGAAAAAAATAAAAAATATAAAAAGAAAGAAAAAGAAACCATGTCTACAGGGAAAAGCCATTTCTTTAACTTTATTAATTTGATTATACGAAAAAATTATTTATTCTTTCAACATCTAATGTTCTTATAGCAATGAAAATCTATTATAAAGCTCTTTCTCATATGAGGACTCCTACACTCCGACTACAGGTTAAAGGATTCAAGGTCACTAACACATCATGGTGTGAAATCCATAAGATTAGAACATTTCACTCCTTTAGTTTCCAAAATATGGTTGAGTTACGTTTGCTTCATACATTAATTAGGAACAGGTAAAAACATAACTACTCAAGACATTTCTGAATATTCTATCATAAAAGAGGAGTTTATTTCCAAAATTGTGACCACCATGTTCACACCTTTTTTGGCCTCAAAATCTAAATGTCATCATGCATAGTTTCAGACACTGACATTGGCATGAAAGAGTGAAGGTGCGCAAATCAAACCTAGATAACTTACTTTAGATATATGTACCCCAAGATTACGGTGAACACCAGAACATTCAATGCAGATAAGAACACCAAGGTTCAAGGAAGCCCAGTCTGGTTCAGGTGCACCACAATCAGCACATTTATCATTTCCGGGCACTCGTTTGAATGCATCGACTGGCTTCTCACTTTTCGCACTGTGTTGTAGCTGTTGTAAACTTCTAGATGCACGTACAAAATTCCTAGAAGGAAGGTCCTTCTCAGCTGTACATTGTCCAATTGTCCTTTGATCAAAATCAAGGGAACTTCCAATGGAACTACTGTCACTGGTGTGAGCACCAGTTGTCGGACTAGCAGAAAGACGCTGAAAAATAGTTGAATCATAATCATGACAAACGATAATGACAATCAAAGGCCACATGGTATTCTAGAGATTCTTAGCAATATACCCTCTCAGGTGCCTGGGAACTCAACAATGATGTAATCACTCCAGTTATTTTTTCGATCCAGTCCATTTGTTCCAGTGTACTCTCTGCCTGTAGTGCCAAGCAATTGTTGAATATTACTAAACCTATGCTGACAAATATTGACCAATCCACCTACTCACTATTCAAATGAGTATTTCACAACCAAAATAAGCTGTCTCAGCAGAGTTAAATGTATTAGCAAGAACAACATTTATATGTGAAGCTGACCTTTGAAAATATACCTGTAACGTATAGTTTTTTGTTGGTGAAATTATCCTGAAGCAGAACCTCAAATCTGACTGATCTGCATCAACCTTAATTGTCGATGTCAGCAGGTTCACAGTGTGACGCGCAACAGATTTTTCATCATGTACTCCACCATGGTAATGAGAAGACAGCCATCGACTCAGCAGCCCTGAACCAGGTTCAGAAGGATGGTTCCTATGTATGGGAAGTTGACTTGCACCTCCCTGAAGCAATATACTAAAGATTTAGTAAGCAATGGTACCAAAAAGAAAAAGCATTTAAGCACGTAAGGTTCAAATTTATCTTCGATGACTTACAGAGGACCTGCTCAATTGTTTGCGATAGTAGTACAACATGCCTCGGTTATCAAGAACAAAAAATCTTCTCTTCCAGTCACCCCTCAAATTAGAGGAACGTTTCGAGAGATATCCTTGTTTGATGGTTTGAACCTAAACTAATAAAGTCTTAGCCATAGATGAAAATCAAAACTAGTTTAAAAGGAATAATGCTGAATGCTACAAAGGAAGAAAGAAAGACTATCAAAAGAAAGGACAAGAAGATGACATTGAATACCTTTCCTTCTGCAGCAGACTGCATCACTGCCTTAATCTCTTTGTGGGAACTTCGGGGGAATGGTTGTATGGCATCTCCATTGGGAGAACCATGAGACCCATTCAAGGACTGCTTACTTTCTCGATCAACCAGCTTTTTGTACTCTTGCATCCTCTCATTAAGAGCTGCCTGCTCATTCTTGGAACTTTCTCTTGATTGCTGTGCATAAGCCAAAACCTGTAACACATTGAGACCTAAACTGTTATGGTCACACCAATAAGTAATTGAAAGTTCAGGAAAGTAAAACAGATTCCATAAGATCACTGAAAATAGCCAACTGAAGAATAACAGTAATGATCCTGGATCATATGCTAGATTTCACCCACATGGCATCTATCAGATTCAACATCTGGATGGTTAGCTAAGTCATCAGGCTTGCAAATGCATATCCAAGTCCCAAGACTTCAAGAAGGTCATAGACTAATATGGCTGACAATTTTCATCTGTACACTTAACAGGAAGAAATGACAAATACTAATACATGACAAGCGCTTATATTTACTGCCCCAGTCTAGTTATGATACAACAAATGATCCATCTGAAATTTCAGATTTAACTCCACAAAATATGGCTGCTTTGTCTTCCATCTTTTGATTACAAATTTGTTGATATTGCTCGCCACCTTTCGTACTCTGCATAAAATTAATGTCATCCAACTTCCAAAGCTGCTGTCCTTCTCCCTTTCGGATTTTCCTGTTCCTTCCTTTCTAATTTTGATGGATTGAATATTCTCCTCTAAAGTGGGACATCCAAGAATTGAGGGAAATGCATAACCTTCTCAAATGGCCGGTACAATGCCTAGAAAAGACTCCAATATTCAACCGCGACAGGCCTGGGAACACCTGCAGCACAACTTGGTTAACTGAAGCTTTCAGGAAGCTCTTCCTCCTGCTAGCTGCACCTGAAGACTCATCAACTTTATCTTGAATTTGACCTGGAACCCACACAGATCTAATTCTAAATCTGACTGAGAACCTGTCACTTTGGCTCAGCCTAGGAGTGAAATCAACAAGACATGCACCCTATCTCTACCTTCTGATCAAGATCCCAAAGAATGTTAACATCATAGCTGCCACCACAGAAGCTTTCTTCCAGACTTCAAACTGGCAGCCCTCCTTCTGGGCAATGCCTCTGGAAGATAAAAATATAGTCCTTTTCCTCGTCACTTTTTCCAGATTTTTTAGCTTATACCTTAGTTGGACTTCACCTGACTATCAGTGAGCAGCGCTTAAACAACAGGCTGCTTAATAACGATCATGATTATTACCTCTTCTTCTTTGTCGTCTTTTTAGTTGCTGCTGCTGAATAAATAATTAGCATTTCAATTCCATAGCAACACTCTCACCATTTGGTTCTGGTTAATATCCTATGGGCTGAGAGAAAATCTTGGGCTTCCAGATGGTAGGCTGGCCTTGTCCCTAACCTTTTGCCTTCTATTTTCTGTTTTCCCTTCCTTCAAAAAGACAGAAAAGGGCAAAACAATTACCTTGCATTAGTTCTCTTTAAACTGGATCTCTTGCTTCTTGGGAGATATCCTCCTACATCAGTTAACTAGAATATTGGAAAAGCAAGCTTCTACCAAAGGGGTATAAAGTCAAATTGACAAGAACTAACAAATTCTTTTGAGTTCCAACTTACATCTTCTTCTACATTCCCAGAGCCAGTTGGCAAGGCTGCATGGTTAAACATGTTTAGTAACTTCTACTCGAGTACTGCAGAGGAAAGTTCAGACATCATCTTGTGAAATGGGGCAAAAGTAATTTCTCCCTTGAGCAATGTAGCAAGAAGGTGCATAATATTCCCTTACACAAGTGAAGTTGGAAACTCTTTGAATCGTAACTGACCGTGGCATACTTTTTATCATAGCCAAATACGGAAGTCCTAACATTTAAGACCATAGTTACCAAAAATTGGCCAGTACACCAATGATTTCTGTTTTCGAACAGATGTTTCAAAATGTCAGGCAGTTTCAATCCATAACACAAAATTTAGCTATCCCAAATATTTTTCTGATTTCTTCCATTAGTTCTCTTCAACATCAAAATGACGAATTCAGATTTGGTGTGATAACAGGATTTTAGAAAAATATTAAACTTCCCACAGAACACCAAGAGTTCAACTCATATAGAATGTACTAAATTCTATGTATCTCAAAATCAATTCCAATGTAATAAATTTCCAACTTAATGAGTGTTTTAGTAGGGTTCTGAATTTAAAAAATTCACTCTTGCATTAGAAATACCAGAATACATTTCAAATGTGATCTATAAAGGCCTACCCATAGTGCACCACAATTTCAAATATGTGCTGTACCATGTTCTGTTCCATGTACTGAATTAATCCATGTCTTCAAGTAAAATAGCATGGGATAATAATGCAGTGACTTTTTCCTACAGCATTTTCCTCTTCAAAGGATCCAGTTAGCAGTGGGGATTTGAAATTTTGGAAAAAAGGACATGGACATAGCACTTTTTATTTGAGTCCACTACAAGAATTGAACAATGTGCCCCCAAACTAGAGTCATGACAGTAAGATCAGTTGCTTCGCCTCGATTGCAGGTCTGGTAAGGGCCCTAACGGACAGGTTTAACTCCCTCTTCACCATTGCACAGAAAAATGTTTTGGTGACTCTATATAAAGGACAAGGTACAGATAGTCTTCTCGTCTGTAGTTTGTTTTCTCTGGTTGTGTATGTGCTTTGGTTTGTGGTGTCCCACATCATTGAGGGACCCTTCATTAGGTTGGGTTATAAAAAATCAAGGAGCCAACTTCAGAAAGACCAATTACTTTTAAAGTTCACCACATTTTGCTATTACTTGGGGAATACGGTAAAAGGAAAGTGATAGAACTTTGAGTTGCCAGCAGATTTTGTGGAAAAGCACTTTGATTGTAATTCAAATTTTGAGTTTGCATTTGAATCCATTAGTTCAAGTTTTGAGTTGTAATTGATTCTTAAGTATATAATTGAGTCAATGTAAAGACACAATACAAGCTGCATCTTGAAACTTTGGATAGCCATAACTGTGCGCCTGGATTGAGGCAAATTTTAATTTTTTTTATTTCGGGTAACTTTTTTGAGATCTATGTGATTACTGCAATTAGAAAGCAAAAGCATGGCTGCTTGATAGCTCTCGAGCAAGGTCTGCTCGATGGCCGGCTCAAGCGGACAATGGGCAGTTTGCTCCACTTTATTGTACTCGATGCTAGCTCAAGCGGAGAGTTATGATTTTGAGTTTCCTATTTCAATATGACTCAAACATCGTACCGAAAAGGAAGTTGCACTCTTCCAAACTTCTTCCAACGTAAATAGGAGTGCAGGTGCTAACCATAAGGTGCTCTAGAGCCCAGAGAACAGACAGAAACCTATATGTTGCTGGAATACTTTCACAACTCTCTCTGAAGTGACCAAGCATCCATTGAAGATTTCTACATCTTGGTGGAGTTCCAAGACATGTTGGGCATAGTCTAGTTTGTGGTGGATTCCATAAGTATCATGTGGCACAATACTCAAGAAATTATTGAAAATTGTATCGTGGGGATTTGAGATGTGATTGTGGGATTCAGTCATATAAGGAGAGCCCACCAAGAAGATCATGGATTTGACACCTCGAGGCGCATGGATATGAGAGGGTAGGGTTTATAAGTGGCACCCTTGTATTGTGTTCATAATAGTGCTTGGTTGACTGGACTAGATCTCATGATTTTTCTAGTTTGGGTTTTCCATTTAAAAATCATGTCTTGTGTGTTTGCTTCTCCTTTATTACTTTGACATGCGATTGTGATTTATGCATAAACACTAGATTAAGAACTATGATTAATTGATTAACATTAAGAATCTGACCAATCCATCCGCCATCATAGGTTTGGAAAGTCTTTATTCAAGGTTTTTTCAATTGGTATCAGAGCACACTGATTTTTCAGAAGTACCAGAACTTACGTGGAAGATTTCCTTGCTCCAAAAGAAATCACTATTTCATTACTCTACGAAGCTATATGATCGATCTTTACAAGTAACAGTACAATGGTAGCTATTTCTGTTGTTTTAAGGGAGTAGAATAATTGTGTCTTCAACCTTCCAGTTAGTTTTTCTTCTATCTTGGTGGACCGCCTTCTGTTTATTCTCCCACAAAATGTGGCAAATACAATGACGAAAGCATGCACCTTCTTGACCAAAGAATTAAGGATATCAAACCATAGATAGTACCATCATCGAACCATAGTACCGTCCAAACAACAGAAAATATTAATAATGGATAATTTTAAACCTGGTTAACATAAGGCTCCAGTTGATGCAATAACTCATATCCCTGAAAAAAACAAAAGGTTTAGAAGAAGCATATACACAACCAAACTAACACATTAGAACTAACTATGGAGTTGTCGTCATATAATACACCTGTTTGAAGTAACGAAGATGAGCATTTATTGTCCCACTGACAACCTCCAACAACTCAAACCTCTTTTTCGCCTCAACTTTAGCAAGAGCACCAACCTGAGTTTGGAAAAGTATACCAAATGTTAAAGACTAGATATTTCAGTATAGCACCTTTACCTGGATTTCTTAACAACTTTTTATTCTTGACTAAAAATAAATTTAAATGAAAAAGATGGGCATAATTGAAGTAAAGTTACCAAATTAAAGCGCGCTTGCTCGAATGTCGATCTTGAATTGTAAAGTTCCTGGAACGTCTCTCTACCAAATTAGAATTTAAAAAAAGTGATGGTTACCCATAAAAACTCTCTAATCAACTAATGCCTCAGAATGAATAGCATTATATATAAAAGACAACTAATTCTGTATATAAAAGACAACTAATTCTGAATACCTCCTCTATGGCAGCAGCTATATCCATCCTAGTACTTTTCCTCAACGACAGATACTTCTCACGCGCCTATGGCACAAAATTGGTGTCATGATCAAGAAGGCATCAAGAAAAACATCAATAGCATCAAGTTTATCTGGTTATCCATGCAAATCATTCATTAATTATGTTCACAACAACTTCTGCATGTCTTAAATGGATTTCCAGTACTCAGAATTTGCAAATGTGATTGAAGATAGAATAAAACATGTAGCATGTGAAATGGGTCAGGGCCATGCAAATTTATTGCTTGACTTCTACTAGAATGAGAATCCTAACTGGAACCAGATTCAAAGTTCAGCTAGTTACTTCTTTTGGTAGTTCTTTTTCATTTTGAGGAGTGCTTTGGAACCACAAACATTCCACCTGGAGCAGCCTTTTCTCCAGTGGACATTGATGCCAACAGGAGGAGAGGGTGGATTACAGTCAAATCTATTGCTTTTTCATTGCCAAAACGTCAAATATTGCTTTTGATCGGTTTAAAAATAATTAGGTGACCTCAAATATTGGGTGCAAAAAATTATACATGTCATGCCTAGTACTTGGTCTTCGCTCTTAGAGACCTCAAGCAATTTGTTGAAGGATTTGAAAGGATGAAAATTGTCAGGATTTCCTCTAGAATTCATCCCATGTAGCTGATGGTCAATGGTACCTTGGAACTATGTCAAAACATACAGTATATGACTCCCCACAACAATAGAGAATAATACTGAGAGAGAGAGAGAGAGAATTGGTCAAATCACAAGAAGTCAGAGCCATCTATATACGGAAGTTTAATTATAATTATTCTTGTTCAGTGTACTCCAACTTGTATTAGTAGTTTCAGCCATCAGTTTCCTTCTCACCCATTTTTTTTTGGTACTGAAAGAAACAGAATAAATATCAACTTACAAAATATGGTTAATAAAACACTATCCTTTGACTCCTCAAGTAATCAATTTGATAATTCTACTGATGCCACCACTTTAAATAGAAAATACAAACAGAGAATAATGCTAGGATTAAGAATGCTAAGGCACGCACAACTTATTTAAGCAAAGACATCAGACCTCCAACAAAACTCCAATAAATTCCAAGTACAAGTGTGAAAAAACAAATGCAGCTCAAATCTATAAGGATTAATGTACTGAATAACTTTAAAAATTGTATCTTGAACTACTTAGATGTAATACCCACCTGGTCATATATAACATTAGCCTTGTCAAAACGCTTCCGAGCTTCCTGCATCAACACAAAATCCATATTACATAAAAATGGAACATGCTTAGAAATGTGAGAGGAGAAGAAACTGAACAAATGGGTGACAATAATAAATATTTAACAAACCGTATAAGTGAATTTTAAATTAGCAATATAGAACAAATAAATGCTCCCAACATCTTGAAACACAATTTAAACTACACAACGAGGACACTCCAATCTTAGCCATTTTAATTAGTAGAGACAAATTCTTTTATGAGCAATGCACAAGCACATTCACCGGTTCAAAGATGTTGGGTATGCAATGCTGCTTCTAACTCTATCAGCAGTGAACATGCTGTGACTTCAAGGAAAAATTACTGCACTAAAAACACAGGGAACATCACCCAATTTCACTGGCACCTACATATTTAATGCAAATAACAAATCCAAAGGAATGGTAAATAGTACCTTCACATCATGCAGGTCAACATTGACGAATTGAAGTAACCTATCATTTAGCATGTGCTCGACCTGAGAAAGAGACTTCAGAATGTCAAGTTTGTGTTTTATTTTTTTTTTTTTGAGGATGTAAGAATGTTATGGAAGGAATTAAACAGAGGAACTGCGTGTATCAATTAAATCATTATGGTAAAATCACATCTACAAAGTTTATTGGGGAAAAAAATAAACACTGTTTCACTTAGAAAGCAAGCAACCACATATAATAACAGAATTCCCCAAGCATATTGTTGAAAACAGCTACAATTCATGAAAACATGTGGATGAAATTATAGGGTAATGGATCTAATATTGTACATCAAAAATATTGGAGGTAGAATATTAGACAACATACAATCACCTAACAACTCACAATCATTGCACAGTCAATAAAGAATATGCACGCATGCGACTATAAAGATGTCATAAATTCTAAAATGTTCCACAACAAGTTAAAAAAGGAACAAATTATGTCAGAATGGACATGGTAGTCCAAATTCACAAGTTTAATAACCACTCTGCTGAACTAAGTGACCATGGTTAGACTTCTAAAAACAAAGAACCACACTTATGAGATTTGGGACTGCAGGATCTTTAAATGTTTCTTATACATTTTAAAAGGGCATGTTGGCCATTCATGAAGTTAAAGGATGCTTCGGACATAATTAGCTAACAGTGTTGAGGAGGATACAACCAGCCTACCTAACATAGGGATGTAAAAAATGGGTATCTACCATCACATGAAAAAGTCTAATATCCCACCTACTCGCAAAAACTACTCACAGATTGTGGAGTGTGGAAGCTCTCTCCTTATGATGGTCGTACAAAAATTCCTAGTCTGGCCTATATGCACTGGAATCGTAAATAGCCACGGGACCTTTTGTGGCATTTCTAGTGTCCTAACATTAAGTCATGCTACTTTCTGCTGGCAATATATTGCTCCCCCCCAAGCAAAAGCAAATATGTGAAGAAAAGACTAGTAACACGCAAACAATACAAGTTACCAGGTAAACTTGGAAATGGTTACATATCAAATTACATTTGCCTTCAATGAGCCTTCGAAAAAATTCTCAAAGTTGAAAAAGAGATGCCCAATGGACTGGAAACTTAAAAATGTAAGAATTAAATGTGATATTGTAACAAAAGCAAGAAAATTGCCACCTGAGATCGAAGAACATCCTTGTAAGTTCCAATTTCTCTGAAAGCAATTGCAAATTTGGTCATGGCAGGACCTGAGAACACGATAATTACTTATTATAAACAGCCACAAAGACATGAAGAGTTATCTATGATATTGTTGAGTGTTTTGAAAATTAAGACTGTATCTTACAAACTTCCTAAACCGAGCAGCACTTAGGTTCTGTGAAGGAAGTGAAACATAAAAGGGGTCGTTTATAAAAGGAGGCACACAGCTCACTTGAAAGCTGTTAAGAGGTTGTTTGAGCTCATTCACCAGCCTAAACATGCTGAGCCCAAGCCTGACTGAAGTTGGCTTGGATGTGCTCAACTTGACAGGATGCAAATGATTATTATCTATACTTACTGACAAATAACTTCTGTAAATAATTCACTTACAAAAATTTTCAACTCCAACTGAATTTATGTAGGGTTCATGCTCTTTGAAACCAGAAAAAGTTTGAGAGACCTAGAAGCAGTATTCAAAACCCTTAAAAGAAAAGATGCTAGTGGCATATGCTGAGAAGAACCTGGTTATTTTACTGAAGCAAGATCATGCAAGATGGAACGAAATTGGCTCGAGCTTAATTCAGGCTCAAACATGCTTTCAGATATCTACCCAGGTCTGAACAATGCCCCACTAGGATTGGCTCTCTCTTCTTGTTTATTCCTCCCAAAGTAAAAGGACCATTTGCACACACAAAAAATCAAGGCATAATAAATAACCAACAAAACTATCCACTTTTGAACAGACTAGTAATATGCCCCCTGGTGGTTTTGTTCTCAACAATACATCTGAACTGAAACAGTAAGACATTGTATCAAGAAATTCACAAGCCATGATATAATGTGCAGGAAGATGTTCAATAATGAACGTGAGCCACTAGAATCATAATTAAGTCTAAGTCTTTAACCATATGACCATATGCACCCACCAAAAGCAGGGGAAAAGAAGGCACAAAGAATTTATTTTAAGCAGTCTTATAATGGAAAACCCTATATTGAACAGGGAGATTCAAACAGAAATACCTCCAAAAGCAGCACAAATTGGATCATTATGGCTCCCAAAAGTTTCAAGAGCACTCGCAAACGCAATGTCCCTGTCATATCCTTCTCCAAGCCCTTCTCTGTAAGTTTGAAATGAAAAATGAAGTATATACTTTAAACCACAGAAGTCCTTTGAGAAAACTTACAGTTCGGGTTAGAAAATTAAGTTAAACTTCAATCTATTTTGCAAGGTTTCAGCAATTTGGAGTAAAAGTTTTTTTTTCCCTTAAAAACAAAAAATAAAATAAAAATGTTTAATCACTACTTTCACCTACCTTATGAGAGGATATCATAGTAAGTAAAGTAAGGGGAATTAACACCACCTAAGAAATTCTTGTTTTGTCACGTCCAATTGTTAACAGATGAATATGTAGAGTTTTTAGCTAATATTGAGTTTTAAAACCTAGTTGTGTAGAGGATAGGCTTAATAGAATCTATCTTTCATCCCATTGTATACTGACAAGCTAACTAAATTAGATTACAAGATTAGAAAAGAAATGTAAAAAAGAGAAACGAAAAGCATCGAATAACTGAATAAATCAAGGAAGAAAAGGCTTCCAGTAAGCACAAAAAGCCATAGATAATACCTCAAAATACTCTTTATTTAAGAGCAAAAGAAATAAGCAAACCCAAAATCAAGTGAACATAAATAATACGCACTAACAAATCAGATATACAGCACATAAGAAATTGGCAACAAATGGGTAACTTCATTCCTTGTCAGGAATCAAGTTACAGAGTACATTTCAACTAGGAGCCAATATGTAGGACCTGGGAGATTTACTTTATCAACAAAAAAAAAAAAAATGTAGGATCTGGGGGAATGATCCACTGTGAGATCGTTCTTGAGGATCACTTAACACAAACTCCAAGACCTGCATGTGTATGCACACACAAGCAAAAACGAAAGCCTCACGGTTCCCCAAAAAAAGAAAAACAGAGTCCAAAGAAAAGGCCATGAAAAACACTACGTATCCCATTGGAAGATTTAACTAGCTCAACTTACAACGCAATCATCTTTCTCCATCTGCCTCAAATAGTCTTGCATAGAAGTTTTATGCATTAAAACTAAATATTCATGTCAGTCCAGTTACTAATATTAAAATGCATAGACATTAGCTCGGCTTTAATAATCTACGCCCTCTTTTTCCGATTCAAGTGCATATAAATCAGGAAAGTCTAATCGAATAGCTCATCCCAAAATCACTCAATGTGTCAAAATGCAATATTCTCACTAAAATCTAATGAATGATCTGCTTTCAAAAACGAAAAATTAACATACAGATCTCATATACAGCAACTTGATTTAACATATGGCGACACCTGGAGCTGCATGTATGCAATGTGGAATAAAAGATATTAGATTTTTAAATACTACTAGGTATGAATTACAGCAAGTGAAAGGTTCCTGGTATTGCAACCTGATTATTATTTCAACTTATCCCGCCCTATCACCCTGTAGCTTCAGACAGGTTTGGGACTTGGTACATGTCTCCCATGGCAATTGGGAAAATGGTACCCCATCCCAAACCCAAGCCATTGCCATCTTTACCAACAATGCTACATTCATTGAAGACTGTAGTCAAGCTTAGACTCCATAAACCTTGTACTTGACATACTTTTTTCTACTCCACCAAGAAATTCTCCTCTTCATAAACAGCCATTTCCTCTTCTATCTCTATGGAAGGAAACAAACCAGGTTTAAGATGAGGAACCCCTTTCCTGAACCTCTGAAAGAGGAGCAGCTTCGCAACATAGGACAAGGCAGGGTGGGACTCAAAAGAAATTTAGATGCGTGAGGAAAGTAACTTGATGGATTTATACTTTTAATTCCAAACTTGGAATATTTCATTTGTGGACATGTGGCCTCTATGCATAAGCCACACAAATAGCATGCCTTTGCACAATGAACAGGAAGGGAACTGACTTCCTTTTATGGAGAAGAAGCTCTCTCACCCTTGATAAATCTTTCAATGTGGGACAAGTTTATATTTAGTCCCAACCACATTATGACTCACAGAGAAACAAAACGATATATATACATGACATGGTTGTTGTAAAACTTCATCCCACATTGAAGCACAATTGCATGTGAAAAACTTAACAAGCTCTCTTGGTACAACTTAGTGCAATTACAGCATGTTTTGCAACACCTTTTACAGATGAAAATTTAACTATAATCTCCTCAGACTACCCAGTGACTCATAAGGATAGATGTCAATGGTATTACTGTAAATTCAAAACATATTCCAAGCAGGTTGAGCCAGGTTCCCCAATTTGACCCTTCGCCGAACCCACTTAGAATTTCCACTTCCTAACCCTCTTCTTGAACCCACTCTGACCCCAATTAATATTTTCCCAAAACTATCCTAGGACAGATGTGGAGTTTTATAAAGGTCAAGGGTATTAATTTAAATTAGTTGCATCTTCAAAGCAAGTTGGGTCCAGGCTCCCCTAATATAACGTCGCCCCAAACCCACACAGGATTTCCATTTTTCAACCCTTTTCTCAAACCCATCCTAGGGGCATGAAACGAGAACGAGAACATAGTACAACACATGTTCTAAATTATGACACGACGGGAGTAGACTTGTATGAATTACACTATTAGAATATAAGGTAACTATAGAGCAATTTTCTTTTAACAAGTAAATATTTAATAAAATATAACCTATTTTTTCTAATTATAATGTGAAAACACATTTCTAGGAGCATTATGACCCCTTTTTTTTTTTTTTTTTTGCATACTATTATGCCAAACTACATTCTTCTCAATTTTCCGCCCATTATACTTAATGTTTTCCCTTCTTAAGTAACCTTGAGGAAATAAATAGGAAAAATATTTATCATCGTATTGGCTCACTCAATTCACCGTTTTAGGATGAAAGTGTACTATATTCTAGAATGTCATTCCAAAATTGTCAAATGGTAGGGTATTGGTGTTTTCTAGTAACACTAGTTGCATCACTATATATATTTTCTTTATAAGTAATAAGAAATTTCATTAAAGAGCATCAAGATTATGCACCCATGTACAAGCTAAACAAAATGAGACTAGCAGACACATCCCTACTACATAATTTCTTTTCATCATTCCATGACAAGGTAGTATTGTAGAAAGGATGAGTTAGCTTCATGAATTGCATATTTGTCATGATTTTCTAGAAAAATTAACATCTAACAGAAAAACACACCATCATCTAGTTTAGGCCAATTTTTGGATTTTATAGAGCATAGGGTCGTTTAGGGATTGTAAAGCTTTACATGTTGACATGAAACCACAAGATTCTAGAAATAAAATGGAATCACAATAATATACATACTAGAACTACTGAACCACCTAAGGTTTCCAACATGAAGAGTGAGTATGAAAAATTATTAATTGAAACCATTCTCTTCAAAAGCAAGTCCAAATTTTAGGAAGGATAAAAGTGTAGACTTACGTATACTTTCGACATCCTTTACAAAATTTTGAAGTCCTCTCCCTCAACGTGTCAGCACTTTCTTCCAAACCTTGCATCTGTTTCACCGAACAATACAACAATAAGCACTATATCTTCAACCAAATCTCAAGGTACACACAACACACCATCATATTCAATAACACGCGAAACTCAAACTTCATAAGCCACAAAGAGTGTATCTTAAGTTCTAAAAATCAATAAACAACCCAAAAGAGCATTCCAAAGGTGTCAAAAGAAAATATAACAAATATATATTTTAGTCAATCAAGCCCTTTTCTTATCTAAGAAGTGTGCTAGTGTATAGGTATTTGCAAGGAATGGGAATTGCTATCATTGCATTTTCATCATCATGCTGCCACTGTCAGACACCTCATATATCAGATTGTTGCGTTGAAATACATTAACAATTCTATGTTTACATACAGCACATTTCAGTTGTAAAAAAGTTGCAAGTCATAGATCTTAATTGTCTTCCAAATTTTGCATGAAAAGAGGACTTCAATGCATTTCTCAATATCAATGTTAGAACATCAATTATCCTAAAAGCTAAGCTGTTAGTAATGGACCCAACAATGTATATCAACCTATCTAATATCTAACTCTCCCCCTCAGATGCAACCCACTTCGGAAGTAAATTGAACAAGGTGCACAAATACACATAACAGATTGCACAAACATAACAGGGGACTAAATACACACTATGAGACTTGAACCTAGGACCTCTTGAACCAAAGATCTCATACCAAATTACATACACCAATTATCCCAAAAATTTTAAGATGCTAGGAAATAGGCTCCACAACGTATGTCAAGCTATATGATATCTAACAATCTACACAATAGACATGAACTATAGATAAAAGTATACTTTTAGGGCCTATTTTGTTGTTTTAAATTATATTACATGGACTCTTCTAAATGTGTAAAATACCACGTGTTAAACTATTCAACACTAGTGTAAGGTAATACGACATGTGTCTGACATACCTAAGCGGACATTTTCCCAACAAACATGCCTAGCAATTTGAGTTTACTAGATGAATATGCGTGAAATTTCCGTATAATGCGTATAATGCTATGTCATCTTGTAAACACCATTTCAGCCAAGGCAATAAAAGAAGAACATTAAGAAAGATGCATATTTATTAGCGTCGTTATGTCCTTAGACATGGGAATTACATGAATTCAACGCTTCTACAGATATTGCATTTGACACCCATACTCAAGTCCATATAATACTGAGCTCCAAAAATATGAATTGGGCAATTTTAGAATTACTTATTCATGAATTAGAATTAGATGTGCTTGGTTGCAAGATAAACAACTAAAAAATTTACGAAGTTTACTTTTAGAAATTAAAATTTAAATAGGGATTCAAAATATCTTCTTCTTAACGTTTACGAAATCCTTGAATTGGCTCACTTATAAAGTTACAATTTTTTAATCAGTTAATTCAACATGAAATGATTTCATTTGCACAACCAAACAGCCCTTAGCAAATGAATCCGTGAGGAAAATAATAGATACTTCCCGTACTTTATCTAAAATAAAGTTCTTTTCCCACTATTTGGGATCATCAGTATAAATTTTGTCTATTCATTTGGGTTTATTTAGGCCACATTTACTATTTTGTCACATATAACTATGCCTATCCTTAGAAGCCCCCACTTTTGTATCATCTTCAATACAAATCAGTTGACCTCTTCTATAGTAGTTGCAGTGGTCACAATATCTTCATATTAATTTTCTTATCTTGTCCCAATCAATGCTGTCACTAAGTTTTTGTTGATAGATTAATTTTTGCATTTGTATTTCCTTTTCTAGCCACTCATCCATCTCAACATGCACATCGTAGCCATACTTAAAAGAATTGTAAGGATTGTGAACTTTGCCAAGTGGTCAAATTTCCCTACGCCTAAAATGGGAAGTAATGTGAGATATGTTATATTAGTGCGAACAACACCTTCACTTGCATCAAAGAAAATCCACAAGTCAACAGAAATTGGACCATGATAGTTAAACCAACTGTGAACTGAGTAAATTACATGTACATTTGATTATTGAGTATTATGATAGTGAAGAAGCAAACAAAAAGCTAAGATTCAATCGTGAGTAAGAATTCACCACTTTTGGAGAGATTGTTACGTATACATATAAATCCTAAAGTTCCATGATAATCTACCATACCTGTAGATTTAAAAGAATATCTAACACAAAGATTCAACGCAACGTAGACCGTATTTCCAATTGATTGACATGAACAGAAAATCTTGCTGGACAATGAGGATAGAAGAACGTACCTGTTGCCGGAGCATGGGCGAATCGTCGAGTTTTGTGAAGTGAAACTTGCTTTCCTTTTGCCCAAACATCGGCGAGTCGTCGAATTTCTCGAAATGCATGTTCCCTTCCTGCATCTGTCTCGTGCACGAACCATCGACGAATTGACCACGCAATGCCTTCGGATAACAAAACCGTCAATAATGTGGAGAATGAACAGGATTGTGCATGGAATGTGATCGACTCGGACGATTCGGTATAAAGAAATGCCTGAAACAGGGCATGGCAGAGAGGGAGAGGGGAAGAGAGAGAAATGTCTTGGTACTTCCTTGGATGTGTAATTGAGCGGAAATGGAGGAGGTTTGGACGGCATGGTTGTAGCTGAATATAGGGGTACCTCTTCTTGCGAATTTTCATGGCTGTCGCTAGAATTTAAAAAGCCCGATCTTTTTCTTCTCTCTCTACACGTCACCTCTTCTCTCACTTCTGCGCGCTAGCTCGAAACCTTCTCGTGCCAACACGAAGAAAGATTCATTTTTATTTTTATTTTGTGAAATTCACTGCTGAAACATCTGTGGTTCTGTGGAGAGGTATATAGCCTGTGTTAGAACTTTGGGGAGGAGAAGGGAACGGAGGAAAATATTTTAATTTTTTTTTCTTGTTTGATTTTATCTAGGAGATAAATTGAAGGGAAGGGGAAGGAAAATTCAGAGAAAAGAGAGGGGAGAAAGTCTCTCTCTTTCATTTACCATGATTTTTAAGTAATTTTTTACGCTGTTTGAAAAATTTACGGTGAAAAATAAAATATAAATTTTAAAAAAAGTGTTTCCATTCATATATTATTTTTTAACATCGATGTTGTTTGGTTTGAAATTTAAAACTACTATACATAAAAAAACAATTGTTGATGCAAATTTAGCTTAGAATGCAAAAACGATTCCATAATTTTAATGAGGCAATGTTTTGAGTTCCATCTGTCACAAAACCTAGATTTTAATAACAATTGAACCTTAGAATGCTTTTGGAATTTGGTGCTTAATGCTTTTGTGAAACTCTAATTTCATAATTTTATAATTAAGTAAATCACATATATTGCATGATTAAGCAGTATGTAAATTATTTATTTATGTTTAATGAGTTTAATTAATAACCTTAAGTAATTACCATAAGTAATTAGTTGAATTAAATTACTTTACCTAATGAATGGATCTTGGTAGGAGAAAGGAATGGATGACACCTAAAATTTTTATCTAACAAATTAAAAGAGAAAGAGAGAGAGAGAGAGAGAGATAGTGCGAGAGAAAAAAAAAAAGAGAGAGTTATAGAAAAGAAAGAGAGAGAGACGAAAGAGAGAGAGGGAGAAAGAAATATAGAGATAGAGAGAGAGAGAGAGAGAAAGAGGGAGATATAGAGGGAGTTGCAAAGAAAAATAGAGAGTGAGTAAAAGAGGGAAGGAGCTGCTGCACATAGAAATAAGAAGGGAGGTTTTGAGAACAGCTATTGTATTATATTAGGAGTTTAATTGAAGTTATGTATACATTATATTTATTATTATTACTGAAATTTCTAAACTAACACGATTGAAGTGATAAGGGCTCATAGAAAACTAGAGTCAATCATACAATGGTGTGAGTGCGGTGACAGATGAAATTTAAGATAGTCTCATTCATATTGAATATATATATTTATTGTAATATTATGAATATTGGTGTTGATTGTGACAGTTTTGTTTATATAGAGTTGTTTTATGATTATATACATAACATACTATTGATAAAGTTGTATAAAAGGTGAAGGTGGTATTGCATACCATCCATATTGTATAACTTACATTGCACTACAGAAAGTTAATTGATGTGGGGTTAACCAAGACTTAGTTACGGTGGACTAGCCTAGGGGTGCCACAGTGGGCATTCCTTGATAACGCGTCATCGATGTATTGGGCCAACGTTATCTAAATCGCGCGCACATGTGGGTGTTTCATATATTGCATCACAAAAAACATTACATTTCATGAAGTATATTACATTGTCGGTGATAATGAGAGGATGATTACATATTGTCGATGTTGGTGTTTATAGATGCTGATATATCATTGGGTGATAGATTATTCATTGATGGCTGATTTTGTAATTATATTTATTATTTTTTATGAGTTTGATCATCTATTGTGAATACGTTGACTTTTAGCTCACACTCACACTCACACTCACACAAACTTTTTGACAGACAAGCAAATAAAGGAGTTCGGTTCACTGTAATCTTAGTTCTTGCTATGGTGACATTTATGCCGGTGTCAGGATATCGAGTTTCAGGGTTTGAGAGAGCTCCATTGTCTTACATTCGGTTTCTTAGTTGTGTTTTAAATGGGAGGTTGAATCTTGATGTAATGTTTTGTATTAACATGGTACGATATAGAGCATTTGAAAGATTGTTGATTTATTTTCAGTTGGTAATGTATTGATAATTCGTGGTTTCCTTTGATATATGTTGGTGAGTTTATTATATTTCTTTCTCATTGTTATTATATTTCACTGTGTTATCTTTTTCGATTAGGTGTTAAGGTATCGTTCGCAAGTATGGTAACCTGTGCGATCACGTCTCGCCTAATGTAATATAATTAATGTCTAATTGAGTTGAGGGTGTGACAACTTTGCTTTTACAATATTACGCTCATAAGGTACATATTATTTTGGACAAATATACATGCTTTAACAATATTATGCTCGTAAGATACCTATTATTTTGGACAAATATACCTGCAAGTGTAATTTGTGGTTACATGCTTGTGATTCTCTCTCCAAAATTTCATTTCATCACCTATCTAGAACTTGTAGGAGAGGGAGAAAAGAAAGGATAGGAAGTGAAAAGTGGTAACTGAAGTGATTACTGTTTGCAAAGAAAATGAAGGGAAGGCGAACGAAAATAACTTTTCTAGTTTGAAACTCAATGAGAAACTATTAAAAAGAAAAGAGGAAAAAAATTAATGAAAAATGAGAAAGAAAATAACTTTCCCTGCTTCTATCAGGAATTTTTTTCTATTCCCTCCTAATTTAGAAATCAAACAGAGAAAGAAAGGAAAATTATCATTTCCCTTGCTTCCCCCGAGTTCCAAACAGGTAAAGGCAGAACAAAACAAGCAGCTCCTGTGGTTTCAGCATGTTTATTAAAGTCATGCCAATCCAAAATCAAGGCTATCTTGGGGGAAAAAATATCACTTACCCACAAACTCTTTTACTGTTTCCAGTCAGATAGTACTTGAGAAAAATAATGGCAATCTCGTGTCAAAATCTTTGTTGTTTAGGGGTATAGTAAGCCAAAAATTTCAATTTCACAAAAGTGTTTGTCTCCTCCAAACAGGTCCCAAAATTTGATAAACAGGATTCAGAAATCCTTACGCTTGCTGCAATGGATAAATTACAAATTAAAAAAAAAAATGAGAAAAGATAAAACCCATAAATCCCAGCCCACCTAAAAAGGTCCTCATCTCCAAGGCCTACTTGTGAAGCCCTTTCTGTCTTTTTTTCATCCTGTTTTCAAGTGATGGGAACTCAATAGCATTATAGGCAAGGTCCAAAACAATTGGATTGCGAGGAATTGCTTGGAATGCTGGCGGGAAGGCTTCCATACGAGGAACTCCTTTCGTGTCAGAATTACCAACTGCAGATTCGTAGCTCTCCAGTCTTTCGATAAGGAATTTTTTCAGCTGAAAGATTGAAATCAGCATATTAACAGTGTCAGAATACATGGGTACAAAGACAAATATTAGTATCATTGCAAATAGTTGGAACGAGAGGCTTTTTAGTCATAATAGAAAGAACTAAGAAGCATAGTTAAATCCCCTGCCAAAACCCCCAAAAAAAACAGGGGAGTTAAATACCCTCTAAGAGCATCTTCCCTCCTCAATAACAAATTGAAATGTCCAAATGCCTACTATTGCTAAACTAAAAGAATGTTTCCGATAAAAAAAAATTTGTGCACTTATGAGTCAACTTTTTAAACTGTATCCTTTTAAAAAACAATGTAAATAAATAACAATGGGTGTTTAACTCAGAAGCAAATGGGAGAACAAAAAAGAAATAACAATAATTTATCAAAACAATGCTACAGGTGAATTGTGTGGGGAAGAAACAACAAACCCAATTTAAGTTAATATATAAGATTCCTTGGAACATTGAATAGGACAAAGGAGATAGCTCAAGAAAGCAGTAGACAAATACACCAACACAGAGACTTACTAAGACAAAAAATACACTGGCAAGGAGCAATTGGTGGTGGTTGAGGGATAGTGATGATGGCTGCTGCTTGATGGTTGACTTTGGAAGAGAAGTTGGTTCAACAAACGCAAAATTATGGGTCTCAATTGTGCACACTGTACTCATGCATTGGGATTGCCCAACTGGTCGCTTGGAATGCATAAATCCAAAATATTGATAATATGCCCACATGGAGCAGCATGTACACAATCTAAATTATACAACAGATCAATTCTCTGCAAAGAAATTAGGCATGCAGTGTTGGCCGCGATCACTTATTTATAGTATCCAAACGGAACCAATGCTTTATTCGCCTTTGTAGTTTAAACAGAACCACGCTTTATGGTTCAAAAGCACACTAATACAAGATAGGCTTGGACCGCCTGACTCACTGAGAGGCAGAAATGTAACTAATGGAATATCTTTAGCTTTCTGAGCTGGACACGCTGGCCCACTGTTTGGACTTTCCAAGCAACCGCCTTCATTTCTCTTCGCTCTTGAATCGAGGGGATTAGATGTCTGGCCACATCATTAGCTTAAAACTATCATTTTGGGAAGTCTTGCTGAAAAATCCTATAATACTTGGTTTCTTTTTTGAGAAAGCAAATGGAAAACCCTAAGCTAAATGGTACCTTCTTGTCAGCTCCAGTTAATGATATCATAGAGATTTTTTTAGAGAGATTCTCCGGAGTCTTCTCCTCCTATGATTCCTGTTGCATGCTCTATGCAGCTGCTAGACCTACTGTCATCATATAACATCTTCAACTCCTTGGTCATTACTTGTTGCTGGAGCGGGAAAACATGGGGGTTTAAGCCGTAAAAAAGAAAGAGATTTATATTATTATATGTGTTCTTGGGTTACAGATCTTAAACCAAAGTCTATAATCATCATCATACTGATAATCCTTTAAGAAAATTATGAATTAGTAAAGTAAAGAACCCCAGCAGCATAATAGTAATTGAAACAATTAAGGGTTTTTTCCAAAATAAATAATTTTAAAAAGTTTTTTTTCAAAATAATCAAAGTCAAAATGTTATTCTCAAAATAAGGTAAAACGTAATTAGGAGTTACGTTTTTAGAAAAAATGCAACCCTAAAATGTATTTTCTGTAGCAGAATAAAAACGGGCAAAAAAAAATAAGAAAACGCTGGGCTGCATTTTCGGACAAAACGCAACCCACACCTGCATTTTATCGAAAAACGCAGCCCACACTTGCGTTTTCATGCTTTACCCTTTTCCCATTCCCCCTTTCCCACCTACCCCCCTTCCCTTCTAACTAATCCGCCTTTTAACTAATTTTTATATTTTTTCCTCTCTAACTAACTAATTTTATATTCTTTTATACTCTTTCCCCCCTTTTTATTAATTCTATATTCTTTCTATATTTTGTTTAAAATAACTAATTCTATATATTATTTAAAATAAAATAGTTATTTTATTTATTTATGTTAGTAAAATAGTTTTATTTAAATGTATAAAATCAAAATTATTGTAAGAGTTTAGAAAAAATAATAATGAGTAAAATAATTAAATTTAAAAATTTGTTAGTAATTAATTTAGTAAAAATAATAATGATTAAATAATTAAATTTAAAAATGATTAAATAATTAAACTTAAAAATGTGTTAGAAATTAGTTTAGTAAAAATAATAATGATTTATATAATTAAATTTAAAAATGTGTTAGTAATTAGTAATAAAATATTAGAATTGAAATTGTGGTAAGAGTTTAGTAAAAATAATAATGAGTAAAATAATTAAATTTAAAAATGTGTTAGTAATTAGTTTAGTGAAAATAATAATGATTAAATAATTAAATTTAAAAATATGTTAGTAATTAGTAATAAAATATTAGAATCGAAATTGTTGTAAGAGTTTAGTAAAAATAATAATGAGTAAAATAATTAAAATAATAATGAGTAAAATAATTAAATTTAATGTAGGATCTTTTTATTTTAAAATTTTCATTCATGCGTGTTATTTTTTTTTCCTTGCCTTTGAAAGTTTTATATAGGATCTTTTTATTTTAAAAATTTTATTATATAATAGATAAAAAAACATAAACAGTTTGTTTACGAAATTATATTTTTGTGATGTTAGAAAATTCATAGAACCCCTAAATATTGTAATTGTCTTAAATGAAAATAACAATTTGTAGCATATAATTTTATTCGCTAAGAAAATAACTATGCAAACCGTAACCCTAGCCCTAACCTTAAAAACAGAAACAAGATTTATGGACCATGTTTGTAACAACACATTGGTTTGCCATCTAACAGAAAGACTACTAGGTAGATAGTTAACAAAGTCATCGTCGGCTTTTGCTTCTGAGAAGTCTGAAAGTTCTGAGTCAGAAACTAAAAACGGATCTTCAATCATTTCTAGTATTCGTTGTGTTGGATCAACACATTCTGTCGTCGCTTGCTCTATGAAATGATACCTGCCCAATCTTCGTTGCATTTGATCAATCTCGCATTCCAACACTGTAATGACCTTGCTGATAGGTGATCTCCTATCCCACAAGTTAGCCGAACAAGCCTTTGAGACACGGAGGCCATGTCATCGGCAATACATCTCTTGCTCACACCGTTTATCGAGTAAGTTTTCCCATGAGAATCTTATACATTGGTTATTCGTCATACCAGGGGGTGGTCGTAAGGATGCATTGCCAATGAAGATGTGATTGACTGAACCCATCATATTGTGCATAAGGATAAATTTGTTGCAAAAGTTACGTTTTCGGCCATACCATTTGTTATCGACTGGGTCCATGTATGTACCCACCATATAGCATGGTCTTGACGGTTGGGTTTCATCCATGTCACCTGTAGGATTCGCGTGACTGGATGATGCGCCAAACAAGCCTTTTCACTTCAGCATGTCTTCAGGTATGGTTGAGCATTCTTGCACGTAATCAGATGATACTTCAATTATTGTTTCTTAACACAGGAATCTTAAATTGACATAAAAATTATGTGGTGTTGACTTGTCCAGTCATAGGGATGAAGTCTTTACGTGAAGACGAGTTAACGGCTTTAATTGACATGACAAATTTCTCTTTACAAATATCTTATAATCATAACCACATATATATGGTATAGTGTTTATTTTGATTTGACCATTATAATTTTATTGGTAGGTGGCTATTACATAACCATAACCCTAACCCTAATAATGATCATCCTAAACACCAAATTCCATACCATAACCTTATATATATGTTTAGCTCGCTTCCTTACTTATTTATAACATTAAACTTGTTATATGATTTTTTGCTATTGTACCTGTCTTAAAATTCAACGTATACCTATGTATGGTGAGTTCCTTGCAAAATTATTAGAAAAATGGAAAGCGATGCCATACCACCTACAATAGATAATACATACAAATAAAAACGACATCACGTATCTGGGGGTAAAACGCATACAATAGATAATAGTAATACATAATACTAATAAAATCCCCTGAACAATGATTGCCCTAAACGCCCCCTTGTGAGACACGTTCGAGCCCGTCGGGTTCTCAGTCCTCTACAAACCCCCAAATTCTGCTGCTGGTCCTGACCACTCTGTCCTCTGTCAACACCCACCTCCGCCTGCTCATCCTCATCACTCACTGTTACCAACTCTTCATCGTCTTGATGAACCTGTGATGGCCCTACCCCATAACTTGATGAAGAGTAACCACTGTAAAAATCATGACTCACATATGATGACCCTAGCGCATAAGTCAATGAATGGTAGCCGTTCTGAAAATCATGATGCACTTGTGATGACCCTACCCCATAAGTCGATGAAGGGTAGCTATTGTGGAAATCATGAGTCAACTGTGACAGCCCTGCCCCATAAGTCGATAATGGGTATCCACTGTGAAAATCATGACTCACCTGTCCAAAACTTCCACCTACGAATGGATTGTAACTAAACCCTAGGTCAGTCTGAAACATAACTGGAGAGACGTAACGGGCCGGTCAACAATGTGATGTCCTGGAAGTATCATGTATGCCAAGGTATTCCTCAGTAAGAAATGCTAGCCTATGTGACGTTGTCCTAGAACTCTGAATGGCATAGCTGTATGGTGTAGGTGTGACATACCCTGCACTATATCCACCATGAATGAAAGAAAGTATTGAAGAGGTGGATCGACGTGCAGAATTGGGATGAGGTGGCATGCCGTGTGGCACACCAGGTGCTGGGGTACCAAAATGCATGGCATCACGGGTACGGCGTCGATGCTGTAGGACACGGTCCGATTGCTGTAGGAGGGATAAAGAAGCCATGACACGTTCCTGTATGTGATAAATCTCCTACATTGACTCCGTCATAGGGAAGTCATGTATAGCGCGTGTTCCCTTTTCATATACATCCGCCCATCCTTCCACCTGAAAATACAAATTAATGGGATGTATTACGATATCGAAATAAAATTTTGATATTCAATATTTAACTGCACATACCATCGAATCTATGTGCCTCCGACACCTGAATAGCCTCTTTCTGTGCACCCGAGTGGATTCCCAATGTAGAGACGAGTGATGCTTCTGTACCAAGCCATGTAAGGCTTAACATGCTTAAGTGGATCAATTTATCTAAGAGATAAATTGAAGGGGAAGGGAAGGAAAATTCAGAGAAAAGAGAGGGGAGAAAGTGTCTCTCTATCTCTCTCTTTTTTTTACAAATTAAATAAAGGAGGGGATACTTTTTTTTTATTTTCTCTTTTCTTTTCCTACTCTTCCTCAAATTTCAAATATGCTTAAAAATAAAATTATCATTTATCATGATTTTTAAGTAATTTTCTACACTGTTTGAAACCCAAGTTTACGGTGAAAAATAAAATATAAATTTTAAGAAAAGTGTTTCCATTCATATATTATTTTTCAACATAGATGTTGTTTGGTTTGAAATTTAAAACTACTATACATAAAAAACAATTGTTGATGCAAATTTAGCTTAGAATGCAAAAACGATTCCATAATTTTAATGAGGCAATGTTTTGAGTTCCATCTGTCACAAAACCTAGATTTTAATAGCAATTGAACCTTAGAATGCTTTTGGAATTTGGTGCTTAATGCTTTTGTGAAACTCTAATTTCATAATTTCATAATTAAGTAAATCACATATATTGCATGATTAAGCAGTATGTAAATTATTTATTTATGTTTAATTAATAACCTTAAGTAATTACCATAAGTAATTAGTTGAATTAAATTACTTTATCTAATGAATGGATTTTGGTGGGGGAAAGGAATGGATGACACCTAAAACTTTTACCTAACAAGTTAAAAGAGAAAGAGAAAGAGAGAGATAGATAGTGCAAGAGAAAAAAAAAAAGAGAGAGTTATAGAAAGAAAGAGAGAGAGACGGAAGAGACGAAGGGAGAAAGAAAGATAGAGATAGAGATAGAGACAGAGAGAGAGAGAGAAAGAGGGAGATATAGAGGGAGTTGCAAAAAGAAATAGAGAGTGAGTAAGAGAGGGAAGGAGCTGCCGCACGTAAAAATAAGAAGGGAGGTTTCGGGAACAGCTATTGCATTACATTTGGAGTTTAATTGAAGTTATGTATACATTATATTGATTATTATTACTGAAATTTCTAACCTAACACGATTGAGGTGATAGGAGTTCACGGAGAACTAGAATCAATCATACAATGGTGTGAGTGCGGTAATAGGTGGGATTTAAGATAGTCTCATTCATATTGGATGTATATATTTGTTGTAATATTATGAATATTGGTGTTGATTGTGACAGTCTTGTTCATATAAAGTTGCTTTATGATTATGTACATAACACACTATTGATAAGGTTGTATAAGAGGTGGAGATAGCATTGCATACCATCCATATTATATGTTTTGCATTACACTAGAGAGAGTTAACTGATGTGGGGTTAACCAAGGCTTAGTCACAGTGGACTAGTCTAGGGGTGCCACGGTGGGCATTCCTTGATAACGCGTCATCGATGTATTAGGCCAACGTTATCTAAATCGCGCGCATATGTGGGTGTTTCATACATTGCATCATAAGAAACATTACATTTCATGAAGTATATTACATTATTGGTGGTAATGAGAGGATGATTACATATTATCGATGTTGGTGTTTATAGATGATAACATATCATTGGGTGATGGATTATTCATAGATGGCTGATTCTGTGATTATATTTATTATTTTTTATGAGTTTGATCATCTATTGTGAATACGTTGACTTTTAGCTTACACTCACACTCACACTCACACAAACTTTTTGACAGACGAGCAAATAAAGGAGTTCGGTTCACTGTAATCTTAGTTCTTACCGTGGTGACATTTATGCCGGTGTCAGGATATTGAGTTTCAGAGTTTGAGAGAGCTCCATTGTCTTACCTTCGGTTTCTTAGTTGTGTTTTAAATGGGAGGTTGAATCTTGATGTAATGTTTTGTATTAACATGGTACGATAGCAGAGAATTTGAAGGATTGTTGATTTATTTCCAGTTGGTAATGTATTGATAATTCGTGATTTCCTTTGATATATGTTGGTGAGTTTATTATATTTCTTTTTCATTGTTATTATATTTCACTGTGTTCTCTTTTTCGATTAGGTGTTAAGGTATCGTTCGTAAGTATGGTGACCTGTGCGACCACACATCGCCTAATGTAATATAATTAATATCTAATTAAGTTGGGGGTGTGACAACTTTGCTTTTACAATATTACGCTCATAAGGTACCTATTATTTTGGACAAATATACCTGCAAGTGTAATTCTTGGTTTAAGCCGTCAAAAAGAAAGAGATTCCTATTATTATATGTTACAGATCTTAAACCAAAGTCTATAATCATCATCATACTGATAATCCTTTAAGAAAATTATGAATTAGTAAAGTAAAGAACCCCAGCAACATTATAATAATTGAACAATTAAACCTAGTAGGAAAGTTCTGTCTGATATGAATTGAGAAGGGTTTCAATGTCACTCACATGAAATCAGTAACGTCATCACTATATGCAGCTGCCTCTAAGTTCTAAATAGCAATTTTATGAATATACTCCAAAGTAAAGCAGTCACCAACACATAAGTATACATAACTGGTCAACAGTAGTCAAGACTGAAGTTTTTTAAGGGCATCATAAGCTAGAGAGCAAGCATGGAAGTATAATGCATATGCTTCTGTCCTCTTTCCAGCCGAACTATAGGATTTAGCCAAGTAAAAGCACCTGTGAACAAATTGAGAGGCCCTTAATTAATATAAAGGGCAACCCAGTGCACAAAGCCTTTCAATTAACATGAGCTTTACAAAAAAAAGGTTGTAAATTTTCCCTAAAACGTCAAATAGAAGCAGCATTCACCCTAGCAATTTATTTTAACTTTTGTTATCAGAAAAGATAACAACAGAAATCAAGGATCATCAATTTGCAAAAACCATGATTGTTAGGATGATAACCCAAAAAAAGTTCAGGAAACTCTACTTAGTGAAACATCTTTCAAATGGTCAAAGAAGACTTAAGTCATTGAAGCACAATAAAAAATTTTATTACATTTCTATTTGTGGTTTTTTTTTTTTTTTTGGGGTTGGGGGGTGGTGTGGAATTGGTTGGTCTTAAGCAAACCAAATTGTGCGTGATCTTTAAATTGTAACCCCTTTGTGTTACGCACAGTCCTACACATGATGCTGAAGACAGAAATGAGAACATGAAAGAACTGTTGAATACTTCGTCGGAATAACAAAATCCAGCAGCAGCACACAGCATGAAACCCTAATATTTTTCAAGCAGGGCCAGAATAGCAATATGTCACTCAACTCTAATACCAAGTGCTTCCATGATATGATCAAAATATCAAGACAAGCAAATAGACCTCTCACAAAACATACTGACAACAGAAAACAATAAAGAATTGAACATAAATGCATATTGACCATGGTAATGCAAATGTTATAAAGCATGCTTCATGCTGCATAATGTCTTTGGATGGACAATATTTAGAAAGAAGTAAATAAAGCAGCAAAAGCGAAATGGGAGCCATTGAAAGGTGACTAAAACACCAGAAACGGCGACTACCCGAGCTAATGATAGAGGCAAGAACACTTTCCGGCCAGGCAGGCCTTACTATAACCAACCAGCAAAATCAAAATGGAACAATGAGATGGAGAAGCAAGACAAAGAAAGTAGAAGTGAACCCACTAGATGCAAGTAAAGGCAACAGGATTGGGGACAAAATAAGAGGATTTCTACCAAGATGACTGAGGCATACAAAAGCAAAACCAATTTTGTACACTAGTCAGAACTGATACGATACACATTGATCATACAAGGGAGAATAAACAGTGGAGGTGGCATGGTGTATTAAGAAAGGATGTGATGTTATATGATTTAATAGAAAAATCGGGCCCAACATGTGGGAATTGTGAACAAAGGCAAAACCAAGATGGTTGGTCTGAGTTCTATCTGGAATCATGTTAAATAAATGTCTTAGATTTCTTTTAATTGCCCGAATGTCTTCTTTATACTGGACCAGATGACCTAGTGGAATCATCGAATCACCGGGTTACAGACATAGTGAATCAAACAAGATATCAAGAATTACTTGATAGCATAATTCGGTTTCAGAAAACAGGGAACAGGACAAACCAGATTGACTGGCTCGCTTAATACCACATTAATACACGCTTTATTAGAAGGGGAAAAAGAACTTATTCACAAAGGTAGATGTGTCTGGACTAACATTCTAAACCATCTAGAATATGTTCTAAAATTAAATGTCAAAGACTTCATATGAAGCAAACCTTTCCGCTCGAAAAACCAAACTTCTGAGGGCATATTCTTCGCTGAATGCCAATTCTTCTGGTTTTCTATCTCTTCCAGAACTAACTAAATCCAAAAGATCAGCTGTATTTGCCAATAGTAAGAACAAGTAATCCAGTTTTACTGTATTGTCCGATGTAATGAAAGCTACTAGTATTGCTCCTTACAGTTTAAAGCACCTGAAGATGAATAGGAATGTCAAGATTAGAAAGAGCAAAAGGAGGGTGGGTAGTTGTTCACCTGTAACGAAAGATCATATAACCTGACAAGCTCCTCAGGCTTGGTGACTCTCTCATTTTTATCATCACGGATTCTTGAAAGTTTGCTTTTGGCAATGCTCACCAACAACTGGTTCCGCTCAATGGTTCGTTGTCCTAGGACAGCACCAATAGCTTTGTCAAGTCCACTTAGATCATCTTTCAGGTTTTCAGAATTACTTGCAGTGAACTAAGACCAACAGAATACATAGATCAGTATGAAAGACAAATAGATCAGTATGAAAGACAAACATAAACCTAAGACTAAGAGTCACCCTTAATTTACCAAACAATTGATATGCTTCAGACAGAACAAAGCCAACCAAACAAAAGTCATGCAGAACTCATTTATGACAGAGAAGCATGCTGCGGAATTTAGTTATCAAGACTCCATACCAAGTCATTACGGATGCAGTTCCTGGCTCATGATATGCGGCAAAGATTTTGTCTAAGATGACAAGTCTTTTCTCTGCCGGAAGGGAGTCTGCTGTTGGACCCTGAAGATCTTTCTCCAATTCCCGAGCTGATCAAATTTGTCATATGATAAAGAAAAGCTTGAGACTGGGTTCTATTGATCCAAGAGTACAATAGATTTCAAAAAAGACCCAATATATGATGAAGCACACGCCCAATTAGGAAGAGAGGGAGGCAAGTTTGCTTTAGGCTTCAGGCTGTATCTTTCCTCAAATTAATATCTTAGAACTTGCCTATTTGGGAATAGAATTTTTTTATTTTTTTCAACAAAATTAAGGTATTAAAAAATTCTCTGACCCTAGTTCGAGAAGAAAAGAAAAATTCCTCCCTCCCCCCCACCCCACCCCCCAAGTCATTTGAGGAGAAAAGAATTGAACTCCTTCAGGGAGGAATAATGAAGTACAACATAATCTTCAATTAGGTTGCAGCAAGAAGTTTTTTATTAGCATAAGGTGACAGGAGAATGGGGCTGGATGGAGAAAAAACTGCAAAACAGTAGTATATATAATATAACATACATGCAGATTTGCACCATAATTCATTTCAAAACAAGAAGCCTGTAAGAAAGAACAGAACTAACTATCTACTTTCTTTGACAAGTAGTCAAAAGAGAGTTTCTTTTGGCCTTCCAACACCCAAAGCTCTACCGTCTAACTTTATTAACATTGTTAAAATTTCCATATCAGTAGTTCTATAAAGTAAGTATGCCGTATGATATTAGCCAGCAATTGTTGAAAAGTATATGTAAAAAGATTCCTTACAATATAACAGCCAAAATGAATTCCTTTGTATTTGAAATTAAGTTGAACTATAAAATTTTCTCCACCAGTCAACAACTTGTGCCTGACAACAATTTGTGGTGCATCAGCTAATACACTGGCCTTTGGGCCTGACAATAGCACCCATCCGCGTTTCGAACCCGTTAATCAAAAGTAAATATAATTGTAAATACTTGCCAAAAATTATTCCTAAGACAAAATGATACCATAAATATTGTGGATAAAATAGATCAAGCAACTTGTAAATAGATGGAAACAAAATTAAAAAACACTTTTCTAGTCATATGACAATTTTTTCATTGTTGATTGAAACTTAGTAGAGGTTAAATTTTTATAATCTGATAAAATACTCGTCCCTAGCCGAAACATTTTTTTTTCCTGGCTCCACTTCTTTGCATATTTGAGAAAAGCTTTTCCTTTTGAACCTATTTAGAAAACGGAGTGTCTCGTTTCCAACCCACTTTATTACCATTGGTAATCATAATTATAGGTGAGATTTTTTGAGAAGGCCAGGCCGAACACTCAAGCTCACATTCACAGGTCTAAACTCACTGCAAGAAAGAAAGTTAGAATGGGTCGACTCTTATTGGGCCAATCACACTCCAATGATTAAATTAGCAAGCTTAATCAAGAGTAGAACAAATAAGAGTTGTGTATACTTGGGGTTCACTGTCCATACCTGACTTTTGATAGCTTGGGTATTTATAGTGCGATCGATGGAGTGTTGATAGTTTGGGTATTTATAGTACGATCGATAGAGTGTTTTGCTCTTGGCCTACCAACAGGTCATAATGGCCTGCTGGGATGACCTACTGGGTAGGCATCATCATATGCCACCGACTGACCGAGTGCAGGGTTTGTCTTATCGTCACTGAAGAATTCACTTGATCAGGCGTGCAGGTCGACGTCGCATGGGGAGACTGACCGAGTGCAGGGTTTGTCTTATCGTCACTGAAGAATTCACTTGATCGGACGTGCAGGTCGACGTCGCATGGGGAGTCACTGGCGCATTTAATGCAGGTCAACTCCACATTTAATGCTCTGATACCGCTAGCGGTTTGGGCTCACCTTTCACAGTCTGGGCCAAGGTCGGCACGAAGTTGGCATCTTGGGCCAGACGCTTTTTAGTGCTCAATTTGGGCCGTCCAGCACCCCAACTTCAATGTCATATGAATTGGACCTAACCAAATAGATTGAACTGTGTATTTTTACCCCCACAATAATGGTACTGAGAGTAAGACATACAAGGTGATAATAGAGTTTGAAACCCACGTGATCAAGAGAAATTGAAAACCTTTATAAAAACACTTTCTTTTAAATTTTCATTATTAGAACCTTAAATTTTACACATTAAAAATTAATGTCATTTTGCACCATATGAATACCATCCTCCCCCCATCAAATTAAGAAAAGGAATGCAAATTTATTCGAAATCTCCAATTATTGTTGTCTCTGATTATTTTCTCAACAAAAACATTTGGGCTTGCTTGTGGTATAGATTTGCAGGTTGAAGAACTCCTTATGCATGCATGGTTTTCTCTCGTATTGCTCATAGTTAATTTTCATGTGCTTTTGCAAGCACCTAGTAAGAGCCAATGTGTTGAACTACAGTGCAGACATTAACCTTTGCAAAAAACAGAAACTTTCTTAATTAATACTTAACGCAAAATTCAACAACATTAGCTGAGAAAGCTGAAGCTACTTGATTGCTTTAAACACAATTCATCTTCTGCTTCCCATTATTGTGTTCCTCCAACAGTACAAATGAAAAGAGAGATGAGCTTTCGACCGGGGCGGGGGGGAGGGGGGGAGAGGGCGTTTACAAAACACCAGCCAATATTGAGCCTTTATTATTCCCTTTCAGCAGAGGGCTTCTGGTCTAAAACTTTAACCACCAATTTCGCAAGCAGCTTACCTGAACAACAAAACATAAATAAATCAAATCAATCCTTCTGAAGTTTGTTAGGAAGTTGTGATTCTTACAAAAAAATTTATTACCTTAAGCTGATAATGAAGGTGCGAATTTCCATCGGGGCAAGTTCCACCACCTGCTTTATAGGATCAACGGGACCTCCTCTCAGCACTTTGAATTCTTCATCCGGAGAGCCTTCTACTTTCCAAACCAGTCGTTTCTTTACCATTTCTTCTCTTTCTTGATTAGCTGATAAGCTCATTTCTCTAATTTTGTATATCTACAGAGACAGAGACATTTTTCAGCATGATGAAGTAGTTTTGATAGAGGAGACCGATACAATGGCATGCATATTACTTTTACCTTTTTATATGGAAACAACTTTTTCAGTTCTACACTTGCCATAACTGAGAGATCCTTGTCCTCTCCAATCTAGAATTACATAAGAAACAGAAGTTAGTATTAGTGCACATGCTCTGCATTGGAAAATGCAAGGGTGGTTTCCATTTACTATCAGTTCTCACAATGAATAATGAATGAGCAAAGACTTTGGTGGCCTATAGTTTACAATAAATTTGATTTGCTAACACAACCTAGATTTCATCTAGAGCATACAATGTATCAGCAATTTGCTGGTTTTCATTTACTATCAGTTCTCACAATGAATAATGAATGAGCAAAGACTTTGGTGGCCTATAATGTGCAATAAATTGGATTTGCTAACACCACCTAGATTTCATCTAGACCATACAATGTATCAGCGATCACATAAATGGTTCATCTAGCATTGTTGGCTTTGAAATCAGAACATAAGGAATGATTTCAAACAATATTTAAAACCAAACTCCTCTCCTAAAAGCAAATCTTAGAAGAAAAAGTACTAATTTCCAAAACAATATTGCTACAAAAACTTAAAAATTCATCCAAACCAAGCAAAATCTTTCCAATTACATAAACTAATCATCTGAATAACCACTGTTATAAATGCAACGGATTGGCATTAAACTGGGAATGATGTGGCAAAATTAAAAAAAAAATCAAAATTAATCACCTATAGAGCTGTATGAAAAATCAATATAAAAAAGCTGGCACAACACAAACACTACTGGCACAAAACCTATAGGCCCTTAGTTAAGCTTGAAGTCGAAATGATTGATATGAAAATAAAATAGATTAAATATTACATTTCACCAAAAGATGACATGACCAACCAAATTATAATGAAATTGAGGATGTTTAAGCTTTCCAACACCCTTCCTCACATGAAACCCCGTCTTGCACAGTTGCACATGGAGAAGCAACATACAAAGATAGAGAAAAACAAATGCAATCGGGGAACAAATGCCAACAGAGAGACTTGAACCCAAGATCTCTTCCCAACTAGAGCTTTGATACCATGTTAAATCACCACTTGATCTAAAAACTTAAGCTGTTAAATAAGAGTCTCAGCAATGCATATCAAGCTTTCCAATAGTTTCAAGCTTTTCTTTCTTTCTTTTGGGTGGGGTAATCATACAAAATAAATAAAAGGACCTCGTATAAGTGTGCCAACCGAAGGAGAACTTTTCCGTCTTCAAGCTCCTGCAGTATTCAGAAAAGAGGTGGTAAGGTGTAAGGTGTAAGGTGTAAGGTGTAAGGTATCCCAAGATCTTTACAGGTCAGCAATGTGCAACAACTATAGAAGCAATCACAGTTGCCATTTAAGAGTATAGGAAAATACCTGGAGGGTTATCAATGCAATATTATCAGGTAGACTGTAGGAGTACTCCATCCCTGAAAAAATTGGTACTTGAAAGTTTGTCCATCTGTCTCCATCCTGAAAGAATATGAACAATCATCTATCAGTGTTAAGAAATTTAGCTCATAAGCAACAAAACCACTTCCAGGTCTTTCTGTCACCTGCTCAGTGAAGGCCAACAGTAATGGAGAGTATATCTCCTGACCAAATGATCGACGCCACTTAGCCCCTTCTCCCAGAGGATCAATTCTGAGATAATACTTTCCTTGGATCTGTGAGAAGCATGTGTTTTAAGCAAATTACTTGTGGCTGCTCTGTTAGTCTTAAATCCATAAGAAAATTGGAGGAGCAAAAATACTTCAAATTAAAAAAACACTTAAGGATGTGACTATGAAGGCCAATATCCTAAATATAAAATTAGAACAGTATAGAAATATATTCCATTGGAAACCAGACAACTTGCATATAATTCAGATGCAAAGAAGAGGACCGACTAGAGAGGCTACGAGCACAAAAGAAATAACTTGTGTCACTACCATCCATCCCCTCATGCAAAACTCAAGTCATGAACAGAGAAGTATCTCAGATAATCACACGTAAAACTAAGATATCAAGTTTCTTTGAAAGCATGGATGGCTAATCATTAAGTTTCTAAAGAACATATCATAAAAAATAAGTACAAGCATAAATACCAACACAACAAAAGTTCAGCAAACATAAGAAACTGCAAGATACAGATTTGCATGCAGATTAAATTTTTTGAATTATGCACCCAAGAAAAAAAAAATATTACGGACCTACCATTGGGCTCCTGAAAAATAAAATGGAAACTAAGTAAAACAATCACAACGGATTTAAGAAGATAGATATGTGTAAAGAAAGGAAAAAACTAGAATTCCATAGATGTTCAAATTGGCACTCAACCTCAACTACAACTTTGATGGATGAAAATATTCATATAAATCTGGCTAAGAAGCCACCATTGCAGCTTGATCCTAAGAAGCCACCGTTGAAAATCATCTGAAATCCAACAAGTATGTTGAAAGCAATAGTTTGCATGCAACTCAACAATGGTTTAAGTAGTTTAAGTAATTGCATGCACCTTGCCCTTGACATTTTAACACTGTCTTACATCCCAACAGTTTTTTTCCACCACATGGTAATCTAAAAAATGAAATCAATACATGTTCTGGACTTCCTTGATTATCAATTTCTGTTTGAATCTGGGATTTCACCAAATGATTATCTGGTATGATACCATCTTGAAGTATGAATCAAGAGAAAGTCCTGTAACGCCCAACTCCCTCCTCTCCCCAACTATACATAAAACTTTCCCCGGCCCCCTGCAAGGAGAAATAGTTGCAGAATGGGGTGACATGAAGCACCTAATGGACATAGAGGAAAGCCCTGAATTCTGACCACTGAAACCCTGGCCCAGGGCATGTTGGAGTTGGCTCTCTCTGTCGATTAGTACACCATCTTACACAGCTGAGGATAATTTCCAAAGAATAGGAAGCCTGCCAGAATTTGAGCAAAAGCATTGCATACTGGAATCGGGACTTAGAATCCAACCTTTCTAAATAATGTACAGTAAATTTTCAGAACTATTCTTTGGTGAATCTCAAGTAAATTCAATATGCTATCCTATTGTTGTTAAGTAGTAATACCTGTGAATAGATATTTATTTATTTTCTATATTTATCTTCTATGTTAGGGGTAGTTTAGTCTGATTGCCATCTAGGGCAGCACGCTTCTTTTGTCTTGCATAGTATTATTCAGAAATATAGATACACAGTACTTTATATTCTATCATGGTATCAGAGCAGGTTTAGCCTCTAATCAGCATCAGTTAATTCCGACGAGAATCTCTGACCACCAGCAACCTCTTCCACCGTCCGACTCACGCAAATCAGAAACTCAGAACTGAGTCAAATCAGTTCACCCAGCCTCAATCGGCAATCTAATCACTCCGGCAGTGAGTCTCGACCACCGGCGACCCTCGTCGGCCAATTCTCGACCACCGGTAACCCCTCAAACACTTTCTTCTCCGTCAACAATCCCGACTCGTGACCCCAAACAACCCGAATTTGCCAACCCGTACCACCAACAACCACCGGCAACCCCCCTGAGCCTCGGCGACCCTCATCGGACCTGTCTAGACCACCGGCGAACCTCGTCGGCAAGTTCCTGACCACCGGCAACTCTTGAGCTTACTTTAGCACCCAGACCCGAAACCCTAGCAACTTAGATCTGCAAACCCCTACCACCAAAGACCACCGGCGACGTCCCCTGAGCCTCACCGGACACCGACGACCCTCACCGGACCTATCCCTCACTCCGGCGACCCTGGTTTGTTGCCTCTTCTCAGATTCTGACCAGGGAGCCCTCTGTTCTCTCTCTGTTATCTCTGTTATCCTTGTTTTCTGTGAAATCAGTGCGCTTTTTCTCCTTTATATCATGATGATGGATGATAAACCAAATGCTATCAGTATCCAGTTATCCAGCGATAACTACGCTTATTGGGCGAGTGTTATGGAGAATTTTATTGTTGGGAAAGAACTGTGGGGACATGTTGATGGTTCAGTAGGTCAACCCTCTGACCCTAAAGTTAAGGGATATGCTGTGGCCTTGGCTAAGTGGAGAAAGGAGAATGCTCAGATTCTTACATGGTTTCATAATTCAATTCAACCTAACATTGGTATGAACTTCTCTAAGTAGCAGACTGCTAAAGATGTTTGGGGTTATTTGAAGGGTATGTACCTGGAGTCCAATTTTGCAAAGCAATATGAGCTAGAGACGGCCATTCGTAGTGCTACTCAAAAAGATAAGTCAATTCAGGAATTTTACAATGAGATGACATATATGTGGGATCAGCTAACTCTTATGGAACCAGCTATTTTCCAGACAGATGATAGTTGTATCCAGTTTCGGGAGAAACAGCGACTTGTGCAGTTTCTTATGGCACTCCGTGATCAGTTTGAACCTCTTAGGGAAGCTATTCTTCCTCGCTCACCTTTGCCTACAGTGGATGGGGCTGTTCGGGAACTTATTGCAAAGGAGACTCGATTCAAAATGAGTAGTATTGCTCCCCCTGGTCAATCTATATTTGCTACACCATTTGTTCCACCCAACCAGTCTACTCCAGCTCCTCATCTGATCCAGATTACAGGGAAACCGAGGCCTCCAATTGCTAAGGATGAGTGTAGTTATTGTCATGAGAAGGGGCATTGGAAGTTTGCATGGCCTAACCGTGGCAAGCCTAAAGGTCGGACTGTGTCTCAACCATCTTCCTCTCGAGCCTCACATCAGCAGTCTCGCCCCTCTACAGCCCTTGCAGCATCTACACCCGGTGATATTTCACCTAATCCCCTGTTTGAGCAATTTTAGGAGTATCGTGCATTTGTGGCATCTATTCAGGGGGATCAGTGTCAAGCTTCTGCTCTAACCATCACTCAATTAGGTTTGCCTGGAACTCAGCTCATAGGTATCTTACCCACTACCTGGATCTTTGATTCCGGTTCCTCCCATCATATGACTCTTAATATTTCTCTTCTCAGAAATTGTATTTCTCCTGCATCTCCTATTCGTATTGCAACTGCTAACGGATCTTCTATGAATGTTGTATCGATTGGTTAGGTTACAACTTCTCCTTCCGTGTCTCTCCCTCATGTGTTTTATGTTCTCCAGTTGTCCTTAAGTCTTCTTTTTGTAAGTCAGTTATCTAACTCTGGTTTTGATGTCCTGTTTTCCTCCTCTGGTTGCATTGTGCAGGATCGGGATTCAAGAAAGTAGATTGGGACAGGCCGTAGAGTTGGTGATCTTTATGTTTTGGAGAGTCTGCATGTTCCGACAGAGTCTACTTCCACTGCCGCGTCCTCTTTCCGTTTAGATGAGAAGTCTTCTCCTTTCTATCTTTGGCATTCTAGGTTAGGTCATTTGTCGAGTGAACGTCTTAAGTTTTTGTTCAACTCTGGTCATTTAGGAAATATTTCTGTTAGTAATCTCTCTGAATGCAGTGGTTGTAAACTTGCAAAAATGTCGGCTTTGCCCTTTAATAAAAGTACCTCTATTTCTACTTCCCCGTTTCAACTTGTTCATACTGATTTGTGGAGTCCTTCCCCGGTTGCCACGAAAGGTGGTTCTGTTTATTATATCTCTTTTGTGGATGATTACAATCATTATACATAGGTTTACTTAATGGCACGCAAATCTGATTTTTTTCACATCTATCGTACTTTTCATGCCATGGTTCAGACTTAGTTTTCTGCCTCTATCAAAGTTTGTCGGTCAGATTTGGGTGGGGAATACACTCTTTCTGAGTTTGTTAATACCTTAGATGCTTTTGGCACTATTCATCAGCAGTCCTCGTGCTCTTACACTCCTGCTCAAAATGGTAGGGCTGAAAGAAAGCATCGCCATCTTCTTGATACTGTTCGGTCACTTCTGCTGTCATCTTCTGTTCCCTCTGTTTTCTGGGGAGAAGCTGTGCATACTGCAGCCTATCTTCTGAATCAGATGCCCACTCCTCTTCTTTCCGGTAGTTCTCCTTATGAACGGCTTCATGGTACGGTTCCGAACTACTCCCTGTTACGTGTGTTTGGTTCCAATTGCTTTATTCTTCTTCCTAAGAAGGACCAGACCAAACTTAGCGCTCGTAGTGTTCTGTGCATATTCTTGGGGTATGGTATTTACCAAAAGGGCTATCGGTGTTATGATCCTATGTCTAGAAAGTTGTTTGTGTCTAGACATGTCATTTTTCTTGAGCATCTTCCGTATTTCTCTCTTCCTCCCAAAGCGTTGCTTGTAACTAAAAAGGTTTTGACTCAGATTGACCCCTTTCCCATAGATGTCCCGGCTACTGAATACACCACTACATTCGAGATTTATGATATTTCGGTTGCTCCATCTGGTTCGTCTCCTGTCGCTCCATATCCTCTTGTCTATTCTCGTCATACTGCAGCTCTTCCACCTTCTCCCAGCTTTACTGCCACTCCGTCTGCTTCTGAAGACTCTGATCCGCCTGCTCGCCGGTATCCTGCTCGTGACACTCGTCATCCTCCAGTAAGATATGGCTTCACTAATACTTGTTTTTCTTCTTCCTATCGTTCTTTTCTGTCTCGTATCCATACTTACTTTAAGCCCAGGTCCTATAAAGAAGCTTGTAATGATCCGAACTGGGTGACTGCCATGACTGATGAGCTTGCTGCTCTTGCCAAAACTTAGAACTGAGAGTTAGTTCCACTGCCGAGGGGCAAGAATCTTGTTGGCTGCAAGTGGGTTTACAAGGTTAAAACTCTCTCTGATGGTTCTTTGAAACGGTATAAAGCCCGTCCAGTGGCTCAAGGCTTTTCCCCGGAATATGGAATTGATTATGAGGAGACGTTTGCTCCTGTGGCCAAGACGACTATTGTTCGCACTCTGATCTCTGTTGCTGCTGTATGTCAGTGGCCTTTTTTTCAGTTGGATGTCAAAAATGTTTTTCTCAATGGATATCTCTCTGAGGAAGTCTATATGCGTCCTCCTCCTGGCTTGTCTTGTCCCTCAGGTCTTGTTTGCCGCCTGCATCGCGCCCTTTATGGTTTAAAACAGTCTCCGCGTGCTTGGTATGACCGATTTCAGGATGTTGCTCTTCGGATTGGCTTTCAACCTAGTATGCATGATTCTGCTCTCTTTGTTCGTGGCACCTCACACGGCCTTGTTCTTTTGTTGCTGTATGTTGATGATATAATCATCACCGGTTCTGATTCTGATGCTATCAATGAAGTCAAACTCCATCTTTTTCGTGAGTTTGAGATGAAGGATCTCGGTCCCCTTCAGTACTTTCTTGGTATTGAGGTTGCCTCCTCTCCTAAAGGTTATCTCTTGTCCCAGACCAAGTATGTTACTGATATTCTTCATCGTACCCGACTCACTGATGATAAGACTGTTGATATTCCTCTTGAGTAGCATGCCAAACTTTCTACTTCTGATGGTGTTCCTCTTGACGATCCAACGGAATATCGCGAGTTGGTTGGTTGTCTTGTTTATCTTACTGTGACTCGGCCTAATATTGTCTATTCTGTTCATATTGTCAGTCAGTTCATTTCCGCACCTCGCACCACGCATTGGGCTGTGGTGTTACGCATTTTGTGTTATCTTTGTGGTACTCTCTATCAGTGTTTGGTGCTTTCTTCTACATCGAGCTTAACTCTTCGGGCTTATGCTGATGTAGATTGGGCTGGGAATGTCTCTGATCGTAAGTCTATGTCTAGCTTATGTGCTTTTCTGGGAGATTCTCTTATTTCCTGGAAAAGCAAGAAGCAAACTGTTGTTGTTCGCTCTACCGCTGAGGCAGAATACCGTGCTATGACTCATGCGACAGCTGAAATTGTCTGGCTTCGTTGGTTGTTATCTGACATGGGAGTTTCTTTGCTTGCTTCCACGCCTCTTTATTGTGATAATAAGAGTGCGATCCAGATTGCTCACAACTCTGTTTTTCATGAGCGTACTAAGCACATTGAGATTGACTGTCACTTTGTACACCAGCATCTTCAGTCAGGCTCTATTAATCTGCCATTTGTTTCCTCTTCGCTGCAATTGGCTGACTTCTTCATGAAGACTCACACTGCAGCTCGCTTTTGGTTTCTCCTTGACAAACTCTCGATACTCTCTGCTCTCACATCCTGAGTTTGAGAGGGGGTGTGAATAAATATTTATTTATTTTCTATATTTATCTTCTATGTTAGGGGTAGTTTAGTCTGATTGCCATCTAGGGCAACACGCTTCTTTTGCCTATTTAACTCTTGTGTTTGTCTTGCATAGTATTATTCAGAAATATTGATACACAGTACTTTATATTCTATCAATACCTTCAACTGTCAACCTAATATCCCTCCAAGTTGTGGCCAACTGTGAACTGCTTGAGTAGCTTAGATCAAGGTCACCAGAAAACACCAAATTCACAACAATTGCCACCAAGATCACACGAGTTGCACGTCAAATGTAATGAAGTGTTCCATTTGAAATACAATGTCTGATTACTTATTTGTGATGTTATTATCCTCAACCCGATCTCACATTTGAAAGTAGCTAATAATGTTCTACTTAAGTAATCAAACAAGCCCGCTGCCCAGCCCCATCGTACCGTGTCTGAAGGTAAATGCCTTAGACGTAGCCCTTTTTATTCAATGCTCTATATTATTCCTCTTCCATGCTGAAATGATTCTTTCACACAATTTGCAAAGCATGTATCAGGGACTGTTCCCTATTTTAGGGGTTTAAAGTTACAACTAGGGGAAGAAAATAGTAATTAACAAGAATAAGTCCTCAAGCACATTAGTAAATGAAAGACTTCATGTCAAAATTACTGTGTCAAAGAAAATTCTAGTTGCAAGCTGGCTGACTTGAATTGACTGGAAGTATGAATCAAGAAAACACAATGGGTACCCTCTGGGCACAACTCCCTTACACATATTTCAAATGCTGCACTTGTGAATTAAAATGAATGAAAAATGTAGATTCTAACCACCCTTAAGAATAAGCTTGAAGTCAAGATAAAAAGCACATAATTAATTCCTAAAACAGTATACTAGATGTTATTCATGCTGTCTTTGATTTTGTAGAATTCAAAATATTTGTTGAACTAGCATTTCAGCTGTATGAAGTAAAAGAATTAACATCACCAACACATGAAGTAATGATCTCATGCAAAATTCAGTTTGGAATAATAAAAAATAAAAAATTGGCTTAAGCATTCATGGTAGAATGTGCTTACAGTTAATCCAGTGCATTCATCATGGATACAAACTGTTTCATTTAATGCCTCTGCAACACCTCTAGAATCATCATGAAGCAATCTCCTACACAAGGGAAAACCAGATTATCTTCATTGGAACTGTTGTAATTAGGAGATACTAATTATCAAGACATCTGTTTTAATGAAAATTTAATAATTAAGAGAATTTTGGAAGAAAGAAGCAACAGAATGTGAACAACAAACCTATGGAGCATCAACTCCAGTTGCCCATCAACAATGCTGGATCCACCCACAGATCTATCTACCAATATTGAGAGCTCTTTGCTGTCATCTTTCATGTAGATTCCAAGATTAACCTGAAAGTTAAACAAACTAGACTTTAATACTTTAGAATGTCCAATCCAAATAGTCTAATGACTCTAATCAAATTGCATACTAAACTTTAATATAATCCTTTAAAAACACTACAATAGATAAACCTTTTTGAACCATGGAAAGTTTATTATGCACAGTGAACCTATTTTCAGCTTCAATAGCTACCTTAATGTGTGAGACATCATCTCAAATTAAAGAAATATAATTACAAAACTTGAGAAGTAACGACCGAACTATGTAAACTTTGACAAAGCTTTTATATGGTAGTTTAAACTTTACACAAATAATTCAATATTGAGGCCGTAGTCATGAACAGAAATAAAGCATACACCAGTCTTGGATTCATCATGAACAGTCTCAAACGCAAATGAGATAAAAAAAAAAAATTTGTTCAAAAGAGAAAATTAGACACTCATAAAAAAAAATGTTCAAAGTTCATGTCCTTCTCCTTCTAAAGGCTTCATCTTGTGGTATAAAGATAGACACTTATACAACTTCCCCTTTGAGGGTGGGAATTTTAGAATGCCAACTATAGAGAAAATTAGGAGATATCAGGAAGACCTAAGATAATAAGAATTTGTAAAATTTCTCAAGGCGAGAAACAAAATGACAGTGAATTTCAGCCATGGTCTACAACAGACACTTTACAACCCGCACACAACTTGTCCAATAGGCAACTGCTACTTATTCAATTCAGAAAGTCAATAGTAATAACCCTGTCCACGAAGCCAGGCTGTTTATGGGAAGGAGAATTCTTAAGGACAAAGCAGGCCAAATAAGAAGGCTTTTCAGTTTCACTCCTCGTATGACTAGAATGTGCCTCTCATAGTAATATTAACTTACATTCAACAAATGTACATACGAATAAAACCCAAAGAGCTCCCATAAACACTACATGTCATGAATAATGTTAGTATCATCAGATAAGAGCATGTCAAATGCTTCTTCCATCAACTTCTGAAATTCGATACTCACATTGTTACAGTTATCGATATAAATCAATTTCTTTTCACAGAAAGTTATCATCATGTTTTATAAGGTCAAAGAATCCCATGCCATAACCAAAATTTGAATTTTCTCAATACAATTTTCATTTTGCACCAGGAAAATGATAGCTTTAAAAGTATAAACTATTTACCAAAAAAATAAATATCTAAATAGTCCCAATTATAATGTAAACATACAGGGTAATAATTTCCTGCAACAGGTTGGCTCACTTCAAGGTCCCAGTCAGCTCTATAATCTCGAATCTGCAAAATAGAATCATTTCCTTTAGTTAATACAAGTTTGATAGTGTCCCCATTTAGACTTTTAGTGGCACACAGACATCGTAAAGGTATTGAAGAAATGTGCTGGCCACAGAGTCAACTGAGGAACAAGGCCCATGCCACATCGGTAATAAGTGATAAATGGAAACAAATGCAAGTACACAACGTACCCTTTCAATGAAATCACGCCCACTAGAATCTGTATAAAACATCTTATTGCTTTTCATGGCTGTTGTAACCTGGGTTACTATCTCTTTTCCAATTCCATCATCAATAGGTATAGGGCCAACCTGAAATTCAGTATTTTTTTTTTTATTGAAATGAGCTTCAACATGAAATGGCTCTAGTTGATATACAGTTTTCCCATTCTAATCACGCCCAAGAACTCATGCATATACAGAAACAATGACAAACAAAAATTTACTTACGATGAATTCAAATTCCGCATGCTCCTTTTCCTTGTAAACTCTGGTTATCTGCTCATGGAAGCAACATTCCATTACCAAAAGAATAAAGAACAGAATTTTCAGGTGACAACAGCGCTCACATATTTTATACCAGGTTTCTATCATTTATTGAGACTATAAATCTGTACTAAATCCTGCATTAAGAGAGAGAGAGAGAGAGAGAGGGATGGATCGATCACTCAAATTTTTCCACCAAAAAATTATTATATTTTACCAAATATAAGTGAGAGTTTTTTTAAATTGTTAAAGTTTTATGACATAAGCATCAGAATTGAACTAATATCTCTATTACTTAATATGTTGCCATATATTGCTATCTCTATTACTCAAGTTCATTAAAAATGTATCTTCTGTCATCATATCCAACACCTACTCTTAATTTTCATAAATCGTGTTTTACAATGATATCATAATTTGGATGGAAAAAAAAAAGGAGTAAAAGACCCAACAAGCTAATTACCTGATATATCCATGAATTAATCCTCTGATGAACTTCATCAAATAGCGGTCCTCGCAACACTGTGAAGTGAATCTGCAGTGTCAAGTACAGCTCATTAGTTGATCAATGCCATCATTAGAGGTCATGTGCAATGGTAAATGCTTTAAAAAGCCTTATATACCTGCCCTTCAGAGGCAATGGGGAAGGTACCATTTGGACGAAAGACATATGCTCCAGAGGCCTTCAACAACAACAACCAAAAAAGAAAAAAAAATTGTTAAGGATGTTTTCATATTCTAACTTGAATTAGATACTTATGAAAAAAAATATAATAAATTGAAATGATACGTAATATTGAAAAACAATCATATGAAAGGAGAAACAGTAATAAAGAGTTGTACAAACAAATGATATACAACCAATTAGGACAAACAGGAAGAGAGGGTTTTAATTACCTGAAAATACTCGGGATCTTGACTTCCATCATATGCAGAGTAATAGCTGTATGATTGCTCTATAGATTCTTTGGCCTTCAGTTTTAAGTTAATACCAAATTAAATGCATAATTAAAAGTTCAAAGAAAGAAGGAATAAAGTAGCATGTTTTTCAGCCATTTGAAAGCAATATCAAGAATTATATTCATTCATCCAATCATAGACAAAAAGGCAGATTGAACGAGCCAGAGCTCAGAAGGCCTGGTGGGGAAATCACAGAAAACTGTTACTTCTGCATGCCCACCTTAAATTTCCAAGGAATAGCCTAAAGTTTAATAGAAAACAAAGAAGTATTCAAATTGTGGGGCCCAAATCCCAGCTTAGCTTCTATGTAGCTCTAACCCTGACATAAAAAACATGGAAGATCTTATGAATCGAAAAAATGTAAGGAGCCGACCAAATAACATACCAAGCTTCTTCTATTAACATATTGAGTAAGTTTTCCTTCATTTGCAGAATAAATGAGCTTCAAATTTCCAGGCCCTACTTCTATAGTGTCATTCTGACTTCCCATGGACTTGTAGAACATTTCTGTTGCTAAACTAGGGGCTGCATTTGTAAAATGGGTCAAAAAGAAAATACAACCTTCTGTCAACATACGAAGAAATGAAGCCAATGATTTTTCTACTTTAATGAGTAGTTTCATAATATGAAATTTAGATGATTAACCTGCTCGTTTAGCAGTTGAGATGATGTAAGTGCTGAAACCAAGCGGTGGAACAGATGCTGTAAATGCAAGCCAATACATGGGGGTCGCACTTGGAGATTTACCAACATAGGCAGTAGCAAGGTAGTTTCTTATGCCTAGAGAAACATTAGCAAGTGGTACAAGCTGTGATTCAATTTCTTTTCCACTGGAATCCTGAACAGTGACATTCCCATTGATCACCTGTAGGAATTTTACAAATTAGGGTAGGTAATGGGTGAGAGTTCATAAACAAATTGTTAAAATTGTCCTTCCATCAGGGAAAGAAAAAATTTGATGAATTATTTGATTTTTTACCATTAAAATCCAATGATTATCCATTTTTAAGAGGCACATAAACAGATGAACATTTTCATGAAACTAGGCATATACACAAGCACATACATGCCCATACATACACAATTTAAAATTGCGGGTAAGTGTAGGAGACATACATGCAGGTATTGAATGAACAAAAATTTTGTGCTTCTTCAAAGACATAGCTAGTAGGCTCTTTTCTAAGAAATGACTATATACTGAAAGAATGATTTTCTCAGAATCACACTGGATATAACTGCCTTATCCATTTCATGTTATCTATATTCTTCAGTCTTATACTTTCTTCAGGTCAAATAAATAAATAAACAAATAACAATACAGCTTTCTAGTATGAAAAAGGCATCACATACTGCCACACTAAAGAATACAAAACCCTCCCTCATTCTCTTTACTTTGATTTGCAGGGAGATGAATAGAGCCACGTACTGATAGTGTCTCAAAAAATTGGTTTTCCGTTCTGAGCAGTAAATTAAATACGATAATACTACAGACTCACTAAATATCACAGCATGGAATAAATACTCACAGGAATTCTTACAACATCACCTCTTTTCCACCCAAGGGAATTGTAGACAACAACCACCTACAGAAGAGGAGGCTTCTAAGTGTTCTATTTCAAGTAAATTAATCTCCTTTCCTAACTAATGCAGAAAGAAAAGAAAAAAAAATTTGTTTAAAAGTACTCCTTACCAATTTTTTTCCAAGAGATAGATCCACTTCCGTTGCGGGACAGTAACTTATGTTAAGAAGCGGACACTGGAATAAGAAAAGACAAATACATCAATAAATTACATCAGCCAAATTTGGGATTATATGCCTTTACATTGGTAATACACTGCAACATCGTGTTGCACATGAATGTACCTTAATGCTATCCCAATACTATTTAGCTAACATGCGATGGTGGGTATAGACTAAAAGTTAATTATATTAACACATGCATTATATATTTGCAAACTCAACTAAGATTGAAAGAGATGCCGATTTAGTTCTAATGAAAATAGAAGCAATATTCACGCACAACCTAGTTGTTAAAGTCTCCCAGTAATCATTCCGATATCAGGGATTAAATCCACCCCTATGCAGGTGAGGATTATGGATAGGAGGAGGTTTACCTACCTGGTATTGTTTTGGACCCAAAATAAAAGTAAAATAAAGCAATAAAAAATAAATATAGCAACTCTACAATAGCTGAGTTGGGGCATTACCAAATCGAAGTTACTCTCAAGCTAGAATTAATGACAGATACTTTGGTGGGACTTTAATAGCCCGCCCTTGTACAGAAAGAAAAAAAATTTGTGTGCACTGTATTCGTCCCACATCAGGTGCGAGTCCATTAGGTGAAGAGTTACAAGGTTCTCCACCTCCCTTAAAGTTACACTAGTTCGTTTGAGTGCCTGGTTGTTTGACACTTGCAAAACCCCTATTCAGTATTTCCCCATTTATGAACATGAATTTACCTTTCATTGTTTGGAAGAAGAAAAAAAACCTGTCACCACACGATTATGCAGGCTAATCTAAGTACTTTAATTATTAAAGCATGTACGGCCATTAGTTTTTGCCTGTTGAAACTTAGTCACTGGACTCCTGCATCCAGATTTTGATGCTGATTCTACCATACAAGCAAGTGAAGCTGCAACTAACTCCTCAGCCTGCGAAAATATATTGAGTTAGTGATGCTCCTTGCAAAAAAATAATGAAGTGGAGTAAGAGATAAAGTCTAGGGCTCTCAGAGAAAGCTTTCACCTCCTTGTAGCCTATCGACAGCCGTTTTGCATAATCATCAGCCACATGCTGCTTTTCAGTTCCGGCAACTGCGTCATGATGTTGAACAATTGCCAAAGCATCAGCTAAACTGTCGGTAGTGGGCCCTGTTTTGCTTCTCCCTCTAAAAAACTCCAATTGCCTTGCAGCCTGTTATGCATTGGAATCTAATAAGCATCACAAATTTGAAAATTCTGCCTACAGCAAAAAAAGCATAAAACAATTTGCTTATCAAAGGAAACCGAAACACATAACCTACCAAATAGTAGCCACCCATTATTCTCACATAGCCTTTCAGAGCAGGCCTACTTGAAAAAAATCCTGTCCAGTAAGCATTTACACGGTCTGCATATCTGATAAATGCATACACCAAGCCTCTAGTCAAGTAGGAAATAATAGGAATGTTTATTTCAAATTCCAAATTGTCGAATTTTGAACTCACGGGAAGAAGTCGTCCGTCTTAAGTGGCCAGGATTCTTTTTCTGCATATTTTGCATCAGTGTAAATTGATGGGGTCGAATATAGTGCATTGACACGCCCATCCTACAAGCATACATGAAGGAATGCCTAAATAAATTGGAAAAAGTTCACATTTTATAATATGAAGTTAAAGAAAGATGGAATTAAATCATAAGCAGATATGTTTCAGAGGAAAATAATTGTGAATTAAAGTAGGCAATATGGTAAGGCACAGGATGTCAGCCACAAATCTTATGTTTGTTCACATTTGTAACCCCCTACCATTAACACAATGCATGTAGTCATGTACAAAGAATGAAATGTTTTATAGTATGTGGCATGAGGGTGTGTCATCCATCTCAGCAACGTTGTATAGTTTTCATACCAGGTAAAGAATGGTTAATCAAACTTAAAAAATACTAGGGCAGCCAATTGTTTGGAAACCATAACAAAATGCAAGAACAAGTAAAATCCAATTCAGACAGATATGGAAAAAGCATGACAATGGTTTTGAAGAGAACTAACTTGATTGACATAATGAATCAGCTTGTCCATATTCCGAAACCATGTGTGAGCATACTGATACTTGAAATCTGTGCCCATGGTAAACATTACATGATTCGTACGAGTTATGTTAGCCTGAAAGAGAAAACATAAACATAATTTCTGGTAAGCCTCACATAGTTGGACCTGGACCTGTTCTTGCTCGAAGGCAAGTACAGCAACTGTAAGAGGAAGATGAGCAGGTTTTCAAATGCAGAAAGTAAAACAACTGCACCCAGCTTACCTGTGATAAAGCAGCAGCTACAAAAGCGTTGACGCGCTCTTGGACATTGTAATCAAACAAATTGACATTATCCTTCAATGAATAAGAGAGACGCAATAATTACCATACGGCATGCACACAAATAATTGTTGAAGAGCCTATTAACATTCTTTCACCATGTATTAACCTGGACAACGGGGGAATCACTATTATCATCATTAACTTCAAAGTAGAAACTCTTTGGTGGTTCATAATTCTCAGGGAATGCACCAGCAAAAATCTACAATAAGTGTTAACACAGAGAGAAATCATTTCCAACCAACAAAAAATACCATTTGTGAAAGAAATAAGAATAATGATTCATCCATCACAGATATAACATATATTACAAGACCAGAAGCAAATATGAAAATTACTGTGAGAAATTCACCTGTGCAGATGAACCAAAACTCTTGGAGCCTTGCCAGACAACCTCAAGAGTCTTCTCATTTTTTCGCTTAGTTCTATCTTGATAGTCAATTCTCGCAAAGAAAAAAGAGTCAAATCCGACCTAAATGAACAAAAGCGCTCAAGTTCAATCAATCTGCAGTGCATGTAGTATGGGGGACTTGCGTGTGTCAAATTAACTTCTTTTCCTTCAAGATAATAATTTTCTTCAATGTGTTGATGGTTGATGACAAAAGCATAGGTAATGAACCATTACAGATGTTAAGGACTAATAATACTGAGAGCGGTGGTACCTCAGCCCCCAAAAGGTAGGCCTGAACTGCGGAATGACCAAAAGGATCAATTTGCCAACCAATTCTTGGGGTCACATTGAACTCCTCTTTGATAAACCGGTGCCCAAGTGTTGTCTGATCTATCATATCAATGTAATGTGAGACCGCCTCATCGTGCATGCACATCCCCCCATTTCTATATACAAAAAATAATAATTGAATTAGTCCACAACCTTTACAAAAACAGAGCCACTCCAAAACTTCGGAGCAACATGCTCAATCAAAACTGGCAAAAACACATGTTGGTCTCATTTTCCATGTGCACAAGCTGAACTATACAAAAGTTGAATTGCCAAAATCACAGCTTAAATGGGTATAATATCAAATGGGTTATATGCCATTGTATACATGAACTCTAGTTGACCCGAGCTGACAAGCTGCTTGACTATACTCTGGATTGTCTGGCTCTGGTCCATCCACCAACGCTGGAAAAAAGCCTGAAATCAAACATAAGCCTCTAAATATCGGTTTATACATACCTCCATATATATGTATATATATATATACATAAATTGCAAGGAAATAGACCTGTTCAACGTAAATGAACTTCCGATTTTTGTCAGCCAACAATGCTGGAATCATTGAATCTAATACATTTTGAACACACGCCGTCTGATACAAGTAAAATCACATTAGTAGAAACTCGAATACTGAAGCAAAAGGAATAAACAGGGGGAGAGAGAGACCTGAAGGGTGTTGTTGGAACCGACATAGTACTGATCAATAGTCTTCAACCATCCAACATCGTCATGCGAGTGAGGAACCAAATGAACGTTTAGCTTCCCTGGAACGATACTCTGCGAAGTATTGTAGACCATGTACTTCGATTCCACACACACAATGCTCACAACTAAAATCGACAAGCACACTCGAATCGAAATCGCCATTGGAGTTGTGATATTGAGAAGCTCAAGATCAACAGAGACTTTTAAAGAACCATTTGGATAGGAAAATGATTCGGCCAAGCAGGATATTCCATGCCGACCGACAATTCCTTTATCTTGGACTTGTCGATTGGGTGAAACCAAATGAATTCGTGAATAGAGACTGAGAAGTCGCTGTCGAGAAAGGTTGGTGGATAGAAAACTTATAGCGATTGGAAAGAGAATGGTCCTTTGAATAGTATGACCGTATAGAGTCATAGACATATAAATATATATATATAGAGAGAGAGAGAGAGAGAGAGAGTTGATTGATCTGAATAAAGACAAGTTCTGATCTTGACCCTTCGTACGACTTCATTCACGAACTTATACAGTATACAGAATGCTGTAATTCCCGCTGAGTTTTTAAAAGTTGGTTTAGTGGGCGGGCCGAGAAGGATGCCTGGTTGGATTATGGGAAAAGGAGGAAAAATAATAATTTTCTGTTCGTTTTTATGTTGCGGTTTTATCTTGGAAGGCAGAAAAATAAAATCCAAATAAAAAAGAAGAAAAAATTATTTCCTTCTCACTTTTATTTTCAAAAGTTACATTAAGCTAATTATTTCCACTTTCCTTTTATTTTATTTTGTAAAACTAAATAAAGAAAAATAATTACTTCCTATACAATTTATCTCGCTTCTTTAAAGTTTATTTCATTTCTTTTTCCATTCCACAATATCCAATCATTTGGTATTTTTCATTAACAAAGACGGAGTGCATTTCTTGAAAATTTATTTAGTGTATTTAGTGCACTGAGCACTTTATCATTCCTTACCTCACTTTTCATAAAGTGTTAGGTTATCTTGTTAAGCGGAGTTAAATACCCTATTTAACAAGCGATGAATTTATTTAGGGTTTTTATCAAAACAGATTTATTTTATTCAATATATGTTAAACAAGGGTTAAAATTTTAATATTTATCAAACACTGGTTTAGCGTCATTAGGACTAACTCTTTTAATAAAAGCGTCAATACTAATGGCTCTGTGTATTTAATTTTCTGTAACGAATTCAATTTACGAATAATAAGAAAAATACAAGGAAAGCGTCATTCATATTGACGCTTTAAGTATTTGAAGACAAATCGTCAATAAAAATAACACTTTCATTGTTCGTACTAAAGACATCATTGTTATTGACGTTTTCCGTTTGAACCTAAAACGTCAATGGCAATGACGTTTTCATATCAGAAATTTTTTTTTTTGCTGAAAAACATTGAACATGCACTAACTCCTTCACCGAGAACTCCGTTTGACGCGCCGTCAGTGCCCGCAGCTGTAGTTTGCCAAGACAGTGCTGTGTGTTGAGTTTCGCACCCAACGAAGGCCGTTTAGCCAATTTGGCATCCCCAAACCCAATTCTACAATTTTTCAAATCGGCAAGTCTCCGCGAGGAAAAAAATGCACTAACTCCTTCATCGGAACTCTGTTCGATGCGCCGTCAGCTCCCATAACTGTAGTTTGCCGAGACGGTGCTGTGTGTTGAGTTTCGCACCCAACGGAGGCCGTTTGACAAATTTGACATCCCTGAACCCCGATTCTGAACCCCTTGAATAGGTGTACTGGAGATAAACGCTCAACCCCTGAACTTGTATTAATGTCATGTTGTATTTGTGATCCCCCAGTTGTGCAAGGCTCATACGTTGGATAATATGGGTGTGGGGACATATCGGCATACTGTGAAGCCGTGGTGTAAGGCTCTTGCGTCAACATCCCATTGAATGAGCCGGGAATGCCATTGTATGCCTCCTGAGTCAACATCCTAGTGAATGAGTCAAAAACATTATACGCCCCATAACCTAAATACAACGGATCTGGTACATTTAACCAACTCGTTATGTTCTCTTTTTCCACGTACAGTTCAACATAATTCAGTGTGGGAAAACACGGTGGGATGTCCAGCACACCATCCAAGGTCATGTCATCATTGATGGGCACCTTCTTGTAATAAATGAACCTCTTCCATTGTCTATGGGGATGTCTGCATATCAATTTCAAACGGATGTTTTCCCCTTCATCTACAAACTTAGGCATAAGAAATTATTTTAATTCTTCAAATGTTGTTTTGCGTTGTATAATGTAAAACTCTTTCGCTTTGGTATCATATGATATGCTTTCATCAAGATCTTGTACTATCATCCCGCCCCAATAACACATCACCTTTACGGTACCCATTCAGTGTACTAACTCAGTATATTAAAATACAAGTTAGATGAAATAGATCAACTTAAACTTAAATTTAAATATTCACTATCAACAAGTGACATGAAGTTAAAAAGTTGAAAGACAAATAATTTGTGGACCTGTTGGGAAGGATACATGAGGAAAACAGGTCCATTGGGGGAGGTAAATTTGTCACTGGTTGTTATGGAATTATGGGTATGAAAGCTTTTTAAATGCAAACTCTATTCCTAAATAAACAAGTTTCTTCATTGTGTTTTTCATTTCATTTTGCTATTCTTTTAGGGTTCATTAAATTTCTGGGTGATTACTACACATTGCTTATCACAAAAAGAAGAGAGATTTGTGCAATTTATTGCCATGTCATGTATGATGTCTCTAAGAGTGCAATAATTCCCCTTGCAAATTCTAAGATCCGGCCTAGCTCGTTGATTCTAATAACGAGAATAGGTAATTGTCCATTCTACTTATATATACCTTTGTCAATATAACTCCCAAATTTGCATAAATGAATGTCAAAATGTTTTATACTTATTTTTACCTCTACTGGTATATACCTCTAATCTAGATGTTTGAATTGAGTTAATTTTATGTATACATAAATATGCTTAATCAGTTATATATCAGACATAAATGTTGATAATTTAAAATGTCAAAAGCACAAGAGGAATATGATAGAAAAAATGTAATAGGTTTAGTAAGTACTGGTAATAAAGAGAGCATACCGTAGGACTAGAATGCAGCTTTAATTAATGGTGGTGCCAATCAATGGAGGGATAGAGAACGCGGCATCAATCAATGGCAATGCCAAAAACGTAAGAAGAATACCTATACCAAGCCCAAGAATGCAGTTTCAATCAATGTTGTTTGGTCAGAATACACTTTCTACCTCAGAGAGCAGAGAGAGTGTGTAGCAGATAAATTTTCCCAAATCCCTAAACCCTAATAATATCTTCTGAGATGAAAAGAAAGCATGGAGCAACAGAGTGCGACAGAAAGAGTGTGTGCAATGACGGGGGACAAACTGGGCCAGAGCTCGAGAGCAATGGAGGTTCATTTGACCGACTGAGTAGTTGCAAGAAGAGTTCGTCGACAGACCTAAAAAAATTAGATATGGGAGTTGCACGTATATATATATGAAATGCCCGATAAAAGCGTCATCGTCAAATTGAATTAGAACTGAAAGCGTCAAAGGAAATGACGCTTTATATTTAAAATTTACAATTAGAAGTGTCAATCATAATAACGCTTTCAATCCATAACCGAAAACGTCAATATGAATGATGCTTTTTCTAATAACTTATTCACGTTTTTTCTTATATTCGTAAATTCAAATTTTATTATAGAAATATTAAATGTAAACCGTCATTAGTATTGACATTTTTATTAAAGGCGTCAGTCTTAATGACATTTAGCCAGGGTTTGGTAAATATTAAAATTTTAACCATTGTTTAATAAATATTAAATAAAATAAATCTGTTTTGGTTAAAGGCCCAATCTATTCTCAAGTAAAAAGATAAATAATGACACGTAATATTTTAAGAACATTAAATAATTTCTCGTGTTTCTTGAGAAAAATAAAGTGAAAAAGGAAAAAATAATATTCATTAATTATTCCACGTACATAATAAAGTTTACAAAACAATAGTCACGTTATGCTTTTATAGTTTTATTATCTTATATGAGACATAGGACAAGATATGGGGATATTGGACCAGATATCGTGTTCAGAAATCGTGTGCCTTGATAATGGGATGCCATGTTCTCATTATAATATTGTCAAGGTACCTTGTTCGGTGTCACATTTAAGATAATATAAGCCATAATAGGCGAACATGGAGTTAGGAATCCAGGATATTCAAACCCAAGTAATAATTTAATGTGATACTTAATTTAACTCAAATCTTTTTTTTTCCATTTAATTGGGGTCGGCTACCTTCTTACTACTTTCAACTATTGACAGAGATTTAATATTAACTACCAGCTTACTAATGGGTACGGATGGGGCTCGGACAAACTTATACTATAAATAACTATCACTGGACATAAAATCAGATCTCAAGCTCGTTTAATTAAAAAATTACAATTTCAAATCCGTTCATACTTACCCATTGAATTCAAAATTTGTTAAATAAATAAATAAAATTTCTAAAAATAATTTCAAATAAAATCTATTTACATATATTTTGGCCAAGCTCTGCTTCCAACAAGCTCTTAAACTCACTTGTTAACATAATCAAATCTAAATTTTTTTTAAATCTTATAAATTATGAATGAGGTTGGACTGATCTAACGAGCAATTGGCCGATAGCCACCCTAAATGCAACCCTCCGCTATCTTGCTTTGGAATCAGCTGCATAAAAACAAAGTTCTGATAATTTAATACGGTATTATTGAAATAGTCTTATTTAAAATGTTTTTTGGTCGCACCTGTCAACAACTAGTGCATTCTATGTTAGACTGGCTTAGTCACACTACCAAACCAATAATTTTCCACACAAATGCCAATTATTACCAACGTCAGCTCATGACCTAATCAGCCATCACCATCTAAATCAGAAAGCCAACTAGCTGTAAAGATTCTCGTCTTCTTCACTTGGTGTCAAAAACAAGATAACACTCCTAACATAGAAATAGATATTTTAATGCTATACAATGTTAACATGGATGATGGACCCAATTGTTTTTTTTGCCCTTTACAGATATTTTTTTTATTTTTATCCAGTTGGGTGATGATTTTGGAGGCTGCATGTCATATATATTTTCCTTATGAAGATCTATAATACAGGGCCTGAGAAGATTTGAAATTAAAATTTGTGATTCTTTTATAAAAATTTGAATCAGTCAAGTTTATTTTTACAAAAATAACTGTTCATCACGATCAACAGATATACAAGGCATTTGTAATATTTTAATTTAAAAAAATAAAAATAAACCAGTTGGGGTAGAGAGTTATAATTCAGGACATGAGATGATTATTTTTTAAAATTGTGATTGTCAAGTTTTTACTTTACAACGATTAGTCGATTGCAATCGATAAATGTAAAATCATTTGTTAATGTACTAACAAATAAGAACACTTCCAATACACTAACGTCATTTTCTAATTTTGCCCTTGCATAGGTCCAATTGTTCCATGTAATCAGAAGGATGGCACAATTTTGTGAAATTTCAATTACTACTTCCTCTGAAAATTCTCACTAACTACACATTCCCTTTCTCCCTCAAAATTTTCACAATGGGCATGCCTACTTATGTTCTTGCAGATTGGACTACCAACAAGCCCACTTGGGCTTGCTTGAAGCACCGTTTTGCAAGTTAGAGGACTCCTTATGCATGTTTTGGCTCATAAAACTTAACAGTCAATTTTTGAACTTTTTTGTTGCTAAAGGTGTCCAGATTTTTGCCGACTACTCTCTCGAGTTCATGTAGGGTAATTGTCTATATAAATTATGTAAACTTCATCAATGATGGACCCAAAAAAATTTTTTACTAGAGGCGAAAAATATTCTTAAAGCGAAAATTTTAAATAAGGTTTTTTGTATTTTTAATACTAGTGTAAATTTTTTTACATAAAATTTTATTTTATTTTAGATGAAAAATTATTAATTAATTTATTTTTCTCTCTTTTCAATTGAGTATTCATCGAATCCCAATGGATTTAACCGTCTAATAAAAATTTATTTTTGGTAAAGTATTCACTAAATGACTCGACCAACATAATACAAAATTGGCGATTCGACCAACAGAGTAAATAATTTACTTTTCAGTTCTACTTGTAGACCCACAACAATAAAAAAAAAAAAATTACACTTTGTTCAAAAGAAAATCAAACAAATATTGATCTATATAAAAATACAAAAAATATTACATCAAGAAGCCATGTGATGATGTTATCGATAAGATTTACTAATTTATTTTTCAATTTGAAACTTTTGTCTTTGTACGAGAGAGAGAGAGAGAGAGAGAGAGAGAGAGAGAGAGAGATGATGGTTTAAACTTTTAAATATGTATATATTAGAGGGGGAGAGAGTTATACAGTTTAAACCATTAATCTTCCTTATATTTTATAAAAGTGTATGTAATTATAATTTTTAAAATAAATTTTTAAGTTAATTAGAGTGGTTAATCTAAATTTTTTTTATGGTTTTATTTTTCATTGAAGTAGGCATTTTTTTTCGTTTCTTATGAGTCTTTTCTCATTTAGACTGATATTATTTTTTTTATGGACTTTTTTTCTTATTTAGGTTGAGACTTTTTTTAAATAAAAAAACCAATATTGTACAAAATTTTAACTAGGCAAAGCTTTTAAAATTTAGAGGCTTTAAAAAATTAGGGACCTAAAGTGATTGTTTTGATGGCTTTACATTTGAGCGATTGCTTTGATAACTTTACATTTGAGCCGACCTTATCCACTCCTCTCTCATGTAATTACATAGTGAAGTCTTGATAATATTTATTACAAAAAAACACTCTCTCAACCGATATATTTGCAACCGATAAGATCAATGCCAACTTTATCAATAAATATACTAATAAATAGAGTATCTTTCTTTACCTCAACCAATTTTTTAGCAAAAAGTGTATTTTTTAGACTTATGCCATTTTGGGTGTATTTCAGATGATTATGAGCTTGGACTGGATTAAAATAAAAAAATTACAATTGGGTATTGGTTAGTCGAGCAAAGTTCATTTTTAATTGGGTCGGGTTTAAAATTTTTTTTAATACTCCCATGAAATCCAATAGCAGCAGCAAGAAACTTACAGTAAATAAATCTAAAGCTACTTCATTGCTTTAAACAATAAAAATTATTCACCTTGTGCTTCTGATTATTGTTTTCCTCCAATAGTACAGATGAAAGAGAGAGATGAGATTTCAGGGCATTAAGTCCAATTCCCTTTTACAACCTTAGCAGAGTTCTTTTGGTCTAATAAAAGAGGGCAATAATTTGAGCTGCTGGCAGTGGCTTCAATGGGCGGAGAAGCTCAATGCCATTTGGAATTGGAAAGAGTGTCATCTATTAGCAATGCCGATGAGTTAAAAATTTAACCAATCAATTTGCAAGCAGCTTACCTGAACAATAAATAGATAAATACAAATTCTGAAATTTGTGAGGAAGTTGTGATTCTTATGAAATTTCTCTTACCTTAAGTCAACAATGAAGGTGCGAATTTCCATTGGGGCAAGTTCCACCACCTGCTTTACAGGATCAACAGGACCTCCTCTCGACACTTTGAATTCTTCACCCTGAGAGCCTTCTACTTTCCAAACCAGTCTTTTCTTTACCATTTCTTCTCTTTCTTGATTAGCTGATAAGCTCGTTTCTGTAATTTTGTTTATCTACAGAGAAACATTTTTTCAGCATGATGAAGCAGTTTTGATAAAGGAGACTGTTACATTGCCATGCATATAACTCTTTACCTTTTTATCTGGAAACACTTTCTTCAATTCTACACTTGCTGTAACTGAGAGGTCCTTGTCCTCTCCAATCTAAAATTAGATAAGCAACAAAAGTTAGTTCTATAATACATGGTCCGCGTCGGAAAATGAAAAATTGGTTTTTATTTGCTATAGGTTTTCAAGATGAACATAGTCAATCTGTTCGTTTAATAACACCATTGATAACGAATGAGCAAGACTTTGGTGGCCTATAATGTGCAGTGAAAAGAAAGAAACACATTCTGACAGAAATAACAATACTAACGAATGGTGGTCACTAGCATGAAACCTACAGTAAATGGGATAATAAGATCCATTTATGATGTTAGTCAAGCTTGAAGTTGAAAGAATTGATCTGAAAAAATAGATTATGTATTATATTTTACCAAATGATGGTATAACCAATCAAATTGTTGTGCAATTAAGGATGTTTCAAGGAAGAGTGACAAATAATTGAATAAAATAGTTATATTTCATAGGCAAACCTTAAATGAATGAAGTTCCAGACCAAAACTTTTAATGTCGAAACTCGAGGATACTAGGCTTTTTATTTATTTATTTATTTATTATTTATTTATTATTTTTTGTAATCATATGAAAGAAATAATAAAAAAACCTCATATAAGTGTGCCAAGCGAAGGAGAACTTTTCCGTCTTCAAGCTCCTGCAGTATTCAGAAAAGAGGCATAAGGTGGAAAGTATACAGAGAACTTAACAGGTCAGCATTAGGTGCTCGAGCAATGTGCAACAATCTATAGAAGCAATCACAGTTGCCATTTAAGAGTACAGGAAAATACCTCGAGGGTTATCAATGCAATATTATCAGGTAGATTGTAGGAGGGATCCATTCCTGAAAATATTGGTACTTTAAAGTTTGTCCATCCATCTCCATCCTGCAAAAATATAAACAATCATGTATCATTTCAAAGAAATTTACCTCATCAGTAACAAAACCACTTACAGGTCTTTATATCACCTGCTCAGTGAAGGCCAGCAGAAAAGGAGAATATATCTCCTGACCAAATGACCGACGCCACTTAGCTCCTTCTCCTAGAGGATCAATTTTGAGATAATACTTCCCTTGGATCTACAAGAAGCATGTTTTTAAGCAAATCACCCGCTAGACTTAAATCCATAAGAAATTTAGTAAACCAAAAGTACTTCATGTTAACAAACATTTAAAGATGTGATTATGAAGGCCAATATCCTCAACATAAAATTAGAAAGGCATAAAACTATATTCCATTGGAAACCCGAAGACTGGCATATAACCAAATGCAAAGAAGAGGATCGACTATAGAAACTACAAGATACAAGCACATAAAAAATTACTTGTATCGCTGCCATCCACCTCCATGTGCAAATCTCTAGTAATAAAAAGAGAAATATCTCAGACAATCACACATGTAAAACTGGGTTATCATGTTTCCACGACTTCCATTCTATCAACACCCAATGCACTGGAGAAAAAAAATCATAACGAACCTACCATTGGGCACCTGAAATGAATGAAACTAAGTAAAACAATGGTGAAAGGACTTAACAAGATGGATATGTGTAATGACAGAAACAGACTAGAACTCCTTACGGTGTTCAAATTGGCAATTTGGCACTCAACCTCAATGCCAACTTCGATCCTAGTAATCTATATAATGACTTGTTCTGTTATTGCAGAAAAGGTTTCCCTAGAGAGTAATCGAATATTAATAACTTTAAGAAAGGCACCACAAATACTGTTTAAGAATGTGAACGCCAATTAAAATCCTGATGCCAAATGGGAGCAGATACTTCTGGTTCATATTGAATGAAATATCACCATTCCTGGAGTTCCTCCAACTGCAGTGAGCTTAGGTAACGTTCTTAACTTAGGATTTGGGGATATAAAAAAAATCTAGGAAAGGTTTACGTGTGGTTACTATGCCCACCGGAAAAACAGAGATTTGGGTCTTTTAGAGCAGCTTGATCCTAAGAAGCTGCCATTAATATGCAGATATCACATGCAGTATGACGTGCCAGTATGTTGAAAGCAATATTTTGCATTCAACTATATAATGTTTAAGTAATTGCGTGCACATTTTCCATTGACATTTTAACATTGTCTTACTTTCAAAACAGTTTTTCTCCCAAATCAATGCATGTTTTGGACTTACTTAGGTCCTAGATTAAATTTCTATCCGAATCTAGAATTGGGATCAGGGCATATTAGAGTTGGCTCTCTCTGTCTATTAATACCATCCTACAGGGTTGAGGATATTCTTCCAAAGAATAGGACACCCGCCAGATTGAGAGCAAAAGCGTTCCATTCTGGACTAAGAATCCAACTTTTCTTAAATAATATACAATAAATTTCCAGAAGTATTCTCTGTTGAACCTTGATAAAATTCAATCTGCTATCCTCTTCTTGTTAAGCTATGACATCTTCAATTGTCAACCTTCTATCTCTTCAAGTTGAGACCCACTGTGAACGGATTGAGCAGCTTAGACCAAGGTTACCAGAAAACACCAAATTCACAGCAATCTCCACCAAGATAACATGAGCAGCGTGTCAAGTGTAATCAAGAGTTCCATCTGAAATACACTGTTTGATTACTTCTTTGTAATGTTATTATTATCTGAAAACTGATCTTTCATTTAAAAGTAGATGATAATGTTCCACTTAACTAACTAAACAAGCCTGCTGCCCAACCCCAAGGTATATGGTTTAGACACAGCCATTTTTATTCAATGCTCTAGAAATTCCTATTCCGCACTGAAGTAAACATAAAAAACTCACGTCCCAGAGATAAAATCAAATTACTAAAACAGTATACTTAGTGTTATTGAAGCTGTCTTTGATTTATAGAATCCAAAATACTTGTAGTAGCAGTTCATTTTGGGAAAAAAGAATTGAAAAGAAAAGAAGAAAGGGGATTAAGAATTCATGGCAGAATGTTCTTACAGTTAATCCAGTGCATTCATCAAGGATACAAACTGTTTCATTTAATGCCTCTGCAACACCTCTAGAATCATCATGAAGCAATCTCCTACACAAGGGAAAACCAGATTATCTATCTTGGAACTGTTGCAATTAGGAGATACTAGTTATCTATTTTAACGAAATTTAATAATTAAGAGAATTTTGAAAAAAGCAAGCAACCGAATGTGGAGAACAAACCTATGGAGCATCAACTCCAGTTGCCCATCCACGATGCTGGATCCACCCACAGATCTATCTACCATGATTGAGAGCTCTTTGCTGTCATCTTTCATGTATATCCCAAGATTAATCTGAAAGTTAAAACAAACTCTGACTTTATATGTCAAGTCTGAATAGTCTGATAAAATTACATAATAAACTTTCATAGCTATAATCACGAACAAAAATAAAGCATAAGCCAGGCTTACAATCTAGGATTCATCATCAAGGCATGGCTGATAATGCTAATTAGATAAATAAATAAATAAAATGTTTACCATGGAATAAGCTCCCAGGTTACAAAAACCTGTTTCATTGTTATTATCTCAGTATCTAAAGTGAAAAGTGAAAGTCAATATTGTTAGATGAAAATGATACAAAAAGGCACTAGAATGGGGCAAGAAACCTTTCCTAATCTGTTATAAGGAAATTCACAGGCAACTAGTCTAGAATCAAGGAGGGAGCAAGAAAGGAGCAACAGCCAACAACTATCTAAATAGTTACACCATCCTTTATTATTAATAGCTTTTCAGGGAACTCCTACAATCCAGAAGAATAGCCATTCAGAGTACAATGAGGCAATTGACTCTCTTTGACCGCAATTGCATCCAAGGAATTCCCCTCAAACTACTTGCAACATTCTCCTTCCAGAGGCTTCATCTTGTGGCAGAAATATGGACATCACATACAACTTTGCCTTTGGCGACAGAAGTTTTAGAATGCCAGCAGTAAAGAAAATTACTAGGAGATGTTGGAAGAGCTAAGATAATCAAGAACACATTAAATTTCTTAAGGAGAGAAGCAAAACAACAATTAATTTCAGTCACGGTCTATAACAGACACTTCACGAACTACAGTACCTCTCACAATAAATCCAATAGCCAAAAGGCAACTGCTACCAATTAAATTGAGAAAGTCAATAAAGTAACCATGTCCAAGAAGGCAGACTGTCTATGGGAAGCATGAATTCTCAAGAATGACAAAGCAGGTCAAATAAGAAGGCCTTTTCAGTTTCACTACTTGTATGACTAGAGTGTTCCTCTCACAGAAAGATTGAATTTGTATTCCACAAATGTAAACATGAATAACACCAAAAGAGCTTCCATAAATACTTGTCTACTAAATTAGATGGAAAATGTTAGTATCATAAGATAAAAGCAGGTTAACATGCTTCTTCCATCAACTTCTGATATTTGATACTCACGTTGTTCAGTAATCAATGTAAATTATTATGTTTTCACACAGAAAGTTCTTGTACTTTTACATGGTCAAAGAATCCTATGCCATAACCAAAATTTGGATCTTCTCAATACAATTTTCACAATGAAAAAGATAGATTTAATATTATAAATGATATATCGAGAAAACAAATATCTAAATAGTTCCAATTATAACATAAACATACAGGGTAATAATTTCCTGCAACAGGTTGGCTCACTTCAAGGTCCCAGTCAGCTCTATAATCTCGAATCTGCAAAATAAAATAATTTCCTTCAGTTAACACAAGTTTGTTAGTGCTAATTCTGGCATGAATGTATTGAAGGAATTGCAGGCCATAGTGTCAACTGATGAATAGGGCATGTGCCACATCGATGATAACGTGTAGATAGTAACAAATGCAATTGATAATAACTTGTAGATAGTAACAAATGCGAGTACACAACATACCCTTTCAATGAAATCACGCCCACTAGAATCTGTATAAAACTTCTTATTGCTTTTCATGGCTGTTGTAACCTGGGTTACAATCTCTTTTCCAATTCCATCATCAATAGGTATAGGGCCAACCTGAAATGCAGTATATTTTTTATTCAAAGATCTTCAACATGAAATTATTGTCTTTCATTTACAGTTTTCCGAATCTAACCACCACGAAGAAAGAACTCATGCAGAAACAGAAATGATGGCAAACAAAGAATTACTTACAGTGAATTCAAATTCAGCATGCTCCTTTTCTTTGTACACTCTAGTGATCTGCTCAAAGAAGCAACATTACATTACCAAGACAATCAAGAACAGAATTTTCAGGAGACCACGGTGCTCTCATATTTTGTTTTTATGTTCTATCATTTAGTGAGACTACAAATGTGAATTACATCCTTCTTATTCATCCAAGTACCATCACATCAAGTTCTAGCCAGGAAGAGAGAGGCGGGGGCGTGGGGGTGGATCAATACTATTTTAAAAATTGTTAACCGTGTTTTTGAATAATACCATAATTACAATGAAAACAAAAAACAAAACAAATAATGAAACGGAGGAAAAAGGGAGCCAACGGGCCAACATGGTAATGACCTGATATATCCATGAATTAATTCTCTGATGAACTTCATCAAATAGTGGTCCTCGCAACAATGTAAAGGGAACCTGCAGTTTCAAGTACAGCTCCTTATTTCATCATTGTCATATTATAGGTCATGTGCATGCGGTAGATGCTTTTAAAGGCCTTATATACCTGCCCTTCAGGGGCGATGGGAACAGTACCATTTGGGCGAAAGATGTATGCTCCAGAGGCCTTCAACAACAACAACCAAAAAAGAAAAATTATCGGCAACATTTTCGTATAAACTCAGGTCACTTACTTACCAAAAAACACACACACACACACACACACACACACACACACACATATATATCAACTCAAAATGATAACCTAATATTGTAATACAATCATATGAAAAGAGAAAAAGTAACAAAGAGGTGTACAAACAATGATACTAAAGCAATTTGAACAGAAAAAAGAAGCTTTAGTTACCTGAAGATACTTACGATCTTGACTTCCATCATATGCAGAATAATAGCTGTATGATTGCCCTATAGAGGCTTTGACCTTCAATTTAAGATAATACAAAATTAAATCCAAAAGTTCTAAGAAAGAAGGAATAAAGTAGCAGGTCCACTCATTTGATAGTGTTAACAACCATAATATCCACTCTTCTCATCATTAGATAAAAGGGCAGACTGAAAGGGGCAGAGCCAGGGCATATAGATTATAGCTTGAAAGGCCAGTGGGAAATCACAGAAAACTGTTACTTCTGCATGCCTATCTTCAATTTTAAAGGAATGGCCTAAAGTTTAATTGACAACAAAGAAGTATTTAAAATTTGGGGGCACCTTAGTTTCTATGCAGCTCTAACACTGATACAAGAATGGAAGACCTACGAATTGAAAATAAAGTAAGTGGCCGACTAAATAACATACCGAGCTTCTTCTATTAACATACTGAGTAAGTTTTCCTTGCTTTGCAGAATAAATAAGCTTCAAATTTCCTGGCCCTACTTCTATAGCGTCATTCTGACTTCCCATGGACTTGTATGACATTTCTGTTGCTAGAGTAGAGGCTGCGTTTGTAAAATGAGACAAAAGAAAATACAACCTTCTGTCACCAAAAAATGATTAAATGATTTTTCTCCTTTAATGAGTAATTTCAAGATATGGCAATTAGATGATCAACCTGCCCGTTTCGCAGTCGAGATGACATAAGTGCTGAAACCAAGAGGTGGAACAGATGCTGTAAATGCAAGCCAATAACTGGGGGTTGCACTTGGAGATTTACCAACATATGCAGTAGCATGGTCATTTCTTATGCCTAGAGAAACATTAGCAATTGTTACGAGCTGTGATTCAATTTCTTTTCCACTGGAATCCTGAACAATGACATTCCCGTTGATCACCTGTAGCAAGTTCACAAATTAGGATAGATAATGTGTGAAAGTTTATAAAAAAATCTAAAATTTTCCTTCCATCAGGGAAAAAATAAAAATAGTTGAATTAGCATATTTTTCACCATTAAAATGCAATGATTATCTATTTTTAAAAGGCACATAAACAGATGAACTTTTTCATGGAACTAGGTATATGCACAAGCATACACATACACAATTTAAAATTACTGGTAACTGATAAGTGTATGAGACATACATACATGCATTGCATGAACAGAAATGTGCTTCTTCAAAGTCATAGCTAGTAGGCTCTTTTTCTAAGTAAAATATAATAAAGACGTGGTTTTGTCAGAATCAAACCAGATATAACAGCCTTATCCATTTCATTTTATCGATATACTTCAATCATATAGCTATCTTCAGGTCAAAAAATGAAGATGAAATAACAATACAGCTATCTAAAATGACAAAGACAGCACATGCAGCCACACCAAAGCATACAAAACCCCTTTCCCCTCACTTGATGTTGTTTTGGAGGGATGAACAGAGTCGTGCATAGATTTTGTGTCTCTAAAAAAGAGGTTTTCTGTTGTGAGCTGTAAATCACATCTATAACAGGATCAATACAGACACATGAAACATCAAAGGCAATGAAGACTAAAGCAACTTTTATATGACCTTTTCTCTGAGATAGCACTACAGACTGGCTAAATATCATGGCAAGGAGTAAACACAAAATACTCACTGGAATTCTTACAACATCATCTCTTTTCCAACCCAGGGAGTTGTAGACAACAACAACCTACAGGAGAGAAGGCATTCTGAATGTTATATTTCCAGTAAATTAATCTCTTTTTATTCCTAATCTAGAAAGGAAAGATAAAAAATTGTTGAAACATACTCCTTCCCAATTTTTTTCCAGCAGAGAGGTCAACTTCCGTTGCAGGACAATAACTTATGTTCAGAAGCAGACACTGGAATAAGAAAAGGAAAATTATATAAATAAATTACATTAGCCAAATGTGGGACAAATAAAACAAACTTCATGGGCAAAGAAACAGAAAAAAAGACCCAAAGACAAGCAAAAAGTAAGTGAATGCTTTTACATTGGTAACGTAGTGCAATATTGCATTGCACATGCCGCCTCATCCAGCTGAGGGTTATGGATGAGGGAAGTTTTACCCAATTGGTAGCATTTTAGACTCAAAATAAAAACTAAAAAAAAATGTTGCTATATTTTGGCAGGATTTTGATATCCCTTTCCTTGTTCAAAAAGAAAAAAAATTTGTCTTGTATTCGTCCCACAGAGGGTGTGAGTCCTTTAGGTGAAGAGTATATTAGGTCCTCCACCTCCTTAAAAGTAGGACTAGTCCTTTAGTGTGTGGTGGATTTGAACCTTCAGATACTCCAACTACTAAAGCATATAGGGTCATTTTTTTTGCCTGCTGAAACTTAGTCACTGGACTCCTGCATCCAGATTTTGATGCCGATTCTACCATACAAGCAAGTGAAGCTGCAACTAACTCCTCAGCCTGCAAAAGATATTACATTAGTGATGGTCTTAGCATAAGAATAAAGAAGTCAAGTAAGTGGCAAATCCTCAGGCTCTGAGAGGAAGTTGTCACCTCCTTGTAGCCTATCGACAGCCGTTTTGCATAATCATCAGCCACATGCTGCTTTTCAGTCCCGCTAACTGCATCATGATGTTGAACAATTGCCAAAGCATCAGCTAGACTGTCAGTAGTGGGCCTTGTTTTACTCCTCCCTCTCAGAAACTCCAATTGCCTTGCAGCCTATTATGCATGGGAATCTAATACGTATCACAAATTTGAAACTCTGCCACCAGTGAAGAAAGCATATAAAAATTTACTTATCAAAGAAAACCAAAACAGTTTCATAACCTACCAAATAGTAGCCACTCATTATTCTGACATAGCCTTTCAGAGCAGGCCTACTTGTAAAATACCCTGTCCAGTAAGCATTTTCATGGTCTGCATATCTGGTAAATGCATACACCAAACCTCTTTTCATGTGGGTAAGAATAGGGGCATTTGTTTCAAGTTCCAAAATGTCTAATTTTGAACTCACGGAAAGAAGTCATGGGTCTTAAGTGGCCAGGATTCGTTTTCTGCATATTTTGCATCAGTGTAAATTGATGGGGTCGAATATAGTGCATTGAGCCGCCCATCCTACAAGCATACATGAAGGAATGCCTAGATAAATTGGAAAAAGTTCACTTTCATAATATGAAGCTAAAGAAAGACAGAATTAAATCATGAGAAGATATGTTACAAAGGAAAATCATTGTGAATTATGTAGCGAATCCAGCAAGGCACATAATGTCAGCCACAAAGCTGCAAAGCTTAAGTTTGTTCACATTTATAACTCTCCACGGACACCAAAATGCTTGTGGTAGATATAGAGAATGCATGACAATGATTTTGAAGAAAACTAACTTGATTGACATAATGAATTAGCTTGTCCATATTCCGGAACCATTTGTGAGCATATTGATACTTGAAATCCGTGCCCATGGTCCACATTATATGATTCGTACGTGTTATGTTAGCCTGAAAGAAAAAACATAAAAATAAATGCTGGTAAGCCTCACATTATTAAACAAGTTCTTGCAAACAAACCTTCAAGCCAACCCAAGCTTTAGTACTGTAATGTCAAAGGAAGTCCTTCAAATACATACTTCAAAATATCGTCCATCTAGATCTTAAATTTTGAGGTTAACTTGGTTTGTGGCAGAGTTTAGGACAATTCGTAACTGAAATAAAGCTCTTCACTTCCATGTAGAACCAGTAGAGTAGCTACCTGACTTCCATTAATAATGGAAGAAGCTACCTCTGCCAGCCGAGATTTTTGATTGACATGTCTGGATACTAAAACCATTCTGAGAAACTATCTCTGTTCTGTTTCCAGATTAGATAGCAACTGCTTGAAAGCAAGTACACCACCTGTAAGAGGAAGGTTGCCGAGTTTTTGCATGTTGCGAGTAAAACTTCACCCAGCTTACCTGTGATACAGCTGCGGCTACAAAATCGTTGACACGCTCGTGGACATTGTAATCAAACAAATCGGTATCATCCTTCCATGCATAAACAAGACAAGCAAAAAATTAACATTTGCACAAATAAATATTCAAGAGCCAATTAAGATTTTCTTTCCATATATTCACCTGGACAGCTGGGGTATCATCAGTATCATCATTAACTTCGAAGGAGAAACCACTTGGCGGATCATAATTCTCAGGGAATACACCAGTAAAAATCTTGAAAAAGTGTGAGCACAAAGAGAATTCATTTCCAAGCAACAACATATTGAGCAACCAAAAAATACCCTTTGTAAATGATATCCATCACGGATATCTTTGTCAGATCTACTACAATAGCGGAAACAAAGTACGAAAATCATTTTGAGTCACACCTGTGCAGATGAACCAAAACTCTTAGAGCCCTGCCAGACAACTTCAAGGCTCTTCTCATTTTTTCGCTTAGCTCTGTCTTGGTAGTCAATTCGCGCAAAGAAAAAAGAGTCAAATCCAACCTAAATTTCAAAAATGGGTTCGTGTCGTGATGGTTGATGACAAAAGCATAGATAATGAACCATTACAACTATTAAGGACTAATGATACTGATAGCAGTCATACCTCTGCTCCTAAAAGGTAAGCCTGCACGGCAGAATGACCAAAGGGATCAATTTGCCAACCAATTCTTGGAGTCACATTAAACTCCTCTTTGATAAACCGGTGCCCGCGTGTTGTCTGATCTATCATGTCAATATAATGTGAGACCGCCTCATCATGCATGCACATACCCCCATTTCTGCACCCAAAATAAATATATAATTGAATTAATCCAAAACCTTTAAAGTCACTCCAAACCTTCTGAGCAACGTGCTCAATCAAACAACACACATATGGGTCTCATTTTCCATCTTCACAAACTGAACTATACAAGAGTCGAATTGTCAAAATCAAAGGTTAAAGCAAATAAAAAGGCCATAGTTTTGGTATAACATTAAATGGGTATAAGCTATTCTATACATGAACTCTAGTTGACCCGAGCTGACAAGCTGCTTGACTGTACTCCGGACTGGCACGCTTTGGCCCCTCCACCAACGCTGGAAAAATGCCTGTAATCAAACATTTGCCCCTAAATCAGTTCTACTTTCAGAATGTAATATCCCTTGTTCGTGTAGGTCTATATATATATATAATTGGAAGGAAATAGATGGTGACCTGTTCAACGTAAATGAACTTCCGATTTTTATCAGCCAACAATGCCGGAATTACTGAATCTAATATATCTTGAACACACGCCCCCTAATACGAGAAAGAACACATAAATTAAAGTCGAATACTAAAGCAAAAGGCGGAAATTAGGGGGGGGGGGGGGGGGAGAGAGAGAGAGAGGGAGAGACCTGAAGGGTGCTGTTGGAACCGACATAGTACTGATCAATAGTCTTCAGCCATCCGACATCGTCGTGCGAGTGAGCAACCAAATGAACGTTTAGCTTCCCTGGAACGACACCCTGCCAAGTATTGTAGACCATATACTTCGATTCCACACACACGATGCTCACAGCTAAAATCAACAAACACACTTGAATCGCCATTGTTGCTGCAATAGAGAAGCTCAAGCTCGTCAAAAACTTTTAAAGACCCATTTGGATACGAATATGATTTCTTCAAGCGGGATATCCGAATGAAAACATACAATTCCTTCAGCTTCCACTTGCTTTTAGGTTTAAGTTCTATGAATTTGGGGGACTAGAGACCAATAATTCGCTGTAGAGAAAGCTTGGTGGGTAGAAAATTATTCCATTGTAAGATCAAGTTGATCAGCGGATCTTCCCTGGAAATCTAATGATTCTATGAATTGTAGTATGAGAGAGAGAGAGAGAGAGAGAGTTGATTGATTGACCTGCATAGAGACAAATTTTGAGCTTCAATCTTTTCTTGATATCCAGTCACGAACTTATCCATATGAATAATGCTCTAATTCCCGCTGGGTTTAACGACTAGTTTTTAAAAAATGGGACCCGCCGGGAAAAGCTTAGTCCGTTTGATTAAACCTAAAAATTGATTCGTGGAGAGATATGAAGTGAAAATTCGTGTTGACGAAAAATCAAAGGAAATTAACTTTTTCTTGTAATATTTTTTATTTTTTTTCTTTCCAATTAAAAATTCAAAGAAAATAATAAATAACAAATATTAATTTCTCTTCACTTCCTCAAATTCCAACTCAAATCATATCAAATCTTTGTTTGGAGTGAAATTTTAATATTTTTTAAACTTGTTCAAGTACTTTACTGAGGTAATGTAATACAAGTCTAGAGCGAATTTAATATTATGAAAATATAGATACAACATCATAATGAGTGGAATGCAAAACTACGTAAATATATATAATGAACTGATGTAACAGTAACTATTTATAATTTCACTCAATGACTAGTGATTGACTATCAAAATAACATTAATTGTTTATTATATGTATAATTTAAATAGCCTTGATCTCTCTATAAATTTATTATGATGTCAAAATTAAAATTTTTATTGCATGGCATAGAATAATTTATCCGTAGAACGAAAGTACTAATTATTGTCACTCAAATTTAAAATTTATAACAAAAAAACTCATAAAAATAAAATAAAAATATTTAATAATATAAAAATACTAATTATTATCATTCAAATTTAAAATTTATAATGAAAAACTAAATATATAGATATATATAATTGAAAGGATAGCTACAAACAAAGAAACTAGCTTCTGACTATTTTTTTTCCAGTGGCAATAATTGATCACGAGATCACTGCTTGAAACTTTGAAGGCGGTCGTACAATAGGTTCACTTTTATTTTTCAATTTTGTCGTTGTCCCGTTACAGTAAAACGAAAATCATAATGTAAGTGTAGCTAAAAGCAAAGTTACTAACTTTCCACTGAATTGTTTAATGTTATATTTAGATTTTAAATTTATTAAAAATTAAAAATTAAAAAGAAAAAAATGATGAATTTTAAATTTTTATTATTTTATTTTTTTACTATTTATTTTCTCTCACAATTAAATATAAAATATATAATTTTTTATTTTTATTTTAATAAATTTAAAATCCAAACACAAATCAATTTAATCGTAAAAGATTACAATTTAAAGCCGCACGTATAAGGCGTTCACTTTTTTTTGGGTTTTGGCATTGTCTCGACTTGATAAGTAGTTGTACCAAAATTTGTCCCCCCAGAGTCTAGCCTCATTTCTTTGCAATCTGTTTGAAAATTGTGAAAAGAAAGAAATAGAAAAAAAAAAAATGTACTGTTTATTATTTTTTTTTTGTTTAACTTTGAAAAGAAAATAAAAAAAAAAGTGAAGCGAAAGAAGAGAGAGAAAGAGAGAGATTATTTTTAAACATTTTTTCTTTTTTATTTCTTTTTTATTTATTTTCTCTCTCTTTCCCTTTCTTTTCCCTGCCCTTCCTTTCCTCACTTTCTTTCCTCAATTTCCAAACAAGCTGTAACTGGGATAAGCGGGAAGATTGGACTAGCAATTCTATATTTAACTTTATCAAATGTTTAAATGAAGAGGTAGGGGTGCTTATTAGTCGGATAGGTTGAGTTTGGTAGTCATTCCTCACTCCATTCGAAGCTATTGGATTAAAAAAAAAATAGAATCGATTCTGACCCAATAAATGATTTGTTTGAATTGGTTCAGATTGAGTAAAAAAAATAAGGTCAAGATTAAAAAATAAATGTTCAACACTCAAACTGTATATGAACGGATTAGTTAAAATTCACCCGTAATTGATTTGGGTTGATTCTGTATCAGGTCGGGTCGAACTGATCTGGTTGTGCGGATTGGTGAAAATTTTGAACACTCCATGAAGAGGGGATAAAGACCAAAAAAAAAGGCCTTTTATCAAGAGATTCATAACGGGAAGCCAAATTACAAAACTATTCGACGGTGATTTGTGATCTCGGGATTTGAAGTCCCTTATCCTCTCGAGTCTCAACCCATCCCATAAAACAAACATGGTTGGAAGAAGATCAATCAGCCAAGGTAATTAAGAACTAATTTGCAACTCGTGGAAGAAAAATGAACTGAGACATAAGTTGTAAAGAAAGTGATTTATTAACTCTGCTTTATTTTGAGAAGAAAATAAAAAAAAGTAAAAAAAATAACTACTTTATATTTTTAAGCTAAAAAAAGAAAAATAAAATAGTAGGGTGGCTCTTATGGAAAGATAAAAAAAAAATAAAAGAAAAAGGAGAAGAAAAATCACTTTTTCTTTTTCTTTTTTATTTCTTTTCTCTTCCCTTTTAAATTGAGAACCAAAGAGGAATGAAATTATTGTTTTTCTTGCTTTTCTCTTCTTTTTTCTCAACTTTCAAACAGAGTGTAAACTTATATATCTTCGTAATCTGGGATCCACACAGGGCCGGCTCAACCCTATAGGTGGGTGAGACGGCCGTCTTAGACTCCCAATTTTGAAGGCCCCAAATTTTTAAAAATTTCTTATAGATTCTCAACATTAAAAAAAAAAGAAGGCCTCAATGTATAAGAGAAAAAAAAAGTTTGCAAGGAAAAGAAGCCAAAAATTACCTTCCACTAAGAAAAAAATATCAGTTTAACTAATAAACAAATTGTACAAATAAATAAATTTTTTAGGCTCTAGTTTTTCTTAAACTTTTTAATGCTATAATTAAGGTGTTCTACAATTTTTCTAAAACAAAAAGCCCAGTCCAAATAAAAAAAAGTCCTATAAAAAGAATACTGAAAATCAACTACCTTAGTTACCTTATAAAATAAATAAATAGATTAACCCAATAAAATCAATTGTACAAGTTTTTTTAAAAAAATTGTAGACAGTTTAAAACCTTATATGTCATAGTTAAATATTATATAGTGTTTGTTTATTTTTTTATAAGTAAAAAAAACTCAAAATCAAAACACTAGTTAATTTTAACATTAATCAGTTTAACCTAAATTTTTGTTACAACAATTTAAAAAAATACATATATATATATATATATATATATATAAGACTTTATTTAAAATTATTGCCTTAGGTTACAAATTATCTTGAGCCGGCTTGGAGCCGTGAGAATTATGGCGACGAATCCAATCCTATCCTTTATCCATGGGGGCCAATTTTCTATCAAAAGCAGACAAAGCTTGTCAATGAGGAGAACCACCATCCTCTACAGAGGGATGCACACTAGAAAAATATAGCATAACTAGTCTTATGGCAGCGGAAATTTTGAAGGGCAACTATGAAAATGAATACTATTCTTTTACAGGACCTTGCCATTTCGTCAATGTGTTTTTTTTTAATTTTTTATGTAGATTGCTAGGGGTGTCGGTTCAGGCTAGTTTATACTCACCTTCATTAATTCATTTTTCATTATGATTAAAGACAGATCATCTTCACATAATTAAGAGATTTACAGAAAATAAATCTCTTATGGCATGGCATCAAGAGAGGACAATATATTTCTTGTGCCAACACCAGAATATAAATGTGGGTTTACACTTGAATTGCAAAGGTGTCACGATTTGGTATGTTTTCACTTGAATTATTTCATTGTATCCGAAAACAATTTACTTTTTCTTTTTCTCCTGCATTCAAAACACAAAAAGTTTCTCTGCATACAAAGGTAAGATATCTCCATCTGAATATACCCAAACTGATGGGAGCGCCATATCTTGAATTTGCAATTTAATGAAACTTTAAGGTTGTTTGTTCCCTAGGGATTGAGTTCCTTTGCTCTGAACATGTCTATTACTAAGATGTCTGACTATGAAGGAGAGAAGATGTTAGTTGTGAAGAGATAATCACCGGTGTGCCTTCCGCAACAAGAATCATCTCTAAACATAAATAAAATGTCGTAAAACCAACTAAGCTACTCACGCTAAGGTTAGTTGCTTTTGACTTGTTATGTAAATATGTTATTCTTTTATAAAATAGGTTCAAGCTTCAAAACTATGACCAGTAAGCTTACATTTACTAAAATTATTAAACTACATTAGCTCAGTTTGTGATTAGTTAGATTAAAACTTGATTGATATCAGTTTAAAAAATATATAATTCAAACTTAAACACATTTTGTAGCATGATAAGTTTTTCAAGCCAACGCTGTGGCTTGAACATTATACTGTTTCACTATGACTTGGCTCGTTAAACCTACATAAGTTGATTGAAACAAAATATAAAAATCATAAAATAAATTATGTCTTCAAACAAAATATTCAAAATTTCACAACATACATTTCCCGAGTTTACCACAAAAAATAGGATGGTTTTGAAATTTTGGGGTAATTAAACTTTACCTACTTGTGGTTTAAGCCAAAATCAGATGATCTCTTATGATTTAAAAGTGAACACATGACCTTCCTGTGATTTGGACTTATCTACAAAATACATGAAAATTGTTAAATTTAATAAAAATTATGTTATAGGGATATTATCATTATTTTATATTCCCAAATTATAACATAAAAAGACGATTTGGTGAAATAAAAAAAATCTTAAAATATAACCTTTTATTTTGGTATAAAATGATCAAATCATCTTTTTGATGATCTAATTTTGAGAGATAAAATGATAAAAATAATCTTATAACAAAATTTTTGTTAAATTTGACAGTTTTCATCTATTTTACAGACAAATTCAAACCACAGAGTCATGTGTTCACTTTTAAACCATAAGGAATCATCTGATTTTGGCTCAAAGTGTAATTACTCATAAGATTTATTTATCAAAATTAGATAATTTTAAATTTATTTACTAAAAATCCAAGTTGCTCCAAGAGTTCTGTTAAAATTTTTTTAAGATTGTCATAGAAATTGTGTTTTGAACTTCAAGCGTGAATGTATTTTGTTTTCAAGACAGGAGCAGCAACCTGTATTGAAACTTGGGAAAAGAAGAGGAAAGGAAAGAGGAAATGAAGGAAAAGTAATTTTTTTATTTGATTTATAACATAAAAAAAATGAAAAAAAATTAGAGAGAAAAAAGCAAAGAGTGATTTAAAATTTGGAGTAATTACACTTTACATTTTTATAGTCTGAGCTAAAATTAGATAAACTCTTTGTAGTTTAAAAATGAATACATAACTCTATGTGGTTTGGACTTATTTGCGAAATGAATGAAAATCGTTAAATTTAATAAAAAAAATAATTTAATCCTTTTATAACCAAATAAGGTCGTTCTTTTAGAGTTTTTTCTATTATTTGATCAAATCGTTATAAAATGATGTACATACTTTTATAATATAATCCTAGTTAAATTTAATAATTTTTATGTATTTTACAAATAAATTTATATCACGTAGAGTTATATGTTTATTTTTAATTTTAGCTCAAACGACTAGTTAAAATTTGAACCAGCCAAGACTTTTCAGAGAGAAACTTGCACCAGCAATCCTGCTAAGCCACTCGCATCACTCAAACAACGTAATCTCAAATTCGACTGGGTCTAAACAAATGCAGCGAAAGGTACTATCAGGAATTACTCGTATCAAGGCGGCACTGAATAACCGGACAAATCTAAGTTTTCGTTTCGCCACCGGAAGAACCCTAACTGTAGAGGTGGGAGAAGGAGACGATCCTTTGTATACGGATGTACCGAAGCCCCGGAGGACGAAGTCCGAGAGGAAACCGTACCAGACGCCTATGAAAGTCCTGATTCGGAGGGCGAAGGAGGAGAGAGAAGCTCGAAAGGCTCAGCCATGTCGAGTGCTTGAAGAACCCCCCGATAATGGCCTACTCGTTCCTGAACTCGTTCAGGTGGCTCACCGAGTCTACCGAGCTCGAGAAACGGTCCTATTCGGCATTTCGAAACTGGTCGATGTCATCCCTGTCCAGCGATGCAGGTAAAAATCTTTTTGTTTACTTTCTCAGTCCAATTCGTCCATGTAAGTTTATGGTATTTGCTTCAATGAAGTGGGTGGTTCTCAGTTGCTCCAAGAAGAAGTTGGGAATTGTGCAAATGTGTAAGTTGGGAATGGCAATTAACTCGTGTCAATTGATTTTGATATCAATGGAAGCTCAGATTTTTAGTAAGAAACTTGACTTTGTTGAAGCCGTTTAAGCACCATACGATAGCCTTAACTTGCTTAGGATCCAGACATACTTGAAGGACCAGCTACTCCTACTCCTGAGCAGTTATTTCCAGCCCTTTTAAACAGACTGAATTCATGAAAACCCCCCCTTTATGCAATGGACAATGAATTAGCTGTATTGGTGATTCCCAAATGAGTGATGAGAGGGCATCTACAAGCTGATGGATCTTAGCCTCTTAGGACCCTAATCCTTGTCAAATGAATTTAGTCGTAATGGCGTGGGCTTGGGGATAAGGGGCCCCTTATAAAAGCTGGGTTTTTTTTTTTTTTTTTTTTCATGTTTTACAAACTGTGCTATCATAATTGCAGCTTTATAATGACTGACATATACCGCTGACAAAAAGAATCACTGATTGAAATTCTATAGTGAGAAAGACCCATCAGTAGAGTGTGTTGGCTTTAGTAAATATTTCATGTAAGTGCCATTCTTGGTTTCTCATAGATATATAGAGTGGGTCAGGGCTTTTTCTACTAAATTGCCCTTGATAAAAGCTGTTTACTCACCAATTAATTGAGAAGTGAGAAATCCTTTATCAGCATCCCAAGATCTTGTATATTGGTCAGCAATAAGACAGAACAAAAAGTAGTCACCTAATTATCCAATTAGCAGGTTGTTACCTCCTGGAGCTGACATGATCCATTTAGCACTCACCTAGCAAAATGACGTTTTGCTAGTTGAAAAGCTCTGAATAGCATTAATCATGGTTTATCCCTCAATAATCTAGCCTGCTGATATCAAGTAGCAAGTGATTAAGTCCTCTTGGGTGGGGGTATTTTTCATCTTCAGTTGGTTAAGATTCTATTCTGCTGTTAATTTTTCAACTTTACATGCTAAATATATCAAATTTGAAGCCCAGGAGCAAGTTCAGCAGTCACTAACTCCATGGCAGAGTAGATATTTGGAAAGTTATAGAGCAGCATCTTTAACATCAGATTCATCTCTTACACGAGTCCATTATTCACCATGATACCTGTTGCTTCTAAAGAAAAATTAAGGAATGCGCCTTTTTCTGCATCTTTTTCGTCATCCCTCACCTAGAGTACAATTTTCCCAAGACTTGAAAATTCTTTCCGATCCAGCTTCCTTATAGGTTGTTGGAACTCACTTTTCTCCTGTTTCTTTAAGCAAAACTGGTTATGTGGATGTACCTGAAAACTGACGTACTCCTTGCTTTAAGTTTGTAAATTAGTTCTCATTAAATTGTCATGTTAAAGTTTCTGTCTCCTTGACCTCATAATCTGTATGCTTCTTTCTCGCAACTTTGGAATCTTCAATTGCAATTTTGAATTGAAAGTCCTGTTGAAAAAAATATTATATGTGCAACAGCCTCGATATATTAAGTTGCGGATGATTGTGCTTTTGTTAAAAGAAGAGAAAATAATGGAAATTGCTTGGGATAGAATATAGGAAGGTTGAAGATGTTTCTGCATTTTGATTTCCTAAAGCAGGATAGTAGTGGTATATTTGAGGAAAACTCAATGGACGATATAAGAAGACCATTAAGAGAAGATATCTAACCAAAAAATAAAGGAACAGCAGAATCAGTAAACATAAAAGTAAATAATAGACATGTTCACGTGAAGTATAGCACCTTTTCTGCTGACTACATGTTAAACATGCTTTAATCCCATCGGTGAGACAGATATTTCATTTGTTAAATTTCTATGATGTTTTCTTCTCAGGTACTGCTTTGAGGTTCACATTGGTTACGTGGGTCATGAAATCCGGACGTGCACTGGCCCAAAGAGTGGTTTCAGATGCGCTACTCACGTATGGCGAAGGGGAGGAGTCCAAGATGTGATTTACTTTCCCAATTGTTTCCATCTCTATGACCGTGTTGGAAAACCAAGAGTTGGACATGATGAAAGACGTTCTGTCCGACGTATCCCCGCTGTTGTAGAGCTATGTATACAAGCTGGTCTAGACCTTGAAAAGTACCCTGCAAAGAGAAGAACAAAACCTGTTTATAGTATAGAAGGCAGAATTGTAGATTTTGAATCAGAGACAGACATAGATGAGAAGAGAGGTTTGAATTCAGAGGGCTGCAAATCTCAGTTAGAAATCAATTCAGGGACAAAGAGTGAACAAATGAGCAGTGCAAATTTTGATAGTCTAATTAATTCTGCGGCTTACTCTGTCCATGAGGAAGAGAAGAATTTGGGGGAGCTAAGCATGGTGACATTAGAGTCCTGGTTTGAGATGATATCAGGTGTGACGAAGATCATGGAGAAGTACAGTGTTCAGACTTGTGGATACTGTCCTGAGGTTCAGGTGGGCCCCAAGGGACATAAGGTTAGAATGTGTAAGGCATCGAAGCATCAGTCTCGCAATGGTTTGCATGCATGGCAAGAAGCAATTACCGATGATGTTGTGGGTCCCAACTATGTATGGCATGTGCGTGATCTCCATGGGACTGCGCTGGATAACAACCTGAAGAGGTATTATGGTAAGGCTCCAGCTGTGGTAGAACTGTGTGCGCAAGCAGGGGCACCCATTCCTGATCAATATAGGAGTATGATGAGGGTAGATGTGGTCCCTCCCGATCGCGATGAAGTTGATATTGTTGCTTGATAACTTACTCTTGTGGATCAACCAGAGGTCCCTGGCATCTGAGGTATTGCCATTGTATCGGATTGGAATCAAACCAGTGAGTGCGCATTGGACAATAGCATCTGCTTTGTTCAGTTGAATGAATAATTCCTCACAGGTATTTCTTCATTGATTTCTTTGGACTTCAATGAGTAAACAATGGCGAGAATCTGTAACTGAGTTGAGATTTATACATTCCAACAAGGCTCGTGCAAGAGGGAGGCGTTGGCTCAGCTTAGCTTATTGGTATTCCATGATGTCTCTAGAGATTTGTTCCGGAAGATAAAAGATTCGCAGAAAATCAAGCATGGAGTGTTCATTTGAAGATGCCTATTACTTAAGCATCTTCTGTTATTGAATTTTGCGTGTGGCTATGATGCTGAGATGTGAGAGTTTTTTCTCTTGTTTTCTTCTCCTCAATCCGCACGTGTGTGATTTATTTTTTATTTTTTCGTTTCTGGGTACGGAACGAAAGATAAGAGCTTCATTCAAAGCTCATGTTTATGTAAGTGCGGTAATTTTGAAAAGATGTGCAAGTCTGGCTATAATCTGTTTGGGCTTTGGAGGGAATTTGCTGCATTTTTAATTCCTAATTTTTTGGCTGTTTTTGTTTGTATCTGATGACAATGAATTAGTTTGCTGGTGACTTCTTTTTGGTATTTTCTGTCGGCTTCAAGTTCAGTTGCTGATTGTTAGGTTTCAACAGAATAGTAATGTGGAATAGGACAATGGCAAAAATAGCTTGAATTGACTATTTAGTCCTCTTGAGGGACGTGATGCTGCTGGCATCACGTTCCATCGAGAAAATAATTTCAATAAATGACAATAATAGTAGGTTAAAATGGGATCATATTCTCAGGCATCCAACATGAGGCATTTCCTTGGGGGTTTGATTTTTTAAACCATTTAAAATGTGACGTAAATTTTGTTATTTTATTATAAAATTGCTTTGGGTTTGCATATTTCTATTCCCAAATTTTGCTGCATATTTGCAGTGACTGATGAAAAAGGTAGCAGTTGTTAAGGAATAGGACAGAGTATATTGGGTAGAACAGTGAACAAACGAAGAGCAATTCAATGCAAGGAAAAAAATCACAACAATAAAGACATTAAACATGTCATTAACTAGGGTTAGATGAGATGAATGACTACCAACAAATGAAACTCCTATTTGTATTGTACCAAAACAAAAATAATACTCCTACTTGTATACCAAACTAATACGACTCACGCTTCCGACATTGTCGTGGTTACCATGTACATTTTTTAATGTAATGATTTTTTTTTTTGTTTTTCTAGAAAAAGATTTATGGCCAACTGAAATCTCTTACAAAATGTTATTGTTTCCCAGTGTATTTGAATCGTGTTCTGCTATTAATTTTCTTATATGTATGTGACAATACATGTGAAATTTGTCAATATAAAAGAACCTCAGTAGCATGAGGTTCTTATTTCCGAACAAGAGGAAAATTTTATCCTTTCTTCTCCCACATTATTAGGCTTTGGTGATTGATTATATACTTGCTAAATTGAGACACTTCACAAATGATGCAAAAAATCCAAAACGAGAATCTCACAGATGAAGCTACGTGGTGGCTTTGTACGTACTTGAGAGAGTAGTAAAATTAGATCATGAGCCATTCTGGCTTTTCAAAAAAAAAAAATTGGTTAACCAACTTTGATTTTTTAATTTTCTTTAAAAAATTTAATGTATTTGTGGCTCTCAAGAGTTAAATTTAGAACTAACTGTAAAATTAAGTAACACTTATAACTACTTTACCAAAGCTCTTGTGTTTTACTTTGCAATATAAATTATATTTAAGGTAAAATATATATGAATAAATAAAAATACATTTAAGTTATAATATCGGTTGAATTAATAAACTGTGAAACTGTAGCCTTATCGATTTGATGTCCTGTTTGATTCTGATGACTATGGTCTCGAGTCTCTTGACATTATGTAGAAAAATAAAAAAATAAATAAAAAACTAGTGTTTATAAATGCAAGGGAATTACAAAAAAATAAGAATAAAAGATAAAAGAAACGTGATGGACGGTGATTACACAACTTCTTAGTCTTGTTAAAATGACACAAATAGCCATGTCATTAAGCTACTAATCATGTTTGCCCTTATTTATTACCCATATGTACAGCACAATACATAGGAATAGGACCTTCTGCTGAGGTTGCCTATAAAACCAGAAAGTCCCCAAACAAAACGAAGGACAGACAAAACGACAGTAGACCGAGGTAAAAAGAGCGCGCCTCCAGTACTGAAAAGGCCCAAGGCAGAGCAGATAGAAAACCCGGACGGCCGTGTAGCCACGACCATGGCCGACGGGAATGGAATAGCAGAGAACAGCTTCAGAGACGAGCAAGAAGAAGCTCTGGTGGCTCTGATTGAGCACCGGACCAAAGAAGTTGAACATCTCCGGCAACGGATCACCTATTACAACTCCCAGGTTGTAAGATTTACCAAACACTCTAAATTGCTTCTGATATATATATATATATATATATATACGCATTGGTATTTGTATGCATTGGTACTCATCGGATTGGATTTTATATACGAGTTGTTGTGTCATTTGTATTGGTTTGGTCACGCTAACATGTGAGGCTTTTTTTGTATTCTATTTCAGTGTGATCTTGCTTGCTTGCTGTTTACAATGTGATGAATGATAAACCCTTGAAAATATTCTCTTCGAGGTCTTAATCTTTAACAATCTTTGTACTGATTCAATTCATTTTTGGCAGTGACGTCGATTTGATCTTAAGTTTAGACTTCAAATCCATTGTGTACATAAAAATTGGGTGTTCGTTTTTAAGGTTTGAACTCCGATGAACTGTGGATAAAACTACTGACTTTTGTGTTTTGGAACTATGCGGGGTATACAATGCTCGAATGATTAGTTGTGCTCCTATTTCTTTCAAATTGGGAGGCCAGAGAAGCGTTGTCTGTTATCTTTGGTATGCTGGACTTAGTGCACATGGTTGTGATTTATGGTGTTTATGAGTCAAATAGTGTATGAATTGTGGTGTTTGTTTAGACTTGTCTCTTTATAGTGCCTTACACGTACATGTATGCATGACTTAATACAAGCTACTATTGGTTTGCAATCGTTTGAACTGAAATAAGAATGAATCTATGATTTTTAAGAGGACGTGGAAAGTGGTAAGGTTTATCTAAAGATTAGACTTCTTTAGGCAGGTGTTAATGTCCCTTGCAAGTTCAATAGCTTTATAAGTGAGACAGCATGAGAGATCACGAAAGAACACATACACTTAAAACATCAGCCTGACGCACTTTAAGGATATTTTATACATTAGTGATTGAAAATGATTATGGATATTTTGGAATGTACTTTTTACCATTACTGGTTGCAACTTCAGACGATATGATATACATCTAGTAATAGTTGTTTTGGTTTTCTCCAATACGTAGACAGACACATAATTTTGATCTCTTTCGTGTTTTGTCTAGACTCTTTTGCTTGTGAACTTCAACCTTTTTGGATTTCATGCAATAATAGGAGTTCATATGTCTTCAGAAGATTTCATTCATCTTTCCGTTGGGTTTTTATTTGATGTTCAGTCATTATGGTTGGATGGCATCTAATTTATCCCGCATTTTGTGTTGCATGTAATGAATCTGAAACGAATATGGGTATTCTATGGGAATGCATATGGATACTTTCAATCAACTGTTACGCATATGCTCTTGGTATTGATAGATGTCTATTTATCTATTCCACCAATGGTGCCTATTAGTGGATCGATTCCTTTAGCGGTCCGCAGAATGGGTTTAACAAATGGTTATCATGAGAAACAAAATCAGGATGACGTCTTCTTTTTATTTTTCATTTATTAAGTTGTAGCTGATCATCTCTTTTGAAAAGTTGCGCAGCTTGATCAAGCAGAGAGAAGATTAGAGGATTCACAGTCTAAGTTGGCTCGCCTTAGGAGCCGTGTTAATGTCTCATCATCTGTGAAATCTCAAGGTGATAATATTAAAGATGTAAAAGTTGAGCGAAGATCATCTAGTCCTATCCAGATCAGTGAACTTTCTTCCCGGCACCAACCTCAATCTAGACCACAACTTGTAGTTCCAGCTGTGAACCCAAAAATTTCCCAACCTGTAAAAATGATGGGTTCTAGCACGAAAGCTTCAAATGGTTCTCATGCTGAAGCTAGGATATCAGTTTCCAGTCACACAAATAGTAATATGAAACTTAAGGGGGACAAATCTAATGGAATCTCTTCTGAACAGGAAGCTACTGAAATTCAAGCTAAAGGGATGAAAAGGAAGTTTGGTAAGAGTTTAACCTTTTCACAGGCCTAGCAATTTTAGGTTTTTTTTACAAGGTTGTGCACGTGCGTGCCTATTGTATTTAATGTCTGCTACTGCAGTTTGCATCACATTTTAGTGTTACCTAACCCTCTGTCTCTTCCATGGTTTTATTTGTGCTGTGCGATTTATTATTTGTCATAATTGTTTCTTGAATTACAGAGCAGAAGGAACACACAGAATTGATCCCGTTGATACGTAGCTGGTCTTCTCCATGCATAATCCGTTGCCAGACCGGTTGTATTATTTCTAGTCAACACAAGAGAAAGTTGAGAAGTCTTGTGTTGTGTCCAACAAACGATCAGCTATTTGTGACCAGGTAGCTTGGGCTTTCTTAAATTTCTCTGGGTTATAATACTGAAAATTGTGGTATTTGTATACCCTTAATTTTTTTTTAATTCAAACTTCAGTAAGTGTTATGCTGCTGTGGCTTGATTAAGGGCTTGCAATTTGTAGTCCAAATATAGTATTTCTAGGTTATAACCTAGCCCGATTTGGAGTGGCATGGGTTAGATATAGTATTTATGAGGTCATTGATGTTTCACAGGGGTCACTGACTGGACTAAAAAATGGAAGTTACTGGCACATGCATACACAGGCAGCTCACAAGTCCCAAAAGATTGTAGTTGTGGCTATGTTCTATTGTATATTCATGTGGAACATAACAACCATCACTATTTTAATGAAGCTGAATAACCACAATGTTGGAGAATAATTACAAAGATTGATTATGTTCAGTCCCATTCTGTTCCCCAGACATTAACTCATTTTGCATTATCTGTGCAGTACCGTCAACTTGAAAAATGTACTGTTTAGGTTTTTCATTAATTTTGTCACATATAACCAAGTACCTCATTTGAATTCTTTACATCTTGCTCCTAAATTTTGCTGCCTCTAACTCGTCATGAGTGTTTTGGTTCTAGTTCTATTGGTTGAATATCTGATTCTTTTGAAAGTTAAATTTTTAACGAGGAACTAGTGTCCATTTGTTTTCCCACAGAAAAGTTCCCTTGTCGCACCCCCCCCTCTTCTTCTTCAATTTATGATTACGGTTAATGTTAATTTTATAGTCGAATAAGCATTTGCCAGAATTCCACCTCAATTAGATTCACATGTTAACCATACGTTGTTGATGCTGGATTAGTTAGATGTGGAGTTGTAGTGTTCTGTATTTAGTAGGTAGAATAAGACTGGAATTAAGGGCCATTGCTTGGTGCAATGGTAAAAGCTCAAACTATCAAGCATGAGAAAGTAGGTTTTCAGTATCACGGGAGCCATTTTATGCAAATAAATCTAGTGGTTTGGCCTGTGTCCATCGCCTCTGCTGGCATCCCAGGTTGGTAAGACCATCATTAGGTAATGCCTTTTCTTAAGGGATTGGAACTACTAAATTTTTATAAAGGGGGTGTTGTTTAGGAGAGACAGGTTGTGAAGTCTTGCAGCTTAGTGCAAAGTATTGCAGAGTCCACTGTTTTCTGTTTATTTGTAATTCCATGCATCTTGGTTTACACGGTGTACGCACCTTTGTGATTTCTTTCTTTAATTCAGCCATGTGTCAAGTTTGACGTTTATGTCCTTAATTAATGTGGGTATTTCCATATTTATAGTACTACTCTCTTGAGCTTTACATACTCTCAGAGTGTATCTTTAGGTTATTCAGCAAGTGATGCACCCTGAGTTACTAACCTAGCGATCTACGTATTGGAATGCACATTTTGAAATAGGTACACTTTCGTTCCAAAATGGTAAATTTAGCAATCCAAGGAGATCCCAAATTTTTTTCTTAAAGGTTACCCTAGGAGGAAAAAAAATCAATTATAATAAACTAAAATCTAGAGAGGGCGGAGTTTTAGCAGGAACATGTAAAAAAAAAAGGGCCATTACGATCTCAAAAATGTGTTTTTACATGATTAGTTTGAAAAAATAGATTATATTTTATTTGATGTCTAATTGTTACTTGAAATTTGCTCTAGAAATACCTTAAATTCTAATAGACTAATCTACATTAGTCTATCCTCATCGTACCACTTTTAGAGCATGTAGTGTACCGCGTTTCCATTCCCGTTCCACTTATTTAGACAATTTGCATTCCAAGTACCATAGAATGTACCCAACTACGTGGCTTGGTGCTTTATCATAGGAAGAGGAATTCGGTCTCACTTGTGTATGTGCATCTAATGAGGATAATATGTTTACAGTTACTCTGTCCATTAATACTGACTCTAGGGAGATATTCATTATAGCATCAATATTGTAATTTGGCTATTCTGTTTCAAATAGACCTAGCTTCACAGAAGAAAATATCTAATATTGATGAATTGCTAATGGTTCAAGTTCTACATATTGATGGTCAGGATCTAAGGGCAAATTTCAATCAAGCTCTTGTTATGATAATTTTGCTTTTTACAAAAATATTAGTCTGTGCTAAACATAGTTGTCAATATTGTACCGGTCAAGGTACTATTTTTGATATTGGTACGGTACGTACTGATACTGGTGCAATATCGGGTACCGTCTCGGATTTATCAGTATAAATATTATATGCTATAAAAATATATATATATTTAAAATGTTAAAGGTTTTAATATAATGTAAATATGTTATCCAACCTAAATATATATTTAAAAATGCTTAAAAGACGTATTATTGTCTAGTATGCCTAAAATAAAATTTAATTGACAATTATCATCAAAAGAGAATAAAATTAAATTATTTTAAAATAAATTACACAAAACCGGTACCGTCTGGTATTCCCGGTACCTCTAGTATTGGTCGGTGTCACAGGTATTTTTCGGTATCGACTGGTACCTTAGCCCGTACAATACTACCATTTATTTGTACCGGCTTAAGGCCGGTACGGTGCGAGATTAATTACTATGGTGCTGAAGCCATGGCTTTGAGGGGGTACTTTTCTAGCAACCCTTTTTTCTTTTTTCTTTTAAAGTGAATATGTTTTCGTGTGCAATTTTAATAACATATGAAGCAATTAAGGGTTAGATTTGACTTTTTTAGTCGTATTATGTACTCTTTTGGATCTAACTTTTTAGTGTTTTGGATTGGTTTACAGTGCTTTGGATGGAGTTGTCAATTTGTGGCAAGTTCAGGCCAGAGGGTACGTTTCAATTTTTCATCCAAATCTTTTTTCTTGTGTCAAATATTATTGTTCCACGAAATTTGTTCATTTTATACAATTAAGTTTACAATTGGACAACACACATAGAGTCATTCTTATGGACTGTGAGTATACTGTATAATAATTTAGTTTCATTGAGAAAGGGTTCTTAATTCAGCAGTTCACTAAATACTCTATGATCATAACATATGCAACTTGCTTCATGGGTTAGTCCATTTCTTTTCCCCATGATGGAAGGGGGTGAATGTTGTAATTTTAATAATGCAATTGTGGAGGAATCAGCTACTTTATTTTTATTAGTCTTATTCTGTTATGCTAAATATTTTGAGTGACATAATTGGGTTACTTAGAGTTTATACTTTTTATCTGCAATAAACAGTTTTAAGTGCTAAAGACAATGTTTTTAAGAAACTAAAATTTGTTTTCTTGCAAAAAAGAAATTATTTTCTTCTTTTCCAAGATAACAAGGATACTTTTATAAAAATTCTGGTTTCTGAAGGTAAGTACATAAAATCAGTTATGCTGTCTACAAACTACAAACTATATATAATATACAGGGACAGTGTATGGGAACTAATTATAGGTGCCAAGGATTCTCCTTGCTTACACTCCATTAAGGTGATTATAATGCTAAGAAGGTGAAAATACATTATTTTGTATGTTTTTAAACCATACGAGCCTCAAGAAATCAAAGAATGGGGGCCCTGATACTATTGTTGTCTGATAGACTAGTCTAATACACTTGATCGAGGACTACAATATATGCATCTATAATATATATGTCTATGTATGTATCTTCTTCTTTGGGGCCATTTTTATAAAGCTGCTATCTGCCAAATAGTCTGCGGATGACCTGACAACAAAATAGTTATAGAAGTAATGAAAAGCATAACTTAGCAGAGCAGCATGTGTATACTGAAATTGGTTCACCACAACAGATGGAAGAGATTGTAAGTTGCAACATAACCCAGTTGGGGTGCAAAACCAAAAAGTGGCCATACAACTCTTCTCTAAGCCAGGAGAGACGTCCAAAACTGTTCAGTGGAGCATTACATGCTGCACCAGCTACCTGGCTGAACCTTTCATACAGGGTTGTAATTGGAGTAAAATGGATGTAAATGACTCCAGAACACTTTGTGGGTCTTACTTCATATAAAGGCCTACTCTCTATTTGCATGTTATTCTTCTGTACAGTATGCAGTCCCGCAACCTCCTTTTAAGGAGATGGACAAGAAGAATGAGAATTTTATTTCTCACTACTCTAAAGGCAATGCCCTTTTTGGCCTTTGCCTGTTCTTTGCAGTACCTTCACTTGAATCATGTCGACTCCTCCAGGTGTAGTTACTGATTTTTGTTGCATGTGATCAAACCAGCTTAATCAATTTTTGCTCATCTTGCTCCCAACTTATAATGGATGCCTCCTCCAACTTCTCAAGTGGTGTGAGAGAGATTAGAATTAATGTTTCTTGTTGCCTGGAAATTGCAGATCAAGTGCCAATCTACTAAGTTCTACTGACTGTGTATCCCCAAAGCAAAGGAGATGGCCAGAAGATATAGCATGGCACCCAGAGGGAACCAGCCTGTTCTCTGTGTACAGTGCTGATGCGGGGGATTCTCAGATATCAGTCCTGAATCTGAATAAAACAAAAGGGGTAAGGGTCACTGTTGAAAAATTGCTTTCCCAGAAGTTCATGTGCTTGTGCCACTCACCATCAAGGAACAAAATTTTTATTTGTTTCAACCGAAACGGCCAAAACGTTTCCGTGTCCTAAGGAAACGAAACGAAATATTAATGGAATAATGAAACACTATTATTACAATTAAAACACACTGAAACATAGAAAAATGCATCAATACACAATGCTATATACCTCAACAATAAGTTGTATTAACCCGAATTTAAATTTTTTATAAAAAGTATATAATTTTTATCAAAAGATTGTATTTTACTATTTTAATATTTGTCACTTTTGAAATGTTTCCGAAACATTCCGAAACATTTCCGAAATGCTTCCGCAACGTTTCCGTTTCCGAGCCGACCGAAACGATCCCTCGAAACGAAATTTTGATCCTTGCTCACCATAGGTATATGCATGCATGAAATCTGCTTGTGAATGCACCTACCAGTGTCTATGTCATTCTGTTGCATTCGTAATTATCACTCAGGTTACATCTTAGGTAAGCTGTTATAGATGTATATGCATACGTACAAGAATAGAACATCCTAATATCCAGTTGCTGGGTTCACTTTTCACCATCTCCACTGCTGGACTAGATATTCCTCCCATGTCAGTCATGTGTGCCAAGTTGATTGAATATTTGTTGCCATCCAATAAAAAAATAATGTATCTCTTTAAGGGTTGTGGTTGAAAAAGTGGTTTACTAGAACTTCACTTGTGTGGCATTTAGTCGCAGCAATCCAAATTGTGGTCTCTATACATTATGTACATTTGCATATGCATACAGAAGGTGAGAGTAGCACTTGCTCCAAAGCATGAGCTGCGTTTTCTGTAGAGAGATAGTTGAGCATCATGATCATCCTTTCTTCCAGTGTCCATTCTCTCACAGAATTTGGACAGTGATTTTGAGGAAGTGTGATAAACAGTGTACTGCTAATACTTGGGATTATATCATTCAGTTGGGGCAGTAAAACTTTTACGGGGAGGAGCTTGAAGCATCTGTTGTGCAAGCTTGCTTTCTCAACAGCTGTTTATGTTATTTGGAGAGAAAGGAATTCGAGAACCTTCTTAAACATGTACAGGGATGTTATACTGTGACAAATGAAATAGCCTCTTTGGTTAGAGGCAGAGTTGCTTGGTTGAAGGGGGTTTCTAAAACATAAACTAACATTATGCTACAGCAAAATTGGAAGTTGCAGGATCACATATTTAGTCCTTGATGTATAGTTGTTTGTTGTAGTTGCTGTTTCTTTGTCTTTGGCTAATTGCCATGGCCTTTTTGATAGGTGCTCTGTTTTGGGTTGGCTGTGTGCTGTTGTTTGGCCTAGCTAGGATAGTTCCCATCTTTCATTAGATGGTTCCCATCCTTTGTCTTGGCTTTCCTGGGGTATGCCCCTTTATTTTGTACATCTTTTCTTTATATTTATATACATCTAATCTTACTAACTGGAAAAAAAGAGGTAACACTTGCTAATCTTAAACTTGTTGAATCAACTTCTCTCCTTGCATACTGCTGAGCCATGTTACCTAGACTCTTCTAAATATGCGAAGTACCAGTGTTGGACACTCCACACTAGACCCTCGACACCCGACACTCGACACTCGACACTAGTTCGACATGCATCTAACAAGGATGTATAACTAATTGAGTTTACTATAAAATTAAGTATAGGACTTTCATTTTATGTATGAAATGCTATATTTTAGCTTGTAAAAGTCATTTTACCTTAAAAAAACAAAAAAAGTATTTAAAAAATATGAAATCTAGTCATGTCCTATTGTCTTTGGACATGAGAATTAGATGGATCCAACACTTGGACACGTACCCGTACCCAATACTGGTACACGAGTTCAAGTAACATAGTTGCTTAGTTAGATGCTCCTACCATGTTTCTCAACGATGCCAAGTACCAACTTCTTTGGATGTGAATACCAGCTGACCATGATTTCATTTCTTAAATATAGAAGCTTTAATACATCCTAATTGGATCATTATATGGATGGGACACCTTTTGATATTCAATCATTTAGACATTTGGCAAGTATCACAGGCTTGAGGACACTTACTGGATGATGGGGTTGGTGACATGTGAGTCTTAAAAATTCCATGGGGTTGAGCAAATAAAAATTTTAGGGGTCATTGCTTGGTGAACTGGTAAACAATCGGGCTGTCAAGCATGAGAATGCATTCAAGTTTGATTGTAGCCCTCGGTGCAATGCTGAAGATGAACTCTGTGCTGTCCCAGTACCCGACACTGCCCTTTGTAATTGTTGTAAGTTGTGCATCAGGTGTGCCTAAATCCTCACCACCATTTTTATTGTTTTATGAGATTGTCTGCATTGTGAGGAATTTCTTCTCATCTCTTCTCCATGCAAGGTATCTGCCTAGGATTTGACATAGTTTTACATAGCTTCCCAGCTTGTTGAATGGGTGATCTATGAGTGAGATGCTTTAACTAGTTTTTTCTTTTCTTTTCTTTTTCTTTTTTATATCATCTGTGACGAGCCTTAGAATTTATATGTGCCTCTATAATATCTCCTGCTCCGCAAGTTGAAAAATTAATTTATTTATGAACGATTGAGGCATAGGATGCCATCCAAGGCTATATTGTTTGAAGAATATCTATGACAGGTATCTTATGTGCTGGGAAAATAGGTGCCCCCAGTGCGGGGGGCTGTGGCTGTGTATTCTATCAGGTTTATTGAAGTTTTTATGATTACCAGGGAATGGGTGATGTGATGTTTTGTTAAAAGCTGGAGCTTAAACTGTGTTTTGGCATTCTGTTTTGGTATTTAACTTTCAGAGCTCATTTATTCATAAAATGCATTTAACCATACCAACAGCCAGAGGGCGTAATTCTCATCCATGATAAGTCTCTTATTCTTTGTCTCCCTCCTCTTGATTTCATTTTCTTGAAATTTTGTGTATGCACATATATTTTGATGAGTATACTTTGTGTATATTTCTGTCTTGCATGTTCTTATTATTTGCTATTATGTCAGGAAAACCAAAAAAAAAAAAAAAAAAGGGAAAAAGGAAAGAAAGAACAAAAAAAAACTGAAAAATACAGGATTTTGGGCAGTTTATATCTATGGAGTAGGTGAAAGTCACCTTAAGGTAAAACCATGATATTAATGTTAGCGTGATGGCTTTTTCATGCCATAGCACTCACTGTATTGTGGAAGCCATTACCAAAGGAGCTTCTTTAGTGAAAACTAAAAACCATCCTATCACAGTTTCTAGCATATTACATCTATAGCCCCTCAATCATCAAGAACACAACCTAAGTGTATATTATCCTTGATAAAAAGTAAAACTTATCGTTAAATAATATACTCTGCTTTTGAATGTTGCTCATGACAGGGAATGCATGTACATTTCTTAGAGGAGAAGCCTCATGTTAAGGGCATTATCAACAACATAGTTTTCATGCCATGGGAGAATGTCTGTTTTGTTACTGGTGGCAGTGATCATGCAGTAGTACTCTGGAGTGATAAAGATGGAGAAAACTTATGGAAACCGAAAATGTTGCACAGGAGCCTGCATTCATCTGCTGTAATGGGAGTTGCTGGGATGCAGCAAAAGCAGATTGTATTATCTGCTGGGGCAGACAAGAGAATTATTGGGTTTGATTTACTGGCAGGAAGAGCTGATTATAAGCATCAAATAGAAAGCAAATGCATGAGTGTTCTACCAAATCCATGTGACTTCAATCTATTCATGGTTCAAACTGGGTAAGCAACATTGAGTATTTGCAATCAAAATTTTCTTGTGCCTTATGCAATTAAATATGATGTTTCATTGATCAACTCTACACTATGCTAATGTTTCCATCTATTATAGACATCCCTTTGCTATCACTTGCATGCTGTATCATTTTATCTTTTTTGGGTTCATAGAGATGCCTTCCAATTCATGTTTGTCTTTCAAGTATCGCTGCTTTTTGGATGACTGCATTTTCCCCATATTCATGTGCTACAATTGCGGTGGAAGATATGAAAAATGGGATAAGGACTTGAAGAAACTTTATTCCAATCTGTAGGTCAGGCTTTACTAATCTTGTATTCCTGTAGCAAGGTAAGCTGTGTTGGCGGAGAAGTTTTTTTGCTCTACGAGGTGGTACATGTTTAGTTGAGTGTTTGATAGAGACCCTGTCGGATGAGGTTGATGCAGCCTGGAAAGCAACAAAGATATGAGAGAAATGGCAGTAAGGAGTCCCAAGGAAAGTAAGTAATATGATTCTCCAAAAGTCAGGAAAGCAAGTAAATATGGAATGCGCTGCCTATATTTCATTGTAAGCCTAATAGTGTGCAGTCTGTTGCTGATCAAGATGCAACTAATGCTGCCAGCCTCCAGAGCCTGAACTTGCAGGCATAGGCCAAAGGATGTCATCAGAGGACAATTCGTTGTCTGGTGAGGAGGATGCAATGCTAGCCTCACGTGTTGCGGAGATGACGTTAGCCCTGTTTCTTTATTCAGAGGGGCCAAGGCAGCCTCTGTAGCTCTTGGGACAAGTAAGGAATAGAGCCGCCACCCTGACTAGCTCCCTACCGCATCCACCGAGTCAACACCTTGGAATAACCTGGAGTGTAGTGTTGGCAAGCTCCACATCTTGCACCTAGTGCAAGCAGCTGTCATGCGTTATGGTGCGAGTGCTTGACTTTACCTCCAGGGGAGAAGCCGGTCTGGAGCTTATGACCTCACCCTGGATGATGCCCCCAAAAGGAGATTGAAATGTTTCTTTGGCCTTGGAATTGGAGTTTGAGTTGGTGGACCACTGCCCCTACAATGATGTGGTCCATTAGGCGTGCCACAAGGCAAAGGTAGGTTCTTAAATGAGGATTCTCAAGTGTCAACGAGCTGTCTTCACATTTAAGTCAGACACTTGAAACTTAGAAATCTTTCATAAGAATTGAACATTTTCTGTGGTACTTGGTTTATATGGTACTAGATTCCAGAAAAATTGTCTTAGGACTGTCACCCCTTGTTGGCACACAAATTTCAACCAAATAAGAGTTAAGGATGGTGCGCTACGTGGAGCTTTTAGAGGTCAAAGGTCAAAGATCAAATGCGGATGTGACACGTACAAAGCCCCTGTGAAGCTTGGGACATCATAGTATCGGCAGCTTGAATTCAAAATTTAAACAAGGATGACAATATATTTAAATTTTGGCGGAAGATATCTTTGGTTTAAATTGAGGATGACGATAAACATCCTAAATTCAAATTCAAAGAAAAAATAAGCAACCTCATCCGAAAGACTCTCTATAAATGAGAGGGTCATCATTCGAAAGAGGGGACTTTTTTGAGACTTGGGAAATTTGAGACTATACACGTTTCTCAAACATAGAAACTTAGAAGATTCGGTAAGGAGAGAAATAAAAGAGAAGAAATGAGTATTGGAGAATCAAAAATATTTCAAGGCTTATAAAGATTGAAGGGCAGTTGAAGAAAAAGGATTCGACAATCAAGTATTCGAACAATCTCACAAATGGGGATCTATAGGTAAAGGGTTCCAACCCTCATCTTATTTGTAAAGGGTGTTAAGCCCATGTATTTTGTAAACAAGGTTTTGAAGCCCTATGAAATGCAATAAAAGTACTTTCTTTGCAAGTTTCTTTCTCTTGGTTTTATTCTTTTTAATCGGAGGTTTTGATTGAAATAGGAGTCCACAAAATAAATAATCAACGCTGTGAACACTACACAGTGGATTTTGTGAATACAAATTTGAAATCCAGACCAAACTTTATGGGTTTGAAATTTGTGTCAACACCCCTACAAAAACATGGTCCATCAGGCATGCTTCAAAGCAAAGGCAGACAGATTCTGCAGCCAGGCTTTTATAGGAGGATTCTTGAATGTCAACAAGCTGTTCCTTGTATTTAATTTGGACATTTGGAAGTTAGAAATCTTTCAAAAAATACTTCTTTTTATGATTCTAGATTTATCTCGCTATAGAGAACTTTAATCATTATATAAAGAGTGTTGCTGTTTTTTTTTTCTCCCATGTTTAGTTGATGTTTCCTTTGTGGAGGCATTAGATCGAATTATGAAGGTGAAATTTATGTTGTTTGGAATATTATACATTAAATGCTCCAATATTCTGACTATAAGATGAGAAGTTACCATCCAAAACTGAATCAAAATTCTGTGGAAGGTGAGGCTGTTGTGGTTGTCAAGATCAAATTTGATTGTACTACTAGAATGGATGGGATTTGATTTCCAATAAACCATAAACTGCTATGGATTACAGGAGCAAATATAGTCGAATGAAACAGCAGGCGGGTTAAACGTGTCACTGTGCCGAACTGCGAGGTGCAGGTGGTGATGATCAACCCGGGATATGCGCGAGGATTGATTTACATGTTTAGATAAGTTACAAATCATGCATATATATGGACAATTGATATTATCAAACTAATATCATGCATCTATTTATTTATTTATTTTTTAACTACATGCATCTGTTTACTTGAATTAGCAAGGAAATACTTTCATTCTTGGCATCACAATTTCAAATTGAGGGTCCTACAACAGTGAACATTCAGGCTATTGCTAATATTAAGTTATTTACCATTACATTGTTTCTGGCAATAATACCATTAATTTGACTGAATATATTATACAAAGTGATGACATCCAACTCTAAGACATGAAGTTCTTACTTTCTCTGTTTGTTTTGTTTTGTCTCGTCGTTTCCTTATGGATTGTTGGTTGAAACTCAAAACACCCAGCACTTTTTGGGGCAAAAATGTCTGGGCCTCAAAAAACGTGACGTGTAAGATATTTTAGCTATTATTTTGGATAGGTTTAGCTCTATTTTAACTAAATTTTAGAGACAAAGAAACTGAATATGTTTAAAAATAATAGCATCCAACTTCTTTGAGCTGATACGGCATCCATGAAATCCCAATTCTATCTGTGACTGGTGGTAAGCCTTCAGTCATTAGATGTAGTCTAAATTCAGGGCTGTCAAATGAACCTAGTAGGTTCTGAACTATGATGTGGATTGATTCCTTTGGATTAGATTCAAGTTTCATGACTTTTGGAGTTAAACTGATGGATCTCGGAAATATGGCTGCATAAAGTATTTTGACATCTATTTCTTCTTTGGATGGATAAACTATAAACTACCAGTCAATATTTCTGCCTACTACTTTTATGCCTAAGCTGGAGGCTGTAGGCTGAGATGGGACACACAATCAATCATATAAGGGCAAAGTTTCATTTGACTTGTCATGCTGTTTATTTGCAGTAATTTTTATTTTTCAGGAATTTTTAAATGCAATGCATTTCTGTGTTTTCCACTCTCATTTCTGAAGTGCAAGAAAAAACATGTCTCTTCCACAGGACTCCAGAGAGGCAGCTTCGATTGTTTGACATAAGATTGAGGCAGACAGAAATCCATGAATTTGGTTGGAAGCAAGAAAGTAGCGAATCACAGTCTGCTCTCATAAATCAGGCATGGTCCCCAGATGGATTATACATTACGTCCGGTTCAGCAGACCCTGTAATCCACGTCTTTGATATCAGGTATAGCGCTCACAAACCTTCCCAGTCCATCAGAGCTCATCAGAAACGAGTCTTTAAAGCTGTGTGGCATCACTCTCTCCCGCTCCTCATCTCCATATCTTCTGATCTTAATGTTGGATTGCACAAGATCACATGAAGTTCTGATCTAAGCTGTAGCCTATCTCTTTTGCTCCTCATTAACCCCATAGGTTGGGAAATTTTGTATCTTGCCTTCATGAGAAACTGTAATTTGTCGGGGAGGGGACTTCTTGGCTCAAGAACAAGTAAAAACATGCCAATGAGGTGTACGATGTACAAGAAATTTTTGGGATAGAAGTAAAGAAAAATTGAGAAGTAGATTGATAGTAGTTTGGGGGCCTTGATGTTGATCTGGTGATGGATAGATTTGGACTGCAAAGCAACTGGACATTGGCCAGAGCATGTTGTTCATGATAATCCTGTCTATTGTTCTTTTACTTGAAGTGCTTGCAGACCAATGCAAAAGATCATTTCATAACAAATGGATTGAGCAACATATATCTTTGTAAAACTTTTCCCTCAGATCTTTGGGAGTTTATCATTCAAAAAATTGTTATTTTTTTTTTTAAACTCATGCAAACTAATTTGTTTATTTATTTACTGTTATGGCGAGGAACAACTCTTAGGCAGGGCCATATGAAATCTTCCCGGATACCTGCGATTACCATCGGATGTATCTGTTAAGCTCGGGAGTCACTAGCAATAGTCGAACTTAAAGTTTACGTTTTGTCTCAGAGTTCAACGCCCTTGGTGAAATAAGAAAAATAAAATAATAGTTATCTAAACAAGCATAAAAGGGTAGTAGTTGAGACAAATATTTAGTGATACTAGTACAATGTTCTTGTATTTTAACGAGAAAAAACTGCTATTTTTGTAGTAAAGGCCGTCTTGGTTGGGGTTTACACCGTTGGCTAATGCATGACATTTTAGCCGGGTTCAGCCTATTATGTTGGTCCAACAGCCTTGACCGATGCATGACACTTCAGCTGAGTCTCATAAGCTGTAGATGAAATTTTGTTAAAAAAGCAAAAAAAAAAAAAAAATGAAATTTGCTACCTACAGCCATGCCAGATTGATTTGTCACCAATCAACTGGTGCCTACCCAACAGACGCGGTTGTAAGTAGCGTTTTTTAAAAAAAATTACAAGCTTAATATATACGTACTATTAAGGGTGGCTAATGGGCGGGCTGGGTTTATACTAAAAATAAATTTCATTGGGCTTAAAAATCAAATTTCAAGCCTGTCCAATTAAAAAAACTTTACATTACTAAGCTCGCTCAGGCTCTTCCATTTAACCTAAAATCTATTTAATAAATAATTATTTTCTCTTAAAATAATATTGAATAATATAAAGTTTAATTACATATATATGCATATATATTAAAATATAAAAATATATTATTTTATATATATTTCGAGTTAAACAAGGCTTCAAAAACAATTTTCAACTCTGCCTAATAAACTAATCAGGCCTAAAATGTTTTTTTCAGACCTTATAAATTATGAACGGATTTAAGTGGCCTGTCCGACTCTCAGGCCCATAGACACCCCACGAACCACCTTCGTTTTCATTTTTACCTCATAAATGAGTCATAAACGGCCGAGACTAACGTTTCGTCTTCGGAGGATCTGGGACGTCCACGTGGAACTCTATCGCCATGTAAGCCGTTGATTTGAGTCATTAACGTTCTGCTCATATACTAGCCCTTTCGCTCGCATATGACATATGCATCGGTTCCTCCTTTTTCTCTGCGCTTCACGAACGCCTTCAAGCTCTTGCTGTTCAGGTAAAACTTGGTTGTGTTTAACCCTTTTTCTCTCATATCAAGCTTAATTAGGGTTTACGTATGTATATGTAGATACATCTATATGTATATGTATATATCTATGCTTTTGTTTATCAGAAAGATATCGATTCGGATGTAACCAATCCTATTATTTTTTTCTGACGACTTTTGGGCTATGTTAGGATATTGGAATTGAGGAGGAAAGGGAAAGGGTAAGGGAAAGGGAAACAATAGATAAAAGGAAATGAAATGAAAGAAGCCAAATGAAATGCAGTTAAAGCCTAAATTTTTTTATTTTATTTGGTTGGATTACGAAAATGAGTATGTATTTGTCAAAAAATTCTGTTGTTTGTTGGGTTACCCATGAAAAAATAATAAGTGTTTAGTAAATTCTATTTCCCTTTTGACAAATGTAAAGAAGATTCAAATTGAGTTGAGTGGTGCTAAGGAATATTTTAATTCTAATGAATTGCTTATGAAAAAGGAAATTTGGCCATTGGTTTTGTTCGCTAAATTCATTGTGTTGGTCTGTAGCATTTGAAATTCAGTGCTCATATGTCTACCTGTCTATTTTCTTAATGCATGTGGACTATTTTAATTCTAAAATACTTCTGAAAAAATATTTATCTGAAACTTATTCTACTTTATTGCATGGGTGTTATGGAAGAATCTCTTCTTACTTTATGATGTCTTGATGTTATGATCCATCCTTTCTTCTGCTTCCTTTGACAGTAGAAGTATGAGAATTGCAGATTTCTTAATAACATTTTCTTAGGCCTTTTTTTTTTTTGGGGAAAGGAAACCATGCTGTTAGACTTGCCACGTAGGATAACTGTCATTCTACTGTGGCACCATGATAACTGCTAGTGTATATAGTTGGTTCTAAATAACTAATCTTCTATGAATTTATAACCTCTAATATGCACTTTTTGAAGGACCAACTTGGTTCAAATTTTATGATTGGTATTCCCTATTCTCTTTGAATTGATAGTATTTCTGAGATACTTTTGGATGAATTCCTGATATAGAAATGTATCTTTGCATAGATAACACATATCATTATGCGTAGATATATGCTTTCATAGGTAACGGCAACCAATAATAAATGAATGCCATGATAATCTGAACCAGAATCATATTGGCATCAAGTTAAGTGAACTATACCAATGTTTGGTTTACTTCGATCGTAGATGCACCCGTCATTATTTCATGTGAACTAAATATATGAATATATAAGTGACTCGTATATGAAAATCTATGGAGTTTTCATGAAAGAAGTGCCTTTTTTAACAGTATATAGGCAAAGACAGCCAATTATTGCTCAAATGGCAGCCCACTTTACAAATATTTTAAAGCTTTTTTATGTTGGAGAAGAAAAAATAAATTATAATCCTTTGCTTTGTGAAAACCCTTCAAAGATCAAGAAAAACAAAGTGGATTAATGAAGGAACTATTGGTGAGAGAAAGGAACTATGTTAAGGGGAGAATGAGGTAGAAAGAGGCATTGTCACTACTCACTAGAAACACCACAAACGGTACCTGATGAAATGAGAAATGTAGTCTGATAACGCTTTGAAAGCTTTTATTGTAACTGTATGCATGATCATGTCTCATGCTTTACATAAACAAATAGCTCTTCCATTCATAATACAACAATATTTAGAAATAGATAAGGGGGAACCGGCGCATAGGTCAATATGCATCAATTGACCCTCTGTAATATTTGAAGCAAACTTAGATGGTTTTCTAGGTGACCTAGGAACTAACCGTATTGTGAAAGACTAATGAACCCATCAACATCGGGTTGGTTTTTGGTGACTTGTCTTGAGTTGCACCCCATGCCTAACTACATGGAAATTCTCTCGTCTTAGAAGGTGATGGATGCTCTTTTTCTGTTTTAGTTTCCAAATACAATAAGTTTGTAATATGATCATGGTTGATGTTAGGATGGATGAATGGAAAGGCAAGTGAAAAAAACAAGAGAAAATGATACATTGAAGCTATGAAGAGAACAAGGCAAGCTAATGGTGAAATGATCGATAGGGTGGGATGATAACCTATTGAGTTGAAGGAGATTATTTTTGTGAATTATGTGGTATAGAGAGAAAATTTGTCTAGAAAGTTGTGATAAAGCTTTGATTAGTTGTAAAGGTCTGACCAATAAGTTAATTTGGGATGACCATGTTTACAATTGAATTTAAGATTTATCATCTATATTGACATGATATGCATGGTAAAACATGGATCAATATGTAGTGATAGTTAAGATTTATTTTTATTTACACTATTATCAGTTGATTAAGGGAAAAAATTAAATATTTCATTACGTATAACTTTTCCAAAGTTGTAGAAACAAGAAATGGTTGGGAAAAAATCTATTCAAATATGGAAAATACTTTAGCAAAAAGGATCTTTTTTTTTTTTTTTTCTTCCTGTTCTTTAAATGTTGGCCCAATGTTAAAAAAAAATATATATATATAAATCCATCATACCTCATCAGCATTCATGAAATCAATCATACCTATCCCGGTGTTTTCCAACATCACTAGTGTTAATGGACTTCACTATTGATGATGAAAGCTAGCCAGCTAGCCAATGTTATGGAATGGTCATCAGCATTAATTGAAACTTGAAGGAAACCAAAAATTAGTTTATAAGTTAATGATTTGCAACTAACCAATACTCCTTATTTATTTATTTTTTATAAGGTACTAACCAATCCCCTTTATTTATTTCTAAGAAGCAATCACAGATGCAAACACGGATAGAGTCAGAACATGGTATGATACAAGTCTCACCGATTTTTGAATAATAAGGATACGGACACGGAGTAGATATGGCCAAAAAATATAGTTGATATATATTTTTATTTGTTATGTATATGAATTTAATAACCCCAAACCACTAAAAATATTGAAAAAGAACAGTAATTCAATGTGGAAACACTAGTCAATAGATTATTTAAACATTATTGAACATGAAACAAGATAAAAATAAGTTTATAATTTAAATCTACCAATGTAATATGTATAAATATACATTTTTTTTTTAATTTTATAACTGGATCTAAAGTTATTTTCTTAAAACTAATGTTTTTCATGTATATCTAAGTGATTAACATGTGTGCTTCTCAAGTATCCAAAGTTGGAAAAAAAAATAATAGGACACGATTGGACATGTGTCTGACGCGCGTTGTGAAGTGTTTGATGAGTATCGGTGTCCGACATGGGTTTGGCATCTTTTTAGAAGTATCCATGCTTCTTAACAAGTTATTTTATGGTATTATGAGTTTTGCAGTAGTAAGTTAACTATCACTGCTACTTGATTTTTTAGCACTTTAGTTAGTTCATTATTGCAGACTAGGTTTGTTAATGGTAGCGATAAGTGTTAGGAAGCTTCCACTTGTGAGCTTTAAGGGATGTCGCCAACCATAATTATCAATATCAACCTGACCTGGCGTTGTTTCCTGGTTTAATTATCTGGTTGACACTATGTCGTTTCGTATACTGTCGTCTGAGCAGTTAATCCCAAATTTTTAAGATTCTTGTCTTAAATAGTTCATATAGAGAATTGGACATGCTCATTTGGCTTGGAAATTGGGATGCAAATTCACCCCACCAACCGGCTTGCTAAGTTTGTTTATAATAACGTTACTGGTGGCGTTCCATGAATATCCAGGAAGTTGCTATGAATATCTGTGAGGTTTGATAGATTTTTTTCCTCTTTGCTTTACTAGTGGGTCAATATTAGAGCAGGCGATGGAGAAGATTGTTGTGTGAATAACAATTTCTTGATCAATGATATAGCAAAGGTGAGGATGTGGAGTTGGATTTGTGAAAAGATCATTGGTAGGATAAATAAGGTCACATTTGAGAAAATTTTGGAACAGTACCAACATATGATAATGATATGAGAACCAGTGAGATGGTTCAATTTTGCATTTGACAAAGATCTGTCCTCAGGGTCTGAATTGTTATGAAGTGGAGGTGGTGATGGTTGGAGAGCAGGCCGGGAATGGACTCACTAGAGTCGATTGGAATAGATTTTGAACATTTTCATTTGTTGGGATATATAATATTTGGCAATAAGCAAAAGGTTTGTATTAAGAGGCATCAAAGGGATGCCACAAGTGTACAGGTCGCACTTGGTATTGAAACGATCTCTTGTTCCTCTCCCCAAATTAACCAAAACATACAAAAAGGTGTGAGAGTTGGTGCCTTCCTCCTCTTCCCAACCTTGGCTCCCCACCAACTTGGAAATGCCTCCCCACTCCCGTGGAAATACCTAGGACATTCCAGAAATAGTCAAAATCAAAACCCAAAACTCCCTCTCCAACGCACAATGCAAAAGGATATGAAGCGCAACTTTCTCATCTTGATTACCCAAGTAGCACCAATTAACAAACACTCTATGCTTTTTGATTTAATTATTGATATTAGAATTTTCTCATGTATTGCACACCACACTAAAAAAGCCACCTTTATTGGGGCCTTGCTAGACCCATCTCGAGAAGCTGGCCACCTAAATGAGTCATGTCCTTCGCCAATTCCTCAAATAATGTACACCAACTACAATAGCTCCACCAATTCCCCAACTTGCCAATCTTGCATGTTTCTCCTTAGAGGAATGTTCCAAAACACCTAATTATTGGAACCGGCGCCTCTGTATCTGTAGCCATGCATCCTGTTGCCTCCCCTAGCGTCCAATCTAATGTGCTCCATAAAATCGTCCTAGCCTGCTTGGATCCCCTTCCATAATCGTCTAACATGAGCCAATGAGCCCTCTGGAATCATCCTAATAGCGGACAAAAGGATCAGTTGGTGGCCTCGTGGGGAGAGTGTGGATCATTTGAGAAAGAGATGCAAGGTCATAGTGTACAGGTGTTGTATGTGCTCAGGGGAGAGTGTGGATCATCTGTTATTGCATTGCTTGTTTGCTAGAGAGATTTGGAGCATGATATTCTTGGTGTTTGGCATTGATTGAGTGATGCCTAAGTTAGTTAATGATTTGTTCGTTGCTGGGAGTAAAGGATGTCCTAGGGGTTGGTTTTTATGCCTGATGTGGTGTCTATGTAGGGAATGGAACAAGAGATCTTTTGATGGCAAACATAGTACTATTTGGAGAACATAAGGAGTAGTGTTGGTTACGTTATTCTTTTGGCTAAACGAAGATTTTCCTTTCTCTGTACAGTCATTTGTTGGCTTTTTGGAGGATTTGTATATCCCTCCAGATATATGAGGTCCCTATGAGATCTCTATGTAGATTTCATGTTTCGGGGTTGCACCCTTGTTTTTCTGGTGTTTTCTAATATACTGTTACTTGTTCAAAGAAAAAAAGAGGTTAATGACCGATTAAAGCTGTTATTATGGGCCACAAATATGCCTATAAGGAAGAGAGAAAGGATTTTACTTTTTTTCCCCCTTAATTCAAGCAGCAGTCAGAATTTGCCATGAGATATTCGTCTCAATGTCTTTGGATTATATTCCTCATTGTGCAACTATATTCTTATTTCACTCTCTGCAGCAAAAAAGTTCCTTGTTCTGCCTTTGCCCAATCTTCTCAAAGTTTTGCGGCTTTGACTTTTAATCTTTCCCCTTTATCATTTTTCCTCCTTTTGGACAATATTCGGCTTTCAGTTCATTTAAGTGGTGTGGTGTTGTTTTCTTCGCTACCACAGTTTTTGCTTATGGCAAAAGGAAGAGGCAAGAAGTTCAAAGACAAGGGGCAGAATCTAAACCGGCCAGTTGCCAACAAAAAGATGAAGAAGAAGAAGAAGGTTTCAAAGGTTAAGGCAACAAATGCTGTCCCTTTTGCATCCATCCCTCTGTCTGACCATCCTCAAGCCCTTGCTTCTGCTCCTGCCACTAATGGCAGTAGAGCTGCATCACGGGGAAAAGAGAAGGCCATGGACAAATTGGAACAACTATCTGGTTTTATATTTATGTGTAATGTGAAGACAAAACCAGAGTGCTTCCGATACCGTGTTTTTGGGCTTCCTGCAGGAAAGAGGGAAGTTGTAGAGAAGATCAAAACAGGCATGAAACTTTTTCTGTTTGATTTTGACCTGAAGCTTCTCTATGGTGTATACAGCGCAACCTGCTGTGGACAGCTGAACTTGGAATCCTCTGCTTTTGGAGGAAAATTTCCTGCACAGGTAATCCCAGTATTATTTTTATGTTTGTCCTGAACATTTAATAGTTCTTGTTTAAGATCCAAAGCTGGGGAGAAAGCAATAAGCCAGATGGTAGACCTCCTTTATTAATATTGAGGCTCCTTGCTTAGCTACTGATATTGAATATTGCTGTTGCCATCAGTAACTTCTATCTTTTAATTTCTCCCAAAGCTTGGCATGCCAGGACAAATCTGTTTGGTCATTTTGTGACAGTGCCTTTCCTTTACGCCATAGGATTACTTTTCTAAAAACTCCTGTCATGCAGTGTCTTACACTTACACAGCCAATCCCAAGCCCACGAAGATTCGTTACGTACCAGACTGGTGGCGTTAAACTTCTATCAGATCCTCATGAAGATGAATCCTGAAAATATGAAAGATCATCCATCTCAAAAGCTTCTATGTTTCTAATTTATGTTTGCGGTCTTAAACATTATTAATCAATATATTTTTTTGTATGTCATCATCATATGACATGACCTGTCAGTATATTCATGCTGCCAGCCATCTCTATACTAGGAAACTAAGCAGCATGGACATAGGCATGCGACATGAACACCTTGACACTCTAATTTTAAAAAACTGTAGGACATGATACGGCGGAGACATGACAAAAATGTTTAAGAAGAAATATAATTTTTTATATGTCCTATATATGATTATTTTAGTCCAAGATAATGTAAAAATTACAAGATAATATTAATTAATGTTAAAAACCCTGTATAGGCTGTATTCCAGAGCTTTAATCTCAAATTAAGTATAAATCCCCATTGTTTTTATTTTACAATTGAATTTCAAGTTGTTTCGTCAAACTTGTAATGTGCTCCATGTGATTTAAGTAATGGACACGTGTATACCCCAAGTGTTCGAAGTATGTCTAGTACTAGAGATTAAGTATATATTTTCTTTTGTTATTATTTTATAATTGTATTCCAAGTTGTTTTATTCAAACTTGTAATGTGTTTCATGTTTTTATAAGCGATGGACACGTGTATTATCCAAGTGTTCGAAGCGTGTCCATTACTAATTACTAATTTTTTTTAGAGTATAATGACACTTGGACATGTATTCGACACGTGTTGGGGAGTGATCGAGTGTCCAACACGTGTTAAACATAGACACAACATCTTAAAAGTGTCCGTGTTTCTAAGAAGGTGTTGTGTACATGTCAGACACCATATGGGACATGACACTCTCTCGACGTGTGCCGGATATAGAACTTATCATTTATTTATGAATATAGCTTTCTAAAATAAAATTTTTATATGTAAAAGCTTTCTAGAATAGATATTAAGAATTTTTGTGCACACATCTTTTCCAATTGGTAGAATGTGGAAAATTTCTTACAATTTTGATATAACAAAAAATGAGTCTATTTGTAATGTAAGAATGAAGAAATATTTATCATTTTCATATATACATACAAAATAGATATTTATTTGTTATCATGTTATTGTGCTTTGTCAGCATTTTCGTGTCTGTATCCGCATCCGTATCTGTGCTTCTTAGCTAGGAAACTTGTATTAATATTTGTCTTTATAAAATGCATATTCGGTTTCTATAAAATCATGTCAACGAGGTATCACTTATCATTTATACCTACCCATTGTTGAATGATGAGGAAGTTCTCACCTTTGAACTAGGGTATAACTGCCAGGTGGGGCATGATTCCCCAACTTCCCATGATAGGATAGGGCTGACCCAAGCCTAGCAAAGCTTTGGAGTCATAGGTGCCTCAAGCTCAGGTCCTTTAAAGACTAGTTATGAGTTCAAGCTCGAGCTCATCAAATAAACAAACATGAAAAAGCTGCTAGTATGTTAAGTCCAAGTTAACCATGAATGGCTCAACTTATTCGTAGTCCTAGAACCCACAAGGCCATTACATTGTGCTAGCTGATGGAAGGGATGGGACTAGGTAGCTTTGGCATAATTTCCCCAAAATTGGCCCACTTAGACTCTAACCTATGTTCTCATACTTGAAATCCTACGCTTTCAGCATTAGCATTTTCACCAACTGTCCTCTTCGATTATTTCTTTAGTAGTTTTAAAAAAAAATTCGTCGTCTTCGCAAATAAAGGGCTTATGCTACATGGATTTGTGTACGGGTGTCGGTGCGGGTATAAGTTGCGAATTCCTCTAATTCCCGTGTCCAAGGACACAACAAAATATTCATATCTATTGATATACTTATTTTATTTTACATGCTAAATTAATGTTTTCAAGGTGTTGTAGAGCATATTATGCATAATACGGGAGTCCTATACATATTGATATGGTAAACTTGAATTACTAATTATTTTTGTGAGGCGAATATCCAAAATACATATTGGACCCTTACCCTTACCCAAGTATCAGAGTTTTAGTGTTGAGTGTCTAACATAGTGCTTCATACATTTTAGAAAAGTCTATGTAACATAGTAAAGGGTCTTTAATAATTTAATCGGATTAAAAGGTAAAGCATGGGCATCAAAGAATCTAGACGTATTTTGAGCAACTAGTTCTGATTTATTTATTATCTTTCTTGAATATTTTTGTTTAGCTTTTCCAAATTGTTCTTTTCCTTTGGAACATATGCATCCATAGATACCATTTTTTCTACAACAATATTTTGATGTTCTTCAAAACAATTCCCCTAATAATTACCATCACCTTCAATCCTCTTCATTAGTCTTTTGCAACTTGTAAACAATTAGATACATTTTTTCCAGTTTTGAAAATATTTCAAATATATTAAGGAAAACATTATCATCTCCATTGTCCCTTTAAATCTTTCTAAAACCTCATTTAAACAATTGAAAAGACTCTTGTTTACTTTTTCTAGAAAACCTACATCCTCCAGCCACATCTTTTCAAATTGGAAAGGGGATGGCCTTCTCTTTATACCTTCCCCCTCACCCTCTTGGCTAGGAGAATGGGGATATGGTCCAAGATGGGTTTAACAAGTGTTTCTTGTAGAAAGAGAAGGGCATTCTTGGTTGTTTGTGCAAGTGAACGTTGCTCCATTTAGAGGTAAATCCACCAACGAATTTCTCCCCACAAATTAAGAAAAAGGCCTCATGCTTGCTGTAATTCGGCTTCCTCCTAACTTATCAGCCGAGAATCTGAAACCATTGAAATCACCTCCTTCGAATTAAAGAACTTGAGGGGGTAAACAAGGTAAAGCGGCTTCCTTCGCGCCTTCACCTCGTAAACTCAGTAAAGCTTTACTAAACAAGCGAGAAAGTTGACTTTGAGAAAGAAGGGGGGCGCACTACAGGCAAGTGATGATTCATCCAAATAACATCACCATATATTAACATGGGAATTTCTCTTGGTATGCATTTTAGAATCATTGTTACCATTATTGATGCAAGTATGAAGATTCCTATGGGATCCTTATTTCAGTTCTTTTAGCAACCATTTATAATAAAAAAAGAAATTGAAATACAAAGTAAAATACTTACCTCAAAAGTTAAAGTACAAAACATTTTCAAACTTTAAAAAGTTCCTTTTGCAAGTCATGAACATATGGAAAAAGTGATTTTAGTTTGAGAGCTTTATGGAGGGTCAATGTTTTAAGGTTAAATTTGATTTATGGGATGGGATAAGGGGGATAAGGAATTCCATGTCAATTAATCTTGGGATTATAAATCCTTTGAAAGAGAATTTTGTAATTTGACTTTCAATCCGAATCCTTTGATTGCTTATTCCACCTTCCCCTGGGATTATTTAAGCCCATGTATACCAAGTAAAAGTCCCTTATGGTAATTTTTTTTTTTCAGTAGCATGCCCTTAGGGTAATTTTTTTCACTCGCATCCTCTGAGGTTTTGCAAAATGGGACTAAGTTGTCCCTTGCCCCAAAAATAGGTAAAAACCTCCCCGTGGTCACCTTAATAGACAAGATCTTTGTCCCGTGATTATTGGACTGGATTGACCAAATGAAAAGTTAATTATATTCTTAAAATGAAATGAGAAAGTAATACTCACCTCTAAATGGGTAGAGTCCATGTATCACCAATGTCTAATAAATAATCCAATTGATAAACCTTTATTCATCTCTTAGGACTTTCTCTCTCTAACCAAACAGCCTTTGCCATGATCACCAACTCGCCATCTCCAGCACCACCACATTGCTAAGCCTCCTATCTTTGTTGAACACAACCTCACTCCAACTCTTGCCCCCCCAGCTTGATACTATACCACCACTTTTGTTTTAAGGTACATTGGAGGGTCAAAACTTTGGGGGAGGGTGAGTTGAACCAATAACCTCAATCACGTGTGGGGGCGCTATTACCGTTGGGGTATCCCCTCTCCTAAACCACCATCTTTGACTACATGACTGCTTTTTCTCCACCACACACACATAGATTAAAATTGGTTTTCTTGAATTATAACTGAAACTCAATTGATGTTTATGTCATTAATTTGTGCTGTGAAAAGAGAGACAAAATGTCGACTACCAAGGCATTGATTGTAATATGTTGTGGTCTTCTATTTTGTCACTGTCTATGTTACCTGGACTTTTCTAAATTTGTGAAATAGTCCTTTCGGACACTCGACACAGGTTAAGGATATGAGATATGTGTCCGATATAACTAGTTAGACATACATCTAACAAGTATGTACAAATAATTGAGTTTACTATAGAACTAAGTATATAATTTCTATTTTATGTAAATATTATATTTTAGCTTGTAAATACCATTTTACCTTAGAAAACAAAAAAAGTATTAAAAAAATATAAAATTTAGCCGTGTTAGAGAGTCATTGGGTATCAAAAATTAGATGAATTTGATACTTGGACATGTACTCGACACTTGTACCTAAGTCCAGGTAACATAGATCATTGCCAAAGGACAAAGAATTAGACATTGTCTTGGCAAACAAGCAACCAACATCTCTAGCATTCATCAATTTTGGTATACAAAATTCTCTCTTTATCTTTCAGTTTGTGTCCATATATGTTGCACTAACACTCAACTATTGGCACTTATGAAGCATGGACACAGATATAGGATATAGAAATGCTAACATGGCAAATTCTAAAAAAGTAGGACAAGGACATGGCAAGGACACGACAACATGTAGACATTCAAGAAGTATTGGACATGTTTCTAAGAGCGTCCGAGAAGTGTTAGTGTCTTTAAATATGTCCGACACAAACATGTCTCCCCTGAAAGTGTTCATGCTGGTTAGATTGGCACCATGACCTATCCTATTGGTATGAGGAAATGGGCTGCAATGGAATGCCCATTCCCACTTTCCATTCTTGTTCCCTCGTTTGATACCCTATGTTGAAGTTCGAACAACCATTCCCATATTTTTCATTCTATGATAGAATATTATGGAGAAAAAGAAAAAGAGGAGAGGGCAAGAATAGTCACCACCCCATCACCTCTCCCACGCTCCTCCGCCCCCCGTCCCCCACCCTCCTCCGACTTTATGCACCACTCTCCGTTTCTTCTCAATCTATCACTTGAAGAATTGAGTGATCTTTATCCAAACACTCGTATATCTATACATATCAAACTTTTAGTCATCACTTATGGATGTTGATGGGTGCATATTCCAGTAGCTTGGACCTTAAAGCGAAAACAGCGAAAACAAACACCACAAGGTTTAATTTCATAGGCGAACGGGAAAGTGCAATAGTTTCCCATGCCCATACTTGCATAGAGAATTACCATCGCTGGCATAAATGGTGAACAATATCACGGCATCGTTGAAGTGGCTTCATGGGTTCGCCAATGATCAACAAACGCCCCATTGGAATTCTAATTTTGGTAATTCTTCGAGTTAGGGATGAGTTTGGTTCATCTTAGAACTTATTATGAAAAAAAGAGGAAGGAGAGAGAAAGGAGGGGGCTTATGAGAGATGGGTTTCTCTCTGAAATGGTCTCTCTCTCTACACTCCCTTTTTCATTCCATTCTGCTTTCTCTTTTTGAAATTTTCATAAGTCCCTTTAAAAATTATAATTTTTTTCTCTGATTCGTACAACTCTAATTTTGATACTTTTGCTCCTAAAATTCTTTCAACTCTCTCCCAAATCTCAATTTTCTCTCTCTAAAGTATTTTAACTCTCTTTCTATTACGGGGTTGTCTCTTTGAGTGATTGAGTTGTTATATGGTTGTGAGTTCATTTAAGTATTATAGTGCATTGCTTGATTGATTCTTTGTTGGGGAAATATCTCAATTTTCTCTCTCTAAAGTATTTTAACTCTCTTTATATTATGGGGTTGTCTCTTTGAGTGATTGAGTTGTTATATGGTTGTGAGTTCATTTAAGTATTGTAGTGCATTGCTTGATTGATCCTTTGTTGGGGAAATTCTATATAGCTATGGCTACTATCTTCTATTGCAGTGATGGCAATTGTAGCCTTAATGCTAATAGATTTAGATGTTAGGATGCATGGGTTTAGAGAGAAAGTAGAGAGAAGGAAGAGAGATTAGGAAGAAGAAGATGGTGGTGGTAAGTTAAATGTTAAGCCAGAAGTTGTGGAGGAGGCAATGCCATCAAAGGAGTAAGTGGAGAAAGAAAGTAGGAGGAAGAAGGTGATGGTGGTCCTATGATGTTATGAAGGAGGCCGTACAATGAATCGTGAGGTGAATGATTATGACTTTTTGCCAGTGTTATCAGAAAACGCTAATACCCTAACGAATTTTGTTTTGGAATGCTCGTTCCGAAACATGGTACATTTTCGTTCCAAAATAGCGAATTTAGTGATCCAAAGCAATCTCAAAATTTTTTCCCCTTGAAAACTTTTCCTTAGGAGGGAAAACAATTCAAATACAATGAACTAAAATTTAGTGTGTTGAGTTTTGGCATGACAAAATGTAAAACAAATGGGCCATGATGCTACTAGAATTGTAGTTTTTCATGATTAATTTGAATAACAGTAAATTATATTTCATTGGATGTCTAATTATTAAAAGAAAATTACTCTCACATTTAGAAGTACCTGATATTCTAATAGTATAATCTACACAAGCCTACCTCTATTGCACCACATTTTAGAGCATGTGGTGTATCATGTTCCTGTTCCTCCTACCGGAATGATCCATGTTTTAGGAAACATTGCTTTTCACAGTAAAGTTGTGTAAGATATAGTTGCATAGAGAGCATGATGCTTGACAGACGTTAACGACCCACAAAAGATGCCAACAGCAGTGGAGGTTTCTGCCTATTTTGGAAGAGAAAGCGTGGGCCACTGCTCCTTTGCAAAACCTCTAGGGCTGCCTGTGATTTTTACTCAGTATCTAAAATAGAGAGAAGGTGAGGGGTTTACAGAATTGTATGTTTCAGCTATAAAGCCCTTGAAGCTTACTTTGCAGGGGAAAAAAAGCATCAAGTAGAAAGGGCATTTTTCTTCTGTTTGCATGGCTTTTTCTTCTGTTTGCAGGCCATGCAAATTATTGACTTGCACGAATCACTACTAAACTGCAAGTTGTGTGGTTCCCTTTTGGTCCCATAGATTCATTGACAATCATTAGAATATAAGATATGAAAGCAATTTTCATCAGAGAGTCAAATTGGTTTTTATAAGATTTGAATCACAAATTGGGGACCCACATTCTTGTAACATAGTGTTCTGCTTGAGTTGTTTCTGGCTTCTCGTATTCCTAGTCAATATTATAAGGAAGCCATTTGGCTACTTGAATCTTTTTTGATACTTTATGTGACTTCATTGTATACTATATTAACGTTGGATTCATCATTATCACTTCAGCAAAACTGGTTGGGGTAGTAGAGAATTTTTCCATCTGCCTATAGTTTTGAGGCTACTGCTACATTTTGTTCAGGTGAGGTTTGTAATTTATAAGGACTGTCTTCCCCTACCTGAGAGTGCTTTCAGACGTGCTATAAAGGATAACTATCAGGGCTCCAAATTTAAACAAGAACTCAGTGACCGGCAAGTGAGTACAGTTTCATTATCTTAATTGGCTGGCTCATGTCACGTTATTTATTCTCAATAAATTTTCTATTAAATGCAGGTGAGGGAATTATTATTATTGTTTCGTCCATGTGTTGCATCAACAGCTGCACCTGTGGCTCCAATGCCACAGGTAGCCCTGTCACGGGCAATACTGCCTTCAGCTTTGGATGATCGGTTCCACCCCTTAGTGAGGCTGCCTCCTCCAGAGGATCCACATCTAGCTGGAATGCAACATGGTCGTGCAGCACCGATGATGGAGCCTCATCCTGTGCAACACAGGGTGTTGACCTCACGACAAGAATTTTATGGAACTGAGGCAACCATGGACCGTGTCTATCCAGCTTTGGAGCATCAAAGTCTGCCAGCTCTGAATGACCCATATTACTTTGCAGAAAATCGACGGTCAGACATTGCTGAAGATACTGCCCAGATTGTGCAGGACCAATATCCCAGGTAATTTAATTTTGAATTTTCGTGGACAATCCTGATTTGGTATCTTGCCGCTCCTAAGCCCGGAACTTAAGGGAATTTATGTAACCTGAGACACATTATTGTTCAATGATTCATGTCAAGTTTTGGTTTCTTGGTTGGCCTTGGATATAAAACCCAATAGTTGTATTATGGCACATCAATACACACATAGTTCCCCATTAGACCAAAACCTGTTTTAGTTGTAGTTGTTTGGTATTTGTATCTTTATGACTTTTTCTCGTCTTTTGCATTCTTCAGGAAGATTTAGAAAAATTCATTAGAGAAAAGCAAGAAAAGCTAAAGTAACTTTAGGTCTGAATTTTGGAATTTTTTGAGTTTTTTATTGCTTTCTGTGAGATATGCTACCATGATTTGCTTCTCGTGGCAGCAAGAGTACTTTGCCGATGCCGTGAATTTTGCCAAACAAAGCTTTATTCTTATTGATGTTGTCAATGATTGGCATCTCGTGCCAGGGGGTGGTTTTTCACCCCAACACCATCAAGGTAGCAAATTCATTATCTATTAGCACACTTCGGTGAAGGATGTCAAAGGTTGTGTATAACCCACACTCCACCAAAACCCCACCTACAACACCCCCCCCCCCCCCCCCCCCCCCCCCCCCCCCCCCCCCCCCCCCCCCCCCCCCCCCAAAAAAAAAAAAGAGAGAGAAAAATGACCGGGAAAAAAAAAAGAAAGAAAAAGGAAAACCAAAGAAAAAAAAAGTATCCCTATTTAGCTAAACTAGTCTGTCAAAGATTTAACTTTTTCTTTGATTTTCAGATGCCCTCTCCTTGATGAAATTGCATATTTCACTTCATAGAAAGAAACTGAAGCCTATTATGATCCCCTTGAATTGCTGTTATCACAGGTATAGGGCTGTGCAGGAGATGGCGCCTCGTGACCGACTTATTTTTTCGGAGAGGCATTATACTCAATTTCCTTTGCAGAGGGTGGGAGAATTTGATCTACACCAGGACAATGTTGCCGGATACTACAACTCCTACCCAACACCTCATGGTCAACCACTTACGAATCCTCATGACCTGACATCCGGAAGGCCTGGGCTGGCTGCGAGGAACACTCCTATCTCCTATTATTCCTTTGCAGGGGCCACACAGTTGTATCGTTAACCTCCTCATGCTTCATTGTTCTTGCTAGATGTCAAATTGTTCTACAGATAAAACAATAGTCATTGGGGAGTTCTTTCTGGCTTTTAGGAATTCGCTGTTCTTATAATAGATTTTCACCTCCATTGTAGAGTTGGAGTTGAATTAGAATTGCACACTGCTGCAGCAATTGCAATATTGGAAAGGACCAGGGTGATTGTATTTGAAAAAATTTGTGCTGGGTTGATTTTGCAATTCTATTCAAAATGAAGAGGAAAAATCTGCTTTTACTATGTGATATTCCATCTAAAGATACGCTGTTGATGACCATATGGGACTAAATAATGTTTGAATTAATCCAGCCCAGTGTGTAGCTGAGAAAATATTCAATGACTCCATCATTTCATTGATCTGATATCATGGGTTAATGAAACAAATTCATATGAAGATGTTAAAAGTCTTCAATTTATATGAAGATGTTAAAGTCTTCATCGGTAGGAATGTACATTAGTTGTGGAAATGTTTGGATCAAAATAGGGCTGTGTTCAAGTTTGACTCGTATTCGGCTTGTTAAAATCTTGTTTGAGGTAGGCTTGTTATGCAAATAAACTAATTTGGAATACCTTTTGAAGCTCTTTAGTTTTCTTAGCTTTGTTTGAATTCGGTTTGATAAGTTCGTTAAAAAAACTAAGCTATTCGAGTTTAGCTCATTATTGGTTTAATTATAGTGTTTTTACTTAAATAAGTGAAACTTGAACAAATTTTTGAAGCTTATTAAATTTTCAAACAAACTTGAATAACGTACAGCTACAATTTTAGGTGACTAAAATAAATACTTATTTATTTGATGTGATTTAATTAACTTGTGATACCATGTTGCTGTATTGAATATTTTCTCCTGCCTAGCCCTTCATGCACGTCTATTTTGGGCCACCAACCCTAAGTGGTTGACTTCATGACCTTGGTGCTTGTTGACTCCGTGACTGATGTTGAGTAAACTCTGATTACTTTTACCCAAAGGCTAGAAATCCTAATTAAAAATCTCAATCTGGTTCCCACAATGCCATGGAATTGTTCACCTTTGTGCTACTTTTTATCTGAATCATGAAAAAGGAGATTTATTTGCATGAAGATGGGATTTGATTGATACAATTGGAGTTGGGGATGATTTCAATCCAAAGCTAACACAGTGGGCTGCACCAATTTGCTTTATGCCACAAGCAAATGCTTTTGATTGATATGCCTGATTAAGAAATAAGGCATTACTCAATATTGCTTTTGCATGTTGGAATGGATAATCATCTCCTGTTGCTACTCGGATACGTGTTCACTCCTAGTTTTTTCACACTCATCGATAAATGTCATGTGCACCTAATACAACTAGTGATGGCAATGGACCGGAAAATCTAAAGATCCGACCGAACTCTTTCCGTTTGAAGAGGATATGGATAATTTAAAATAGGAATGAAGGTGTTAAACTAAATCTGTGCAGATATAGAGGCGGGAATAGACCTAGGTTTTCTCCCGTCCCATCTCACCCCCGTCCAACTCTACCTGTTAGGAGGAGAGGATGTGTTTGTACCTTTATATAAAAAATTACCCCTTGAATATTTTAACTTGTACTTTAAGTTTTGAGTTTTTAATTTTGTTGTTAATCTCTTAAGTTAAATATGAAATCAATTCATGTTGAAGGTGTTATGAGAGAGATAAGAGCTTTTAAAATAAGAATTTTTTGGTTAGATGATTAATTTGGGAATAAGAGCTTTAAATTGGACTTGATGAGTGTAGGATGGGTGTGGGAGCTGGAGTGGATAGAGGTTTGTACCCATAAGACGGGAATAAATTTTCAAAAAAAATCTCTGTATAGGTATGGAGGCGGGAATGGATATAAATTTTGTAGGTAGACGCAGGGATGAAGCTGCAATCCTTCACCCCCGCCCTAGTCTACTGCCATCCCTAGATACAACAATAGTTAAGAGAAGTCAACGAAGAACATGATTCATGGACACATGAATACATTAATAATTATAAGAATCGATGTAGAAAGCAGTTTCCTCTCTAAGTTGGAATCTATATTTTTTTTAGTATATTGGAGGGTTAAAGTCTTAAAAAGGTGAGAGAGTTTAGTACATTGAAGGGTTAAAGTCTTGGAGATGTGAGAGAGTGAATTGAATTCATGATCTCATAGCATGAGTGTGAGTGTCATTATCACTAGACTAATATGAGAAGCGAGTCAATACTACTAGGCTCACCCTACTCCTCAGAATGGGGTCTACTACATTGGAGCCTTTCCATGTCTATGCCTTAACTGTCTTTATGACTGGTTTGATTGGAGAGAGAGAGAAAGAGAGAGAGATGGATGGATCATACAAATTGATAATTATTTGTGTTAGAGGGTGGGAGAATCATGTGCAGGAATTCAACTCATTTGAGTTTGAAGACCATGTGAACACCCTAATTTAAAAGCTAAATTTGTTTTATTTTTAATAACTTTTAACGCGTTAAAAACTCTTTATAATTTTTTTGTTACAGAGTGTTCGATAAAAATGTATAGATCTTCACGATACTCTCTTAAGCTAATAAAAGGCTACTATCTACACAAATCATATAAACTTAACGCTTTGTATGAATAATGACTAGATATAAGTATCAAATTTAAAACTTTATGTTCGAATACTGGATCACCTCTTGTGGTTATACGATTTTTTCTACTTGTCAAGCCAATCATGAGTGACCCCAGCCAAAGAAAGGGGGAAACTGAGCATGCCATTATGTTTATATGTATCTATAATTATTATCTCTAAGAAAGTATTAAACCAATCAAATCACTTCAGCTACTACTCGTTATTGTATAACAACCCAATTTCCTCCACATTGAAATAATTTTACACAATGTCAAATTTTGTTTGCATCCAAACATCACCTTAAATGTTATAAAAGTGATGTTTCCTAAAAAGTTCACATCCTTCTTCAAGAATCTAAAGTTGTGTGATTATTATTGTGGGACCAGAAGATATTAGTCCAGACCATATAATAAAAATCTATATCATGTCCTGATACTTCACTATTAAATTCAATTAACGATGGTTGAGTGTTTTTGTACTATTATCAGGTGATCAAACACCCAATAGGGTTAACACATCTGAATAAAATAAAGACATACATTATTATAACGATATATACTTTTCGAAGACATCGCCATGTGATGCAGTTGATGTTTCCACCAATACCCCTTGGAAGTCAGGATTGTTTGAAACTTTTAGTCCTTCACCAACCTCCCCGTTTTGGACGGGTTGTTTGGTGTTTGTAGACTGTGGTTGATTCCATGTGTTGTGGGTATTCTTTTGTCTTCGTTAAAGAAAGACGAAGTCTTTAGCGTGTGCTTTACAGATATGTTTCGCATCAGTCTGTTAAGTATTCTTACTTCTGTATTTTTTTCACCAACCTTTTCATTTTTGATGAGTTGTTTAGTGTTTGTGGCTTCGTACCCGGATTGTATGTGGTTGTCTCCCTATGTTGTTCGTGTTGTCTTGCCTTCCCTCAAAAATTAGATATGTGTACATAACTTAAGCAAAGTTATATTTTTGTAGTATTTTGGAAAGCTGAATACCAATGATTCTAAACATTATTTTAGGTCCAAAATGCCAAAGCTCCTTTTCTTTTGAAAAATATTAATGTTCCAGAAAATTTGGTTAAAAAATTACCATTAGAATGATATGACGATGATATTATTTGTAATTAAGAGTCATCATATTTGATATTTTGTTTTAAAATAAAATATTTTTATTCAACTAAATTATTTTGTACAAAAATTATGTATGAAATTTTCAATTGTATACCATTACCCTTCTTTTTTTTCTTCTGTTCACAAATATCAGTTATAGTTCTTCTTAGGATAGTCTAAGGGTAGTAATAATTATACCATAGTTGATTTATATATTTATTTTAACCTTTAAGTGGAAAACGAATATAAATGTGGAGTAGTTTCCATCATTTTGGAGAAAAATAAACTATAAACAATAGTATCCTGTTAAATTTTATAGTAACAGAATGTATATTAAAGGCTTTCTAATATTATTTTCAAAATGCACTTTCCTTTTTTTTTTTTTTTCTTTCTTTCCTTGTTTTTGTACTAGACGGGATTCAGGCCAGTTTGTGCATACTTCGACTAATCATGGGATTCATGTAGTCTCTCTGTCCCACAAAAAATAGATAATTACCAGGCCAAGAGTCAAACCCCTTTTCTTGAAAACTAAAAATGAAGCTCGATTTGTCTATCATTGCGTGACACATTTTGAAACTTAAAATTGTTGGTAGCTGAAATTAGGGGTAATTATACTTTATCTATTATAGTTTGAGCGAAAATCAGATTACTTTGCTATGGTTTAAAAATAAATACATAACTACTTTATAATTTGGACTTATCTACAAAATGGATGAAATTGTGACAAATTCGGTGAAATAAAACAAATGCCCCTACGAAATATAACCCTTTTCGATGATATAAAAAGATAAAGTCGTCTTTTTAATGTTTAATTTTAGAGAGTTGAAGTCACAAAAATATCTCTATGAGTGAATTGCCGTTAATTATAATAATTTTAATTCATTTTATGGTTAAATTTCAAATCACAGGGATTATGTGTTGGCTTTTAAACTAAATAGGGTACATGTGATTTTTGTTCAAATTACATAGAATAAAGTGTAACTACCTTTTAAGATAATAATTTTTTAATGTAATTGAAAAATATATCAACCAAGAGAAAAGGAAATACAAGAAAACAAAGTGGTAATTAAAAAAAAAGTGAGAAGGGGCCAATGTTTTTGAAAAATCAGCAAATTAATGGGCATTTTGGTCCTACCAGTGTCCAATAGTCAAGTAAATAAAATAGAGGCGTTATTGGACACAAATTTGAATTTTAATACTAATCTCCAAGTCATCAAGGGCATTGAAACTCCCCTTGGTGAGGGTGACCGTAGGGACCACCACTGCACACGCCACTCACCAATAATATTTAGCCACAACTACCGTTAGAGTGCCCTCAGGGACTCCACGGTAATTTAGTTGTCCCTCTTCGGATGAACATTTTGACAGAAACGCCCTCATGTGTCAACGTGTCGTGCAGAGGTCAAATCAGTGCACATAAAAAATGAACTACTTCCCATTGCTTAAAAAACCTTGTTCTCTGATGTGAAGGCAGCATTGCCAGACAAGTGGGCCATGGTGTGTCTCTCTCTTTCTCATTAATCATCACATATTACGTTTACTTCACATTTTCCATACATTCATTCAGTGCCAATCTCTACGAAGGACTTGGGCGGCGGAAATGGGCAATTGCTGCTCCGACGTCGCCGGCGGACGGGCGGCGGTTGGTGGCGCCGCTCCTTCTCAAAGTAATCCAGCTGACGGCCCCAACGACGCCGTCGATTACTTCCTCACCTCTCGCGGCTACCGCGGTCTGTTCTCTCAGATCGAGGTTCGTCGTTCGTTCAACTTTTCTTCATTTTTTTTTTACATTTTCTTTCCTCATGGAACTGTACGAATATATATGTGATTATATGTACATGTATACATGGATTTATGTGGGGCTTGTGAGTTTCTTGAGGATTCTTGTTAGCATTTCAATTTTCAATATGTTTGAATAGAACTGTTAGAATTGAAGCTAATAGCTCTTTTGCAAGTACAATGGAAGCACTAGTAGTTGGATTTCGATCGTATCGTAAGTATACGAGTGAGATCTTGGGGATTTGGAATTGATGCTGAAACGCAATAAATTTTTTTATTGCTATTGAAAGCAAAATTTACTTGAATTTCACCTGAACATGCAGTATAATTACTTTAAAAAAATGCTAGGGGGGCGGCTATGTAATTGTTTGCTGGATGAACTATAGCTTGGGTGATTAAGCAGAGAGAGGAAATTTCCCGTCCATATACTTGAAGAAGCTTTATCAAAGGATGCAGGTGCTAGAGCCTATAAGATTTAAGGGAGTATTCTCTTGTATAAGAAGACAATTTAGATTGATAGCCATTATGCACTGTTTGGAAATTGAAGTGAAATCAGAGTAATAAATTTTGCTTCATCTCAGAGTGGCGGAAAATTTTCCATTTCACTGCATACAATCCATTGACTTCAAATCCCTATCTCTTCACTGGACAAAGTTGTTCAATTAAGTTGCAACGAAACACAAACCTGTGGTATGGCTGATCTTGTTCATAGTTGGAGGGGCGCAGAGTTGCGGAAAAGGGGAAGAAGTCCTGGAGTTTAGCTTCTTTTATTTTGGAGCGGCTCAAAGAGATGTGGAGTGGAGGAGCCTATACAAGTTAAAAACTAGATTATTGAGCATCTTTTAAGTTAAGTCACGAGGAGTATTAAGCCGTCCCTTGAGCAGTTCTTCGACTTTGTCAAGTCTTTTGTTATGTGAGGCATTGTATAAGCCAGCTTTGTGTTGGGTGTAGCCTGTTTTTATCTTTTGTAATGGTGGCTTCACATTTGTCCCTTTTATAATGAAACCTCTTACTCAAAAAAAGAAAAAGAGAAAGGGAAACCCTGTGTCCACAATACATCATATATTGACGACACAGCTACTGCTTTCAAGCAAAAAATAGGATAACTGAAAGAAAGAAGACTTAGTAAATTACCTGAGATTCGCCTGAAATAACATAAAAAAACGATGAGAAAAGGAAGAAGGAAAGAAGAAGAAGATAGTGGAAGGGAATGAAACTTCCTTTCCAACTTGTCCATCTCAGCATCCTCAATTTGCCTGCTCCAATTTTGTTGACTTGTACTGGCATTTCTTGACTGCTTAGTAGTTTTTATCATAAAAAATGGTCAACCTTGTATCCATTGATTCCAAAATTTTTATATTTGTTTTATGACCAGAAAATTCTTCCTAATCACTTTTTTCTTTTATCAGCCTGACAATTTCACTCTCCCTCTCCTTCCTCTTCTGATAGGTCAATCCAAAAATGGGTGGTCAAGTCCTACTCATCATAAAAGTAGTGATTTTAAACCGTACTCTACCGTTATGATTTAGGATTAATCTAATCACAATTATAATATAGCACCAAGAAACAAAATATGCCACTGCTTCTCTTTTAGAATGTTGGGAAGTTCATCTGTAATTAGTGGTGAAAGATAGAGCTATGTTTTGACCCTGACATAAGCCTACTGCATTCCTTCTGTTTTATTGGTGGTTATCTTTCCATCATACTTGCACTTGATAACCTAAGTATATTACATAGATACCACATTCTGTTTAAATCCCACCTCATTCTCTCTTGAGGACCTCATGATACCCTCTTCGTTTCCTTAGTTGATAAATGTCATATGTAGGTATTTCATCTTCAAACCTCTTATTTAGTTGCTTAAGCAACGAAATAGCTCTATGGAGGATCTTCTGGACATGAACAGGTGTAACTTCATATATAATCTTATAAAACACCTTCTGCTTGATCTCCAAAATTTACAGTATGAGATATCTTTTTAATTTACAGGTGGAAGTGTTCCTCCTCCATTGATTTGGTACTGCTGTGTTCACAGTTGCATTGAACTATTATTTCACCTCGTTACATTAGCGTTGCTCATTCAATTTCAAGCCTTAAGGGTGTTCCTTTTGTTAAATTTTTTTAAAAAATCCGTAGTTAACCTCATCCAACAATAAAAATGGTATCGTAATTTAAAGGTGCTCCCCTTTTTAAAATTAAAAATATCTGTGTGCAATAAAAAATTAGATTATCCTGTGTCTAATGAAGATTAACATATCAAATTGGCAGCATCGCTAGCCATACGAAACAAGATATTGATGGACATTAGGAAGTGTTTTCTGGTTGAAAACATGTTGGGTGGCCAGTTGCACTTAAGCTGTTATAGAATTTCTGAAATAAATATGACAAGCTAATTGTGAACTATATGAAACAACTCAATAGAGTAGGCTAAACATTCTATAAATAATGAAAAATTGCTTTCTTTATAATGTATTTTGATTTCTGTGTATTATATGTAAAGTTGTTTTCCACAGATAGGTCATCTTAGTGATTTATTTCAACTCAATAATAGAATTAAAGAAATCCATGCATTTACAAATATAGAGATGGGCTTGCAATTGTTTTTTGTGAGGTGGTTGTTGTGGACAAATGGCAGGATACAACAATATTGAAGTGGATGCTTTTTGAGGGAATGCTTGGAGAGCCAATTGATATTTTTTTCCACAAGCTTGTACTACCAGATTTTTAAATTCAGTCAAGCTAAGGTCAGTTCAAGCTTTGGCCAAATTTTAGAACCATAGGCCACAGCTGATCACAACCTAAAGCCATTAGTATAAACTTAATGTATTACAATTTACATTTAGTGGGAAATTGGAGTTTAGGCTGACAATGCTTATGTTTCATGTATGTCCTTGAAAAAGAACATAAGCCTACTGTCTTATAGTTGATGGAGTAGTTTTCTCCTTTGAGTGAGCTACTACATTTTTACATTATATATGCCACTGTTATTTACCTTCATCAACTTTATATACTTAGGCCAGTCCAAGATTGGCCCAACTTAACTTTGGGCAAAAAATCTAACCCCAATTTCACCTTCTTCTGAACTAGGAGTGCTCATGTCAACAGAGTTTTGGGTTAGATGGGTTGGATTTTTTCAGTTGGTAACCAATTTGCATCACTACTTTTCTTTTGTATGTATAGAATTTGTGATCTAATATAATAGAAAATGTATTGAGGTTGTTAATTAAATTGTTATGTTTAATATGCCCTCTGCATATGTCAAATTTGACTTTTTATCCACAAATTTGTGCAGTTATCATTATCTGCTTCAAACTTGCGTGATCGGGATGTGCTTTCCAAGGTTTGTTGTTCAGTTTTTAAGAATAAGGACTTTTCGTTGCATTTTTGTATTGTCATTTGTTTTGTTATTATTTATATTATATGGGGGACGCGGCAAAACTATTGTTGAGAGGCATGTCAACATGGTGTCCTTGTTGACTCGCCCATATGCCTCTGTCCTTTTGATATTATGTTCTGATTGGAAGAAAACAATAATTATTTTGGTACATGATGCACTGAATCATTGCTCAAAAGATGATTTTCATGAAAAGACATGCATGTTCAGGTGAGAGACCCACAAACACTAAAGTTCTTATGGTTCCCTCGAATTTGTTTATATTTTAAATTAAACACCCCAACTATTATGCTTTTTATATTTGTGTTTGAATTAGCAAGAAATTTACTAGTATACCCTAGCAAAAATAATATGCAAAATTACAAATTTCCAATAAAAATTACGTAAGGGATTTACAAAGAACATCATAAATGTATATAAATCTACATATGCATGGCCCTGTCCCGGTGTCCTGATTTTTTGGCTTGCTATGTTAGACTCTTTGAAACTGTGTTGACACTCAACGTTCGTTTTCGTATCCACCAATAATAGGGTTACTGACATTCATATAGCTCTTATTCCTGACAATTTCAGACGTTTGGCAATTCCAGCTTCATGGCATCCTGATATTAACCTACATTCTTTGTTTGATCTCTTTTATTCTTTTGTGAAATGTTATGCCCCCCAATGTAGTCCTTGATTTGAATGTGATCTAAACCTTTAACTCTTTGTTTACCATTGAAATATGAATTGTTTTACCATCATTCTATCTTTACACTGTACACAATACTTTCATAACAACATCTGTTTTCGCAGAAGAGATTCCCAAAATATTTATAAAAGTGTTTACCCTATGATCCATGTGCATGACTTGTGGGGTTAGGTGGCTTGGCAACTGGAGTTGAGAGTTCATCAAGGTGCTTGTCCCACTTTCCCTTGATGGACTTGCACCTTAACCGGTCTTAGAAAGAGAGAGAAATCTCCGATTTAAAACAACTCTAACCATGACAGATATATGCTGTGTTTCATACCTTTTTGTATCTTAGGAGCACACCCCATTAAATTTGTAACTTAAGAATTCTGACTCGATTAAAAAATGGGATTATGCCACTAACGGAGTGTCAGACTAGGCAGAGTTAGCTACTTGTCCCTCGACCACGTGCCCTCATCATGTGTGGTGAGCTGGCCTCTATGGTCTGGCGACTCTGGCCCCTCTATAATAGTGAGCCTCCTTCTCCTTTGTCTTCAAGCATTCTCCTTAGCTTGGAGACTTTGCCAGACCTCTATCACAGCCCACTTCTATCTTTTCCTCTCTCCCTCAGGCCACCTTCGGTGGTCCAATGCCTACTTTGTGTCTGCCATACTTCCCAAAAGGCTTCTACAACCATCCTACTCGCTTTTAACCGTCTATACTTAGATATGATCTCTATAGAATTATTCACAAGTGATGATCTTAGCTATTTGCTAAACGTATATGTCAAGTGCTACTAAGTGGAGGATGTGAAATGTGAACCGTGTAGGATGGAAGGGAAATGTTTTGTCCCTATAGGCATATTATGAGATGAAACATAGCATTTTCAACTTAGAATGCTAAATTTGGAGATCTTTATTATTTGAAGTATATAGTCTCTGTGTCTTTAGCAAGTGCATCATAGCACCTAAGAAATAGTGTTCTTTTTTTGTTGTTGTTTTAAACTCCTCTGCTTGGGACAATTACAGTGCTAGTGAGAAAAAGTAAGACTTGAGCCTTCTGTGCAATTGCAGTATGATTCTCATCCTTGGGAAGGAGAAATTCCCTCGAAAAATTGAGGGTTTAGATGTTGAATCTATAGTTATTGATTCCGTACCGTAATGGCTTGTACTGGCTGGTACATACCATTTTTAAAGAAAAGCGGTACACAGGTGATTAAGTTCCGTTCCGTGAAAGATTCCAGAGTTTTCCAGCATTTCCCGCCGTTTCTCACCATCTCAATGCGTTCCAATGTACCGGATTGTCCCGGCAGTACAAAAGCCAGCCTAGTATTCATTGCTTCTGAATTGATCTGACCGTCCAGCAGTACAAAAGCCAAAGCATAGCATTTAATTCATCTGAATCTCCCTTTGTGATGACGGAAAGGGACAATTTGTCAATCTATATTTTTATATATATTATATAAACATAAAAAGTCATCATACTGACATGTTTATATATAAATATATATGTCTATAATTATTTTATCCTAACTGATCTCTATTATTTAATTCCTTTTTTTTTTAATGTTTTTGTTCATAAATAATGCAAATATAGTCCTTCTTGTTTTGATAAAACTTATGAATTTTGTTTTTTACTATAGAAAATTAGATATATATGTATATATATCTCAAAGCGGTTTATTGATCATTAATTATTGATATATTTGTACTAAATGGTTTAGCATTAAGAAACATTTTGATATAAGTAACGTGGTATTATACACATTAAATTTTATAAATACATGTACATATTTTTATAAATATACGATATTATAACGGTAAACCCAAAACGGTACACCGAAATGCTCCGATCCTGGTACATACCTTACCAATGACAAAAATGGTACACTAACCGGTACGGGTTTAACAACTATGGTTGAATCATGAAGTTTCTTTATTTGATTCATCCATTGATCTAAATTCACATAGAAAAGTAATTAACCTTCGTTGGTGAAGACCAAAAGCGGGTTTGATGACATTGATATTAGATCAGTACCAATTACTAACAGAAAAGTAATCTGGAGTTGATTTTTAGCCAGTATTGTTTCTAAATTTGAACTTGAGGACTTGATGCGAGCCATAAGATTGCAGTTCTTGTCAAGACTCAAGAGTGCTCTGCCTACTTAAAAAATGGTTGAATTTGTTATCTCCCGATATGTGCAAGTTTCTGCTATATTATGATTATTGACGCTGTTTTAGCCTCAAATATGATGTCAAATAAAGAACCAGGAGGTTTTCTGGCCATGGGGTTTCCAATTTATGCCAGTGAAACATTGACCTCCATGCATGCTTGAAAGCACTAGGTTTGTTTCACCTGATTCCTGCATGTTTCCAGTCTCTTCTGTCCTGAAAATACAAAGAGGTGAAGGATACCTCTGCCTAAAAATTTAATGAGAAGAGAAGGAGGAAGACAAAAACTGTAGTAAATTAACTCCTAAAAGCTTTCCAAGATGTTACCTGCCCTCTAAGTGAGGCTATTTTGCTTCATGATGGTCCAATATTTGAATCCTATGAATGAATAGGACATTATGTTAAAAGTTTTCTTGGCTCATCAAATAGTTTCAAGAGGCAGCTAAGCCACTTATGGCCATGGAATGACATTCTAGCAATCCTGTTCCACAAGAAGGTTGGACATACTTTGATCCTTGTGCTCCTCAAACCCCATAAGCAACTCATAGAACTCTGCTTTGGCAGAGTGTCCGAACCAATCTTGTTTTAACAAGGCAAAAAGAGTGTTCTCGTTGATCTTTGCAAGTGAAAGTTAAGCCCGTTTGATCTGGATTGCATTGGGAAATATTATGTTCGTCTTGATAACTCAAACATGAAGGGTTTCAAACTGGCAACAAGGAGTGGCTAGATGTATAGGATGAGGGCACTGTCAACCCTTCTGTTAGTGATCGAGTCCAAAGCTCCTTTGAAGGGGGAAGAAATCATAGCCCTAAAGAAGAAAGAACTTTGTCTCCATTCCTTATTTATGTAGAATGGCCATAAGTGTTCACCAAGTCCTTTGTTTTTTCTTCCTAAATGCTAAATGATGGCTAATACCAAATCACTGTAGCATGTTTCCCCGTCTTATATGCTTGGGAAAGTAGGACAAAGAAATAGAATTAATATTTCCTGTAGAGGCCAAACTGATATCTGCCTCTCTGAACAATGAAGATGATTGAAAAAATGAGTCATTGGATAATATAAATTATATTTTACATTCCGCTGTTACTTTGCACATGCAGCAGAGATTAGGGATTAAAGCCTTGCACTCCCATTTTTCTCTATGGAGATACCCAGATTTTCACTACTTAAAATCCACAACTTAGCTTTTTAAATTGCCATTTCAACTTTTGCATCACAGTTGTTTGATGTACACGTGTCCTTTGAGAGAGAATTGGCCTGTCCCTGTTGAAATCAGAGTGGTTGAGTTGGAATATAAATTTTCACATGAATGCTGTACAGACATTTTATGCATTCCAATGGCTTCAACTGTGTCACAAGTTATGTGCAAACTAATTAAGTGATCCAACAGAATTTGTAAGTCAGGTCTGTTTTCTGATTGGCATCTGTACTTCATTCCCAAGTTGATTGAATAATCTGCACCTATTTAATATTGTTCATCATCTTATCCCAATGAGGATTGGGATTCATATGAGAAAAAAGGCATGAATGCTCTAACAGCCAACATAGAAACCCTGTGGTTATGTTTTTATATTGTTTTAAAAAAATTGCCATGTTATATCTATATCTATATACAATATAGAAAAGGAGGCAACTATCTCTGTGGTTGTGACAAGTGGCTCATTTTGAGTGGCTCTTAAATTATGATTAAAAATAGTTTTATTTCCAAAAATAAAAAAAAGATAAATACTTATTTTGGTTGACTCTTTAGTTCACTGTTCATGTATTTATTTTGAACTATAGTTCACTATGCTTAATTGGTTTATGTATTCTATGGTGTTTAGATGAATGAATATGATGCTTTAATTGTTCATGTATTTACTTTGAATTATGGTTCCTTGTACCTAATTAGTTTATGTATTCTATAATGTTTGTCTAGGTGAATGAATATGATGCTTTAATTTTTGTGATTATTTAGAAAAGTAGGCTACTATCACTATGGTTGCGACAAGTGGCTCATTTTGAGTGGCTCTTAAATTATAATTAAAAATTCTTTTATTTCCAAAAATAAAAAATAAAAAAGATAAATACTTATTTTGGTTGACTCTTTAGTTCACTGTTCATGTATTTACTTTGAAATTTGAACTATGGTTTACTGTGCTTAATTAGCTTATGTATTCTATGGTGTTTGTCTAGATGAATGAATATGGTGTTTTAATTGTTCATGTACTTACTTTGAATTATGCTTCACCGTACCTAATTAGTTTATGTATTCTATAGTGTTTGTCTAGGTGAATGGATATGATGCTTTAATTTTCGTGATTATTTATAGTTGGTATAAAATTCATGCCATTATACGTGTATTTATAAAATTCAAATGAAAAGAAACTTCATCATCTCCCAAGTCTTTTCAATTATTAATTATCTCATTATGTTAATAATTAATTTTTGGTTCTATATAAAAATACGTAAAATAAATGAGTACATTAATAATAAAAATAAAGGGTTAAATGATAACATAATCAAATTTTACAAAAGTAAAAGTATATCAATATACTCTTTTATTTACATGAATACATAATTAAATATAAATATTTATACTAATATATAATTAAATTACATAAATGGCTAGATGAATTAAACATAAAGGATTAGATCAATACAAAATTAAATTCCACAAGATATAGCCAAATATTTTTATTAAGTAACGTCATTACAACACTACAAAAAAATTATAAAGTTACTAAACAAAATAATAGAGCTAAAATTAACATACAAGTCCCGTGCATCGGCCATTGTTGTTGTGATTGCGACAAATGGCTCACTTTGATTGGCAATTTTATTCTTTTTTTCTAAAATTTACCTAAGCTCTATTCACTATGCAAACAACACTTATATAAAAATATGTAAAATTGCTACAGCAAAATAACAGATCTAAAAATTAAAGATAAATTTTGTGCATCGGCCATTGTCACTGATTGCAACAAGTGGCTTATTTTAAGTGGTGCTTTTTTAATATTTTGGTTTTTAATTTATCTAGGGTATATTCCCTATGCAAATTAAAAAGTAATTATCAAAAAATATTACTCCTTCAGAATTTTTAGAATTCATGGTAAAAAAAAGCATCCTCATTTAATAAGAATTCTAGAAGTCAAATTTAATAACAATTCTAAAAGTCAATTAAATATTTCTTAGTTTCCTCGACTATTACTTTAAATACATTCTTAAAAATTAAGATTATATTTACATTTAAAAGAATTTTAAAAGTCAATTCACTATTTTCTTAGTTTCTCGACTATTACTTTAAATACATGCATTTTTTTACTTAGGTATTCCGTATAAATTTTTATTATTTTTATAATACACAAAAAGAAATAGTTAGATATATAAGTATATAGGGTTAGTCAAATCAACAATAAATTTAATTAAATTATATAAAAATCTAAAAATCTGCCAAAAGTACTTATATTTAGGTTTTATTTAAAACTATTATTGTTAAATGTGGATCCAAACAAGTACTCCAAATCCCTGCATCGAACGGGCCTAAAACTAGTATCTTTAATAGTTGGATGCTCTTTTAGAAGCTCAGTTTCTTCTTGTAACTTTCTTTACAAGTTCCATATCTCTGCAAGCCTTCAACACATGAAAAATTAATTTCTTAAATTTCACTTTTAGTTATAGCAGTCTTATTATTGCTGTAGAAAAGTCTTATTAGGCTTTCTTTTTAACTTTTTCAGAGTGATCCTATGGCTGTTGTTTACACAAAAGGAAGAGATGGTGCACTTCAAGAGCTTGGCCGTACTGAAGTAGTGTTAAATTCATTGAATCCCAAGTGGATCAGAAAGCATAATGTTACCTATCATTTTGAGTTGCTGCAGACTTTGGTGTATGCTTTAGTGCTTCCATCTCTGCTTTTTACCAAATGAATACTTATGTTCTAAGTTTCATGCTCCTTGAGTAATTTAGCTTCTATCACAGGTTTCGTGTGTATGATGTTGACACTCAATTTAACAATCAAGATGTCAAGGTATAATTATATGATGGTATCTTTTCACACTTTTTATCATGTATTCTATGTTGAATATATATCTCTATCAGCAGTTGTTGAATTTGTTACTGAGATGTGTTAAATGATAGATGTTTGTTTTCACTTGGATGTAAAAATAATGGTATCTTTCCATCCATGGTTGAGGAAATTTTAATGCATATATCTAAAGTAGACTGCTAAATGAGTAGAAGTTACAGGAGATAACTCTCTTACTCTCAAACCAATCCAAACTTTACATGAGCTGGAGCTTATAAGAGTTATCATTAGAAAAAGTGAAACGATGTTTCCAGTGAAATAATAAGGCATTGTCAATTGATTTTTAGAATATAAGAAGACAACAGGGTAATTTGATTGAAGGACATCTGATCTTGTGAGATAAGGTTCTTCCAGAATTGGTTTTCGAGTGACCTAGAAATATGTAGATGTTTATGGTATAGAGTGTAGCATGTAATACATGTAGAGAGGTTATTTATGGGCTTCAAAAATATCAATGAGTTGCTGATTACATTAAAGAGATTATAGAGCAAACTCAACAAAGCTTTTGTCCCACATTTGGGGTTGGTTACATGAATCATGTTTTGTCATGTCTAGAGTTTGTTTGCTATTCTCTTTTGTTTTTCATCTTCCGCATAAGCTCAGCCCATTTTGTGCTTTATTGCCTAACCCTTTGCCTTGTGTACCTGGACATGCTATTGCATGCGCTCTGATATTCCACAACCTAATTATCTAATCCAATTTTCTCTGGTCTTGTTCCCAATTGATGCTACCTCAAACTTCTCGTGAATTTATTATTTTATGATTTTATTATCGATATAACTTGCTCAATTACTTGAAAACATGCCTATTTTTTTCTAATTAAGGATGTTTCCTGGAGTCAAATTCGAGATATGGGAATGAGTGCAGCTTTTATGCGCTAGGACCAAATTTGGCACAATTGAATTTAGTAAAATGGAATTGTTTACGGGGAGAATGCATATTTAGAAAGTATAAATGGTCCCATTTATTTGGAGCTTTGATACAGAGTGGTTTCATGGCTCTTAAATTTTACTTACACCCTCTGTTTTAATTAAAGACTCTGGCCACGTTGACAAACTCTTAAAAAAGTGTTAAAGGGGGCAATCTTGCTTCTGTTTTTCTTGCTTTCAACTTTTATGTTTTTTTTGGTTATAATAGGATGTTTTTGGTATCTCACTTATCAGATGCTTCCTTGTGTGCATGTGATCTATATATATATATATATTTTCATTCAAGTGCTGACAAGCAACAATTTTCAAATCTTTAAATTCATTTATGGCTTTCACTCATTCAGATGCTTAAACTGGACGAGCAGCAATTTCTTGGTGAGGCTACTTGTGCATTGTCTGAGGTATTGACCACACCTTTCACTCTTTGAGCCATTACAACCTTCATACTATTCTACTACTGGCACACGTGCACCTGCGTGCACAGCCCTGCGCGTGATGGACATGTTATTGGGATGTTAGGTCCTTAGGCTATTGTGGCACATGATTTGTTTATTGTCCATTTGATCAACATGCTTTCTGTTGCTATTTCTGATCTTATATTATATCATGTATGGAATTGGTGTGTTAAGATTGTGCTACTCATATGATCTATGGATCTCTTGTATTAATTTTGATCTTGACGTTATTGACCAACTAGGGTGTTAGACCTTACAGTTGTAATCTTTTTACCTTTGACAAGTAAACCTTACAGTTGTAATCTTTGTCCTACATATTAGATCTTATGGGTGTAATCTTTGTGCCTTTCTTGTGGTGGCAGTGGAGGGTTTGGGTATGATCCGCATACTGGGAGCCTATTTGTCAGCATAGGTCAGCACATGCAGTACTGATCGTCAGTCTTTCACTCTTTCTGATGCGATAAGCATCTGATTGTCATGTTTCCCTTCTTTATTTAACAACAATTCCATCCTTTTATATCCATATGTATGATTAGGGCTGAATTACATTGTCTGCTTTCACAATCCGACATAGTAGTCAGGAAAAACCGTCTCTATAATGTGAAAGGCTTTCACCCATGGAATAAAATGTCCACAATATATGTGAATATCTATTGACATACCCATATTTTCAAGATCTCGATGAATCGATATTATCCACAATAATTTACGCTATTTTATCGATTTCTCCAATTTGTCTGAGTTGATATTGATATTGTATGGTATATAGGTCAAGATATCCACGTTTTCAAAGTTGCAAAATGTTTTTTGTTATGGATATTTTATCCCTTCCTTTTACCTCAACTGTGCATTCATCATATTCTGTTAAAAAGTTGGGGCTTTAACTTTTACTCCTAAAATCCTCATTTCTTTTTGTGTAGATAGTCACCAAATCAAACAGGTCATTGACCTTAGATCTTGTACGTAAAGATGAATCTATCGGATCAAACCGTGACAGAAATTTTGGTGCACTCACTGTCCATGCTGAAGAATCTGTTAGCTCAAAGACTACAGCAGAGTTGATATTCAGGTGTTCAGATTTGGAATCCAGGGATCTGTTCTCAAGAAGTGTATGGACCTGTTAATATCACTTTCTCTTTTCTTTATTTGGGTTTACTTTTTTTTATTTCTTTCTTTTTTTGGATAATATGAAGAAATATTGGTTGTCTGTTGTTGCTTCTTGCAGGACCCTTTTCTAGTAATATCAAAAATTGTGGAGAGTGGGATCCCTATTCCAATTTGCAAAACTGAGGTTTTGAAAAATGATCTAAATCCGGCATGGAAACCAGTATTTCTGAATATTCAACAGGCTGGAAGCAAGGTAAAACAAAGTTTTCCTTGGGGTCTAGACTCTGCATTTACTGGACGAATTTTGCTGTCCTCTACCTTTTTTTTTTTAAGTTAGTCTGGCTGTTCCCCTACTTATCCCTCCTTTTGCAAATATTAAGTATGCTTTGATAATTTATATATGGTAACAACTGAACTTCAATTGTTCTTTCTAATTTAATGTTCGTATAATCTAGTAGGCCAATGTTACTTATCGAGTATGCATATCTTACTCTCTGTTAAGTTTGCACTCACGAGTGGAAAAGGGCAAGCTCTTCTTCATACATATTGGTCAATCAGGAAAGCTTGGGTTTAAACCAATAATTTTCCAGATTGACCATAATATGCTTTCTATGGGGAGAATATGTTTTTGAATATGGATCAAGGAAATCGTTACTCTTCATTCTTTGTCTAATGCTAGCTATTACACCAATGTTCTCTTGCTTAATTTATGCAGGACAGTCCATTGATTATAGAATGTTTTAATTTCAACAGCAATGGAAAACACGACTTAATTGGGTAAGGGTGACCATTTTTCCTTATCCTCTTTTCTTGATTCCAATGGACTGATACTAATTTTGCTTGTTTGTTCCGGATTATTCAGAAAAGTTCAAAAATCACTAGCAGACTTAGAAAAGCTTCATTCTGTTGGGCAGGGGGAACATTTATTCTTACCGTCTGCCATTGGACATAATCATCACAACAAGGTCCTAATAATATGAGCCAGGTGGATTTTCATAATAATTTTTTAAGTCTTTGCCTTTAATTAACTTGTTCTATAACATTGACGCAGGTCTTAAAGAGTCAGCTATTTGTGGATAAATTTTCTGAGAGCGTCCAACATACGCTCCTGGATTACTTGTCTGGTGGATACCAACTGAATTTCATGGTTGCCATTGATTTCACAGGTATTCATGTATGCAATTTCTGTCCCCATAATATATATGTTCAGATTTGTATCAGATGATTTCTGTTGCCATTGCCATACCCCATGGCCATGGATCAAGATTTGTCATTACTGAATGTGAGGGGTGTAATTATGACATACTTGTCTAGATCCCTGGCATTGACTAGGGTTCACGGCAAAAATATTACTTCTTCTGGCTTGATAGGTTATGTTGATAAGTAGATGTTACCCATTGATCCCATGCACTGACTTATGTCATTGTCTGTAAAAGTCTCGCTTGATGAAGCCTTATTCCAACCATTTCAGTTAGATATGTGATTCTTATTGTGACTTAAACCTTTATAGGGCCGTGTCTATGTTAATCATGGGCTATCAACACTTCTCTCATGATTGTTGGACTTCATTGCATGTAGTCAAGATCTCAACTTACTTTATACCCTCATATTCACTTTAATATCTTACAATTGCACTTGTTTTTATGTTAACCGATTCTTATCTTGCCCCTTAATTATCTTAATGTTATTGGTTATGCTTATCTTATCAGTTTTTCATTTCTTGATTTTCCCACTACTACTTTAATGCATGACTAGCCTTACTTTAAGAGGTTCTATTTTTAATTTTTCGTGGGCATGTAAGCACTTTAGAGGCATGATCGCTCCCAAAAAGAGTGATACTTAGCCACAAGTGCACGACCGCAATGTAATAATAATTTCTCGTAAGTATGAGGTTGATCCCACAAGAAAGATGGTTTACGTAAATAGGAAAACTTACCGTGGATAAAAAATCTTAGGAGAAATACTCCAATAAACAAAAATATGATTTTAGGTTGAGAAAAGATTTGTTATCTAATTTAAACTAAGAAATAAAGAAAAAGTCCTGGAGTCAATCGATCCAATCAATTGCGTCTCTTGAAATTTCGAAGGAGATAATTTAATAACTTAAATCCTTCTACTACGTCGTGAGTCTCGGATTCGGAAGATTTAGCGATAAAATCAAGAGTTCTTCAAAACTTCAACTTCTAGAATAAATCGGGTTGCTAGAATCAAGGACGAGTACCATCGATTCGTGTAGCGCATATACTGAATATAGATTTACGCATAAATGTTACCGAATATAATCAAACGTCCAGGTTTTCGAAGGTTTCTAGAACGAAGAAGAAGAAGAAAGAAAACCATAAAATTTAACTTTAAAACCAAAAACATGCCTCCTTCGCTCATTCAAGATTTTCAATTAATCTTCATAATTGATCCCCAGATGAAATCTAGCTACTCATCATAATCATAGATACGCAAAGTTGTATTGAAAATATATTGAAAGACTGAGTAATTTAATTATAGGAATTGAAAACTGAACGAAAACTATGAATAAACTACTCTAATATACTTCTAAAACTACTCCTAAAACCCTAGAAAAATGTCAACCCTAGAATATGGAATAATTATTCTAAAAATAACAACAATCCCAGCTTATATAAGCAATAGAATAATAGGAAATCCCGCTGCACCGTTCGAACGGCCTGGCCCACCGTTCGAACGGCCTGGCCCACCGTTTGAACCCATAATTGACCGTTCGAATGGTCTTTTAACGCTCTTTGGATGACTTTTATGCTCTCTGAATCTATCGAATGGTCTTCGAACCTGAATTCAACGTGACACCGTTTGACGTACCGTTCGAACGCTACTATGCACCGTTCGAACGCCCTTGAGGACCGTTTGAACGCCCTTCGAACGCCTATTCTGTTTCAGCGCGAATTAATCCCTTTTTAGCTAGGATTCCTGAAAATAAACACAAACCTAAGTTAGTACGAATTAGGATTAAAATTAACACAATTAAACATAATATAAAACTAACAATTAGCTAATTAAGACATGTAGATTGCACTTTTAGAGTACAATCAAGGCACTTTACCGCTTTGTATATTAGCCTACTGATTATATATGCAACTTCCTCTTTGGTCTCAGCTTATTGATGATTGATCTATGACAGTGAAAATTGATACCTCTTAATAAGTCATTGCATTGATTTTTACTAATTTTATTGGTTTTTCTTTGTATCGTTTTGTGTGCTTTTCATTCAATGGCATTCACTTAGTTCAGTATTTGGTTAGTATATACTTAGCATTTTCACTGCTTCTTTATCAGCTTCAAATGGAAATCCCCGACTACCTGATTCCTTGCATTATATAGACCCTTCTGGAAGGCCAAATGCATACCAGAGAGTAAGAGCCTGGTCTCTATGAATCATTTCTACTCTGTTGAAATGACTTATTTAATTGTGATTCTCTTCTTATCTGTTAAAAGGACCTACATAAATTGTGATCCATTAAATTCAGGCAATCTTAGAGGTTGGAGAGGTGTTGCATTTTTATGATTCAGACAAGCGCTTTGCTGCTTGGGGTTTTGGAGCCCGGCCAATTGATGGTCCAGTCTCTCATTGTTTTAACTTAAATGGAAGCAGCAATAATTTTGAGGTGAAAATTTCACATAATAATTCATTTTCACTAAATTGACAGTAGTCATGACTTGCCTTAATTCTTGTATGTTGAGCATTCCTATTTCTGGTCACAACAATCCCTTGCATTGAAGCTATTTGTTTCTTTTTCTACCAGGTTGAAGGAATCCAAGGAATTATGACGGCATATACAAGTGCGCTCTTTAATGTTTCACTTGCTGGGCCAACTCTTTTTGGACCTGTGATTAGCACTGCTGCACAGATAGCTGGCCAGTCTCTTGCAAATAATGAACAAAAGTACTTTGTTTTGTTAATAATCACGGTAAGAAGCAGATTTCAAATGTTTATACTAAAAAGGGGGAGTGGTAAAAAAAAAAAAAAAAAAGGGAAAGGGTGGATGGGGGGAATGTAAATCATATGTACTACCAATGTTTATTACTTTACCTCGAAAATCAATCTGTCCGCAATCCGATTTCCCTATATTTCAAACTGACTTTGTACAAACTTTTCAGGATGGAGTTATAACAGATCTCCAAGAAACAAAAGATGCCCTTGTGAACGCATCAGACCTACCATTGTCAATCCTTATTGTTGGAGTTGGAGGAGCAGACTTTAAAGAGATGGAGGTATCTCACTTTTATTCCCTTTACTCAAAAAGATGCCTGATTGGATGTGTGTCTCATCATCCTGTATAATTTGAGCCTCCTGTCTATCCAAAGGTTTTTAACTTCACTGCAATTTGACCGTTTTTGTGCAGATTTTAGATGCAGATAAAGGTGAGAGACTTGAAAGTTCAGCTGGACGTGTTGCATCACGCGATATAGTCCAGTTTGTTCCATTGCGAGATGTACAGAGTAAGCAGACTTTATTAATCTGACAAATCAACTCCTAGTGGAAAAGCTTCTGCAATTGATTTTTACTGCAAAGTTACTTTTCTTTTGACCTGCAGGTGGAGAAATCTCTATTGTTCAATCACTTCTAGCAGAATTACCTTCCCAATTTCTAACCTACATGCGAACCAGAGATATTCGCCCAAATACCTGATTATACAGACACCTGTATAGATCACAATTTGCTTTCTATTATTGGTTCTCATGCCAGATGAGTTCATCGTTGTTGAGTCTGGTGCTTTGCTGCCAAGGTTATTAAAATTGAGTTCATTGTTGACAAAATGAATTGAGTCCATGTTCTAGGCCAAATTCTGTAGGAAGCTTGCTGCAGCCAAAAAAATAAAACAACGTAATTGTTGTAGTTATGAGTTCTGGGTATATATGGTGCGCAAATAGCTTCAATTAGAAAGATCCAAGTACATGGAACAATGATAGGTCCACTTGTAGGGGGGGAAAAAAAGAAAAGAGGAGAAATGAAAATTTTGTGTAGTTAAAGTATTGCTTGCAAGGGTTGAAGTCTTAACCGGCTGATGGGTTTTGGTGAAGTATTATTGAAGGTTTTTCCTAACACCTGAAGTCAGCCACTCGCAAGAAAAGAACTCTCTCTTGGATGTGTGCTCTTGATTTGTATGGAAATATATGGCTGATTCCTTGAAGCAATATCAACTAGGAGCTGGATGGTATGTTGCTGTGTTGCGTGGTTTGGTGTTTTTTTTTTTTTTTTTTTTTTTTTTTTTTTTTTTATCTTTGCAGGTTTTAATGGTTGGGAATCGAGATACCCAGATACTGCCATGCTTGGTGTCTAGAGCTCCTGATACTCGTCTGTGCCGGTTGGCTGGAGTTTTGAGTTTTTACTGAATTGGCTGCTCTGCCGGGCTCGTGTGATAATTGCTGGTTTGTTTTGATTAAAGATGAGCTGTATTGTACTTCGTTTCCTGTTTTGTTTGTTAGTCCTAGGACTGTTCTATGTATTTAGCTTTGTTTTCTATGTGTATAACCTTGGATGGCTATCATCTATATATACTCTGCAGATGATCTCCATCCTTTGCTTGAATTGGTCTTTGGGGTATGCCCCTTGTACTTGTACATAATTTTCTTTATGTTTAATATACATTTACTTATCGGGAAAAAAGGGAGGAAAAACTAAGCAAATACATTTGCAGTTTGTTTTCCAGATTCATGACCCACCAAAGAAGTGATTAAAATTCAAATATTACCTGAACTGCTTAAATGTTGTAACAGGAAACTTGATGAACCCCAATGGCTTAGGGTCTCAGCATTGCTGGTTGGCTGCTAAATTTGGGTTTAATACATTCTCTGTACGTTGCATGCCTGAAAAAAAATTAACATTATGGACAATTTTGAAATGAAATCATTATTTGCATCATATTACATGGTTTTTGTTTTTTTGGTTGGTACTATCATATTACATGGTTTACCTACCATTGAAGATGACTTACTTTCAATCTTTCCCTTCAGGGAGATGGCTCAATCATATGCAGGGTTTCCTTTCTAAATGTGGATTTTAAATACTACAAAGTGGAGTATACCCAATGACATTTTTTTAAATATATATTGTGGGAAATTAGAAGATAATTTATGCACATGAAGTATGAAATGTCAGGTCTTGTTGACAAAAAATGGACAAAAGTGAATAAACCAAGTCTAAAAAAGAGAACAACTAGCAATGAGCCTTTTAAGTTCAGCCATTGTAGCACAATTTTCTGTAGTAAAAGCCTGAAAAAGGATTTCCAATTGTTTTGAGCTTAGTTTAAGATGAATAAAGACACACATCCAACTATCAAATAGAGACGTGGGTGGGTACTGTAGTGCTAATTAACTACTATTACTCAGAATTAAGTTTTACAGTAGAGGAACTCTCAAATACATGCTAGAGATATTCTTAATGGAAGTAGTACTAAAATCATTGGTACTACCTTCCTACTGAATTTTTTCCCGAGACATAGGATCAATATCTTAAGATTAGTTAGAGTGGAGTAAAAGAGTAGAATGACCAAAGACTAATTAAAGTGAGAGTTCTTTTGTGTTGTTCTTTCGTCCCTTTTATCTCTTTTATTTAATTAAGAGGATATAAACTACAAAACATGAGTAATTCTCTCCCTAACTATACCCCCAACCCGAACTACGACAGTATAAAAACTGTCTAATTACCAATGGCGGACGCAAGATTTTTTTTTGTTGAAGAAGGGCAAAGATAAAAAATTTTAAATTTAGGAGATATCAAGTAAAAATTCTTGAATTTTAGGGTGCCAAGCTAAATTTTTTTGAATTTTGAAGAGGTCAAGATAAAATTTTTTAAATTTTGAGGGCCAATATTCTATATTTTATATACCTACAAAACTGAGTTTAGGGGGATGTGGCCCTCACCTGCTCCCCCTTATGTCTGCCATTGTTAGTTAACTACTGAACCACATAGTACCTTTCGCTAATTTTATATTTGGATCTTGAATTTGTGGAGAGAAAATAAAAAAATAAAAAAAGTTAAATGTTTTTTTCCTCCTATTTAGTTGGAGCAAAATGAGAAAAAATTAAATAGATTTTTGTCAAAAAAATTCGTTTTTTAGTTATTCCATAAATAATGAATATGTATAAGTTATTTTGTTTTTTGTTTATTTATCTTTACCTTAATATATTTTACAAATTAAATACCCAAATATAGCGTAAATCTAGTATAACGCCTGTGATTTATGCAAAAGGAAGCTTTTTCTTCCCAAATGGCAGCCAATTAGTCAAATCGATAAAAATTTCTTTCGGCCCAAATCATGCCTAGATCAGCCCAAACCTTTGATTTTGTCCTCAACCCTTGTATAATTGTATTTATTGTGATGTTTTAGTACGAAGAATTGTCTTCCATCTTTTTTTAATGTTTTAAATTTTTTTGGGTTTGGTGAGAGAGAGAGAGAAAGCATTATAGTACTTTATTTTTTTTTGTGGGAGGGAGAGGCTCTCGATGTATGTGTGTGTGTATGGTTGCATGCTATTTAGCTATTTATTCAATTACATGATATCTTATCTTTCTTCATTACACATTTTCTCAAAAATAAATCTAATGGCCTACCCTTCTCTAATTAAACAATTGAGATTTTAGTTACGCAAAATTTAAGCAGAAAAATCTTTAATGGTAAGGTAGTACTAACTACTGATACTAAAATTTAAGTATTAAAATGAGGGACCCACTACTACATAGTGAATAAAATATCATAACGGAAGTAATACCTAAACATATGAATACTCCTTATTGTACTTTTTTTTTTTTTTTCATATTTAGCACTTTCTTGTGTAAAATATGCTATGTATATGTTGACCAAGGCCGAAAAAAAAAAAAAAAAGGGTTCTACAAGTAATGCCTTTCTAGTTGATGTCACTAATTGTGATAGGCCTATTTCACTTGTCATTGTAAATCGCCTTTCATGGGTTTTATCAGATAAAAGACTTGTGTCTCTCAAAACCTAAACTCATTGAGGCAATAGAAATTGCAGTCTGCCTTTAAACACAAGAAACTGATGTGGATCATGAATTTTTTTGGTGAAAGCATGTTGTAAAGTGCCGCAATAAACTAAATATAGTAATGCTATATGACTAGAAAATTTATACATATTTTATCATCCAAATAATATGATTGAATATAAGACAATCATTCACTTTAAAATAGAACATTTATTATGACAGTTTTCAATTACAAAAATGTCATTATTACATTATTTTGGTGAGATTTTCTGTACAATATTTTTTAGAAGAGTAACATTTTACACTTTCATGTTTTCATCTAATTAAGAGGGATCTTGTGAAAGCATTGAGTGTGAAGGCACCACATTATATAATTTGATACATAGCATTTATATAAAGGGTATTATCTAAGTGAAAGTAAGTTTGTGAACTAATTAAAAAAACATCTAGCTTTGATCATGGGCTTGACTCTTGAGGCTGGTGGATTTCACTAAGAATCCTAGAAGTTCTATAGCTTTTCATCGTGTTTAACATTGGCGGAACTTTGAATAATAGTGTTGTGATAAACACATGTTTTTCTCACTGAAAATTCATAAGGGGGTTTGTTCATTATAATTTAAAACTTGAAATCATAATACAGACTATTGTGCCAAACCGATTCTTATAATAGACTGATGCAAGCTTTAGGGTTTGTTTGATATTGTAGAAGGGAAAAAGAGAGAGAATGAGAAAGGAAATGAAAGAAAAAAGGGAGGGAAAGTGGGAAGAAAGTTACTTTCTCTCCCCTTTCTTCTCTTCCCTCAACATTCAAGCTTTAGGGTTTTGGAATGACAAAATGAATAAGCATAGCACAGGAGATGGGGATATTAAGCAGGATCGGGGCCGGGACACGAAGGTAAGTAAGGATGCTACCTACCTCCCTCTTCAACTACTAATCCTTTCTCACATCATTTATGATTTTTCTAGCTCTTGCATGTTTCAGTATATATATAATTTTCAGTTTATGGATACTGATACTTTGAATCCTCAAGGCCAGAGTGATGCAAAGATGTGTAGAATTGATTGCAAGTCACTATTCTTCTAGGTTCAATGCCAAAAGTGGTGTTGGGTATTTTTCTATTCTTTTCTTTTTTTTTGATGGGGATACTATGGATTTGATAGTAATCTATTTTTGTTTCCGACAAAATCATCTATGGTTCTAATTTTTCTTAGTTGTGAAATGTTTTTCTTCGTTTGTAATTCTTTGTAAATTCATTTTACATTTCTTATAAATGAATCAAATTCTTTTCTGTTTTTTTCTTTTTACCAACGAAAACAAACTAATTAAAGGGAAAAGTAAAGTTTCGCAACAATAGAAAAATGAAAGGAAAAACAATATATCAACCAACTAGTGCTAGACATATTAGCTAGTCTAGTCAACAATCACGATTAATGCTAGACTTCTTTCTTCAAATATAACAACCAAATAATACTATTTTGAAAGAAAAAAAAAATCATATCTTCATGAAATTCTATGCAGTCCTAGGCTGCAAAAAGTTTCACACTCGGCTGTCACACCAAGGGACAGTTCACACCAAGAAAGGGGTAGAGAAACCCTACTTTTTCCCCTTTCAAGTCTTCCGCTCCTTCTCCCACCTCTTCATTTGCTAAATCCATCTCTCCATCCTTTTTTCCTCTTGTTTCTTCTACTGGTTCTTCTTGGTCTTCATCGGAACGACCCATATCAGTTTTGTATTGACCATTTGGACACCGCCATCAATCGAACAGAACAATTTTTTGTTCACAAAGTACAGCAATCTGCTCACTGCCTGCATGAATTGAGAAAAAACTGTTTCCCAAAGGAGAAGAAGCTTATATACAGTGGACCGAAGAAGACCTGGGAAGAGGCCCTTTCTATCCGACGAATCAGAGAAGAAAGAGGAAGAACTTATCTTCCCCATCTTCTCAGCTAGATCCCAACATGACGCCACGGCCATGATCTCAGCTCTCAGTCTAGTAATTGGAAGCAGTGATAAAACCCCAGTTCATTTGCATGGGAATCCATTTGCCTTGTCCCAATCCGGCACGGTGGAACAAAACCAATCTCAACCCAGTCAAGATCAAGGTAATATACATGAAATATAATCATCTATGCGTTCGACCACTAATGGGTTGTTAACTTTTTTCTTTAGCTAGCATGTCTGTCACCTCCACTTTTCAAGAATGTTTGTTTTGGTAGCCTTGAAAATTGTTAGAATTTTGATATGATCTTATTGGATCAAAAGTCATCTACTAGTTCTATCATTATTTGTGCTATAAATTATTTTCTCTCCGCGGTTCTATGACATGATGCAAGTGTTATTGATGTATTTCCAAGTTTTCCAGCATAGATTTGTGCAATATTTGTGTTAATCTCTCTTCCTTAAACCTTGTGTTGATTCTCTCTCTCTCTCTCTCTCTCTGTCTCTCTCTCAATGGAAATAACCTAACCATTTTATCGTTGATAGTTTGGCTCTTTGGTTTCTTTTTTAAGTTCACTCTGGGAAGTCATGTTGTACTTGTACGTTAATCATGCTTTCAATATCATCAAACAATGAAAGCATGAGTAATGTATTTCCAAAATTTGCCTCCATAACTATATTCAATCTTTGTTTTCTCTTCTTAAACCCAGTGTGATTCCCTCCCTCTCTCTCTGTTCTATGCCCTAAAATTGAAATAACCTAACCATTTAATTCTTGATAATTTAACTCTCCAATTTTTTTCCCCCTAGTTCAGCACACTAGGAATTATGGTTATACTGTACAATTACAATCATGTAGATCATGCTTTTCCAATTTAGTACAATCAAGATTTCAAGTGCTATCATCTTACATATATAGAAATAATAACCTAACTACGTATATTGTACACTCATATATGTGTGAAGGAAACCAGAAGAGAAAGCACTATAGAGGAGTCAGACAGCGACCATGGGGAAAATTTGCAGCCGAAATTCGTGACCCGGTTAAGGCCGCTTGAGTCTGGCTCGGTGCTTTTGACACAGCAGAGGGGGCAGCACTTGCGTATGATGAAGCAGCTCTTAGATTCGAAGGAAACAAAGCTAAGCTCAACTTCCCTGAAAGGGTTCAAGGGAGAACCGAGTTGGGTTTCCTCCCAACTCGTCAAGACTTGCGAGTTGTTCCTGACTCGGCTCCTCCTCCTCCTCAAGAATCTTATCCCAATCTTCTTCACTATGCACAACTTCTTCATAACGACTGCAATGATATAAACTATGGCTTTTCTTCCCCAGAGGAACATTTGTTTCTCAGGCTTTAACTACTACTACTTCTTCAGCTCCATCTTCCACAACATCTCAACAAGAAGCAGAGGTTCTAAGATTTTCATCTCAGTTTGGAAGCTCTTGTTCTAGTTCTGATCCTCTTAGCAAATGGGGAGACCTTGATACCCACAACTCAAGAAGGTGATATATAATATAAGTAAATTCACCTACGGAATTAAAATGGTGAAAGATGGACTTGGCAGTGAAGAATCTTGAGTAAGTTGTAAGTTTTCATTAATTACAAGCTTAAACACTCTTTTTTCAAGTAAGATTTAGGTTTTTCAAGAAGTTTTGGTTTGATGAAATTTCTAAATAAGGAATAATGTTTGAAAGTGATATGCAACTTTATATATTAAAATCTCCCTAGATTTTTAGAGTTTAGGTATACTTGCATGGTATATCTTACTTGAAAAAAGAGTGTTTAAGCTTGTAATTAATGAAAACTTACAATTTACTCAAGATTCTGCACTGCCAAGTCCATCTTTCACCATCTTAAATCCTTAGGTGAATTTACTTATATTATATATCACCTTCTTGAGTTGTGGGTATCAAGGTCTCCCCATTTGCTAGGAGGATCAGAACTAGAACAAGAACTTCCAAAATGAGATGAAAATCTTAGAACCTCTGCTTCTTGTTGAGATGTTGTGGAAGATGGAGCTGAGGAAGTAGTAGTAGTTAAAGCCTGAGAAACAAATGTTCCTCTAGGGAAGAAAAGCCATAGTTTATATCATTGCAGTTGTTATGAAGAAGTTGTGCATAGTGAAGAAGATTGGGATAAGATTCTTGAGGAGGAGGAGGAGTCGAGTCAGGAACAACTCGCAAGTCTTGACGAGTTGGGAGGAAACCCAACTCAGTTCTCCCTTGTGCCAACAAATCCTCATCTTGGTAGCAGTGCTGTATCTGATGATGCCGACTTTGTGGTTGTAAGACCAATCGTTGGTGGCTGTCGCATGCTACGAACAAATCATTGATCAAGTCAGCTGAGGTAGCTATGAGAGTGGTTGAAAGTAACCTCCAGTAAGTTGATACTGACTTGTTAGAGAGTAACGATGAGTTATTAGTCTTCCTAGGAGCCTTCCACGAATCCTTGCTGGTAAGTTCCTTTATGAATTCACTTTAATTAGTGACTTTTGTTGGTTGTGTACTGATCTATCAAGTTTGTTTTACTTCCAGGGCTCTTTCAATTCTTTAGAGGCCATGCGCCATTTTCGTATTCTATCCCGAGAGCACAACAAACTCATTAAAGAGCATACCAAGCTGAAGGGGGAGTGAATTGAGGCAAAAAAGGCCTAACTGATTGCCGCAAAGGAAGCTGAAAAGGCGAAGATTGCCTTGGACCATATTACAGCCGATCTGATCAAAAGGGACGATGAAGTCTCAAAGTTGGAGGCCGACAAAGCCATACTCTCGGTGGACTTATTTAAGTTGAAGGTCGAAGTTGAGGGACTCAAAGCCGACCTTACAAAGGAAAAGGCCGAGTTTGAGGATAGGTATAAACAAGGAGTGGCAGCTACTACTGATGATTTTGCCCTTCAGATGGTTGATCTCTTGCAGTCGATATTCATTGAAGGCTGGCATGGGGCTTTAAAAGAAATGCAAGTCAAGAGCTCTTCTAGCCTCTGGAAGAATATTCCGAACTACTTCGAGACTACTCTGGGGGGTAGCGCTGAAGATACCTTTAAGATGACTGATGGTATAATCACTCGATTCTTGCTACAAGTGTATCCGAGATGGTTGAAGTTAATGTCCCCAAAACGGCTGAGGCAGACGTGTTGAAGATGGCTGAGGCTGAACCTACTATTTTTGACTCGGTTGACTCTGCTGCGAAACCTGCTAAAGACGTTGTGGCTTAGCATTTTCTTTAGTTTTCTGTTGAAATGACTGTATCTTTTTGCGAAGACTTGTAACGGATTTTGTTTTGAATGAATATGGATTTTGCTATTTAAGTTGAGTCTTGTATTGATATTTCTCAATAAAACCACACAATTTTAACTTTGGATTTTTATTTTGTCTTGCCTTCATTGACCAAGGCCTTCATTGGCCGATATGCCCAATTTTTTGGATAGGACCAAGTTTTCATACTTGGTTTTTTTTTGAACATGACCAAGCATACTTGGTTTTTTATGCTTATCCCTTTCTTATGCTTATCCCCTTTTTATGCTTGTCTGTACATTTGCTAAATCACTTGCAACTTTTGAAAAAAAAAAATATTATCACAAATTGTTGTAGATCATTACATCATTTGGGAAACACCCTTATTGATTTAATTTTCTAAGATTGTTAGCGTTCCAAGGTTAGGGTAGTTGTCGCCTTTCTTCAATAGTTTTTAGCCGGTATGCCCGTAAGCCGACCTGGGACGCAACTCTGTAAGGACCTTCCCAGTTTGGGTTGAGTTTTCCCTCTGCCAAATTCTTAGTTGCCTAATACTGTCCTTAGCACTAAGTCACCAGGAATGAAAGCTCTTGGCTGGACTCGTTTGTTATAGGCTCAACTAAGTTGCTAATGAGATCCAGTAAGTTTGAGTAGGGTAGTCTCTCTCTTTTCTTCAATAAGGTCGAGGTCCTTTGCCAAAGTTGGGTCATTGAGGCCAGTGTCAAATGTTGCCGATTTAATAGTTAGAAGTTCGACCTCTAATGGTATTACTACCTCCACCCCACCCCGTATGTCATTGAGAAAAGGGTTTCTTTGGTAGATCTCCTTGGAGTGGTTCTGTAAGACTATAAGACACTAGGTAGCTTTTCTACCCATTTTCTCTTGGCTTTTTTCAACCTCTTTTTGATTCCATTCAACATAGTCTTGTTTGATATCTTGGCTTACTCATTACACTACGGATAGGATGACGTTGAATAGTAGTTTATAATCCCCAGCTCATTGCAGAATCCTTTGAACATGTTGCCGTCAAACTGGGTATCGTTGTCTGAAACCAGTGCACGGGGTATCCCGAATCTTGTAATGATACTCCTCCATGCAAACCTCTTAGCGTCAACTTCTCTGATAGTCGATAAGGGCTCTGCTTCCACCCACTTGATGAAGTAATCAGTTGCTACTATGAGACATCTTTTATTTCCTAGAGCTCGGGGCAGTGGCCTGACTATGTCCAACCCCCACTGTGCAAAAAGCCAAGGGCTGTTATAGTTGTGAGGTCCTCGACAGGCTAGTGAATTATTGGCGAAAACTTTTGGCACTTTTCATATTTTAGAACATACTGGGCGGTGTCTTTCTGCATATAGGGCCACCAATAGCCTTGAGAAATAGCTCGGTGCGTGAGAGATCTTTCATCGACGTGACTCCCATAGATACCTTTATGAATTTCAAATTGGATGCCCTGCACTTTATTCAGGTGGACATAATGTAGATAATGGCCAAAGAATGATTTTCTATATAGTTCCTTGTCAGGTGATAGCCAGTACTTCAATAACTTGTGCTTGATTCTTTTGACCTCGTTCTTGTCTTTCGGTAGCTCATCCTTGTTGAGGTAGAAGATGATCGGGTCCATCCAAGATGACCCTAATTGCTCGATAGCCAGAGCTTGCACCTCTTTTTGAAATATGCTTGAGCTGGGCAGTGTCTTCACATAAATTGTTTTCTTCAATTCCGACTTTAGGGCCGCTGCTAGTGTTGCCAAGGCATCAGCATGAGAGTTGTTATCACGGCTGATCTGATGGAGCTTGTATTTACTAAATTTACCGAGTAGCTCTCTTGCTTTTGCCAAGTACTGCGCCATTCTATCATTTTTTGCAGTATACTCACCCATGATCTAGTTAACCACAAACTGGGAATCTGAATAGATGACTATCTCGGCAATCTTAAGCTCTATAGCTCGGCGCAGGCCGGCGAGTAGAGTCTCATATTTTGACTTGTTATTTGAAGCGGTAAACTCCAACTTTATAGCCTGCTTTAGTGTCATGCTGTCTGGCGTGATTAGGACTATGCCTGAACCTGCCCCCTTATTGTTGGATGCTCTGTCGACGAAGAGTTTCTAATGATCATTAATCTCCTATAGTTTCAGGGGGGGTCACAATTTGATTGATCGGCATTAAGTGTCTAAATGGCTTCCTGGGGCAGTTCAATAAGAAATTCAACAATAAAATCAGCAAGTACCTGACTTTTTACTATTGACCTGGGTTGAAATTTGATGTCGAACTCTCCCAACTCCACCACCCATTTTGCTAGTTTTCTCGAGAAAACTATCCATAAGGACGTTGATGATATAGGCCCTAAAGTAGTGCACCAACTTACATGATGCCATTGTTAATGCTAGGGCTAGTTTCTCCAGTGGCAGATACCTGTTCTCTGCTCCCAGAAGAGTTTTGTTGATGTAGTAGACTAACCTTTGCTGCTTGTCTTGTTGACGAAGTAGGATGACGCTTACTGCGTGATCTGATACCGCCAGATAGAGGTAGAGCTCTTCATGTTTGAGCAACGTAGAAAGCAGTGGTGGTTGGGCCATATATCTCTTCAGGTTGGCAAGGGCCTGGTCACAATCAGGATTCCAGTTGAACTACTCCCGTTTTTTCAAAAGTTAGAAGAATGGTTGGCACTTATCTGAAGATCGGCTGATGAACCGGTTAAGAGCCGCTGCCATTCCAGCCAACTTCTGGACTTGTTTGACGTTCCTCAGGGCCTGGATATTTTGGATTGCGCTTATCTGATGCGGATCAGCTTCAATTCCCCAGTGTGTAACCAAAAATCAAGAAACATCCTAGAGCTTACCCTGAACACACATTTAGAAGCATTCAGCCTCATCTTATAGTTTTTGAGGATGTTGAACACTTCTTTTAGATCGCCTAAGTGTAGTTTGCTGACCTTACTTTTGACCACCATGTCATCAATGTATACTTCGACAGTGCTGCCGATGTGTTACTTAAATATTTTGGTGACCAATCTTTGATAAGTGGTGCCTGCTTCTTCAAACTAAAAGGCAGAATTTTGTAACAGAAGATGCACCTTAGGGTGATGAAGGTAGTTTTTTCTTGACCCTCTTCATGGCGCGGGATCTGGTGGTACCTGCGATAGGCATCTAGGAAACTCATTCTTTGAAATCCAGCCGTTGTATCCACGAGTTGATCGATCTTTGAAATAGGGAAAGGGTTATTAGGACATGCTTTATTCAAGTTGATGAAGTCAACACAAACCCTCCACTTGCCGTTCTTCTTTTTTTACCACTACTGTATTGGACAGCCAGTGTGGGTAGTAAACTTCCCTTATTGCCCCTGCTTCAAAAAGCTTGTCAACCTCTTCGATTACTGCATCTATATGTTGAGTAGCTACCGTTCTCCCCTTCTGGAGCACAGGCCGGCACTGTGGGTCAACGCTAAGTTTGTGATAAGCTACATTTGGGTCAATTTTCGGCATATCATAAGGTGTCTAGGCGAATATTTCAATGTACTCTGTCAATAGATTAATCAATGATTTCTCCTTAGATTTGGGCAGCAAGGTGCCAAGAACGAAGTACTTTTTCTCATCATGTCGATCTACATAAACCTTTTTCAGGTCCTCAACGACCTTGTTTTTTGGTAACAGCCTGACATCATCAATCGTGCGCGTGTCCTCGTGAAGTTTCATCATCTGAACCTTACCCGTCTTTTCCTTTGTGGCGCATGCCATTAGGAAGTATTGCTTAGCTGCTACTTGGTCCCCTCTTATCTCTCCTACTCCTCCCGGAATCGGGAAACGGATGAGCTGGTGATGGGACAAAGATATGCCCTTCATAAGGTGCAACCATGTTTGACCCATGATTGTGTTGTAGGGGGGAAGGCATATTAGCCACTAGGAACTTTGTTTAAATAGTGATCTCTCTTGCAGTGACCGGGATGGTTACCTTTTCCAGTGGCTAGACCGGGTCCGAGCTGAATCCGATAAGCGGGTTCAAAGAGGGTTGGAGATCGGAATCCTTCAATTTCAACTTTTTGAAGAGGTCGTATTACATGACTTTGGAGGAGCTTCCCTAATGACTCGCCTCCAAATGCAGTATTCCTACAAATAGAGTTAGCACCCCCCCGCAATAGTACGGGGGTCGAGATGAAGTATAAATCGGTAATAATCTGGTATCGTTCTCTCCCAAGGGACCTAGCCAAATATAGGCTCTAGCACTCAACTCACACTAACCTAACCTAGGATTGAATTGCAATAAAAAGGAAAATTGGATCTAAAATAAAAAGACCGAAAATGTTTTGGGTTTTTGATGATGGTTTTGAATCACTAACCTAATGCAATGGAAATTAAAGTACTTAACATTAGACAATTAAAGTAAAGTAAAGTGAAAATAGAATTAAAGCAATTAAAAGGGAATTGGGCTCAAATGATCCAATCACTCAATTTCGTCCAAGGTTTTCAATAGGGTTTATAACTCAAATCAAACAAAACATTTAAGTGTGTTTGATTCGGAAGATTTAACTTTGAAAACCGATAATTCTCAAGCAATTAAAATTAGATACTTGTTCAATGGGGAATCAAAGGTTAATACCATCGATTCAACTTAGTCAATACCAAATTTGTGGTTTGTGCATTGATTAGTTAAACATAGTCAATAACCTGGGTTTTCTAAGGTATCTTTAATCAATTGTTGGGAATGAATTTCTAGCAATTGTGGAGTATTTTTCTAGTCAAGAGTCCTAAATTAATACCATTGATTTGGGTGATGAAAGTCTCTAAACTTAGTCGATAATCTAAGTTTTCTAAAATTTCACACCTAATTACTAGAAATTCAAATTCTAAGAAAATATGGCAATTAATCCATGAGATACCTCCAATTGAATTCCTTGGATTATTTGGGTGATTTTCACATTTAAACCCAATGTAAATTCTAACTACTTGAATATATCATAAAAAACATATAAGAATGTAAAGAAAGCATGTAGAGACTTAAATCTAAAATTTACTTGAATATTAAACATGTTTGGTTACAAAGAAAATGCAAACAAGTGAAAGAAAATACAATACAATGGGAGAAAACTACAAGTTTTACACCTATATTACAATTGCAAAGCTAAATCTAAGCTAAAAATGAAAAAAAATGGAAAAAACCAACCTTGGAGGAGCTCTCCCGCCGCCCCCTTGCTCAAACTAACTCTAACTCCTCAAAAACTATACAAAAAACCTTAAAAACGCAGCTTCGAACGCAAAAAATGCATTCTGAATGAACAGTAACCGTACGAGTACCGTTCAGACGGTGCGTCTAACGGCCGTTTGAAGTGCGTCTGGACGGTGAACAGTTACTGTTCATGAATAGTAACCGTCCGAAATGGTGAACAGTAACCGTTCAGACGGGTACTATTCATAGCTGTTCGACTCTAGAAACTTCAAATCTTGATTTGACCACCCTAAAGCTTGATTCAGCCGATACACATTAGAGGTAAAGTTGTAGAGTTTGAAGTCTTCTTTCTAGTGACGCAAAAATCAGCTCAATTGGATATCGGAATAAAAAGTTATGGCTAGAATACCGAGATAGGTTTGAATTTTCATGAATAAATTATTCACTTTGAACCCGTTTTGATTATTCTTGCTTTCTTTTTACCTTTATTAGCTTATATAACCTAAAAAATACATACAAAATATACTTAAACAAATATCTAACAAAAATAAGATAATTAATTACAATATAAGTCTAACAAAGTACAAATTAAGGGCTGATTATTACATTTTTAGGGTGTAATCACCTAATCAACTAGCAGCCTTTTCATATCACAATCCCTCAATCGTATCGTTACCACCAATGCGTCATTGTGTGGCAGTTGCACCCCTGCCAAGTCATTATTGGTGAAGGTTATAGCTTCAGCAATGCTGCCGACCTTTACCTTTTTGTTTGGTGTTTCTAACTGCATTACATCCCTGAGGTGTACTGCTTTCTGGATCTCTGCTCAGTATCTGTGTGGGTCTATTGTCGTTGATTTTGCCGATCCATGGAGGATATTGATTACCCGAGCAAGTTCTGTTTTGACTTCCTTATGCAAAATGGCTTCCTGCTTTGTCTACTCTGCCTCTCGATTCGTTTTCTCCCGGTTAATGTATTGGTCAAGATGTCTTGCCTTTGCCAATTCCTCTAAATGGTTCTTAAAATTTCTACAATTCTCCGTCTACTGCCCCTTTTCCCTGTGGTAAGAACAAAACTTCCTCTGGTCTCGGGCGACGGGGTATCCTCCCAACTTTAGGGGCCACTTGAAGAAAAGCTTGTCTCGTATTTAGAAAAAAATATTATAAATTGGGTCCTTGAAGACTGCGTTGACCCCTTCTACCACCTTTTTGTCTCGATTGTTGTTGTTCTTCTCACATCTGAGCTTCTTGCTTTCACGCCCATTTTTCTTCTCGATTTTCTCGCCGATCTTCTCATTTATCAGCTGTGCTAAATCTTCTTTCACCCGTGCATATTATTTAATCCTTAGTATCAGGTTTTGTATTCGAGTGACTGGCTTCTTCACGAAGGATTGCCTTAGCCGGTGTTCCTTGGGAAGGCCGATCTTGAATTGTGTAACAGCCAACTGCTCGTTGCAGCCCTCCATTTCGTTATAAGCCTCCCAATATCTCCTCGCATATGTTCGTAACCCCTCGTCATCTTTCTTCTGTAAAGTCAACTAGTAGTCCTCCTTCTTCGGTTGCTTGCTGTTTGCTATGAACCGGTTAGTAAATAGCTCGACAAGTTGTCTCCAGCTTGATATTGATTTGGATTGCAGCTTGTCGAACCATCGTAAGGTCACCTCTCCTAGGCTTGAAGGAAAAACTCGGCACATAAGTGAATCGTCATAGCTCAATAGTACCATCATTTGTTTGTAATGCCGAACATGGGCAATGGGATTCGACTTCTCATCATAAGAAGTAAATTTTGGTGGGGCGAATTTCCTTGGAGGTCGGCGGGTCTTAATCTCTTCTGTGAAGGGGGTGGAAGTAATCTGGTCCAGAGCTCTTTTGGCTATATCCTAGGCTGTCCTACCCTTGTGGTGCTTATCTTGGTTGTCTAACCAGTCGTTCAACCACTTGTCCTAATTCTGCTGCTCTGGCTCGACTTTTGCTGGGTTTCTTGCTGGTGATTGATTTCTTCGAGGCTGTCGATCTTCCTGCCGGTCCATGTAATGTCTTGTACTGGCATTGTAGCTCCCCGTTATGCATGCGGCTAGAGGGCTCGTGTTTCTTGAATTCGTCCTCCTTATCTGCCGCCGATCTAGGGATTTGTCAGGTACTTGTCCATCTCGTCTGGCAATTGCTTCTGTCATGCCTTCAATTGTTGACCTGAGGTGGGTTATCTCTTCGCCCCACTGCTAGAGCTCCCGCTTAATTGTTCGGAGTGATAAATTATTAGGTACGCAGCCTTTAGATGGTGATGGATTCAAGTTCCTGCGGTAGTTTCTTTGGCGGTTTGGATTTCAGACATACTACAGAGCCCGTCCTAGACCCTCATGTCCTTCCGACTAGTTGCTTCTAGGGAATCATATCTCCGATCTGATAAATGTCCTCTTAGAGTTTGCACTAAATTATCGTCATGACGACTTGATTGGTGAGTGCTGTCTTGACTAGGGACGTCAGGGCTGTGTTCTAGTTCCCTGTTAGTGGGATCGATTTCTCCTCTAAGATCGCTAGTACTCATTGTTTTGTAGACCTTTCCACAGACGGGGCCAATTATAGGTAAAATTTTTAGGAAGGTCTGGTTGAACTTTCAAACTAAATTGACGAGCATGTACAATTTGTAAGAAAAGAAGACAATGAGAATGACTGGACCTTCTTTAGGCCGAAAGCACTCTAATGATTAAGTTAGCAAGCTTTATCACAATAAATCGAATAAAATATAGATAGCTAAAATTTAAGTGAACGTATCTTATACCTTTAGTGCATGAGAGTATTTATAGGTTTCAGAATGCCACGTTCCCTTTGGGAATTGGAGTCACTTTTCTTCTAGAAATCTTCACCGATTAAATCGGTTTAATGTATTAGACTTATCCTTTATTTGTCCTTGTTTATTTAGGAATAGGATTTGTATTATAGACTTTATTAGTCCTAATACCTTTTGAATTAAGATCCATGGGGCAGCCCCTTTGGGGCTTTGCCTCTGATCAGTATGGGCCTAGTCCGACAGGTTGGCATCCATAAGCCAACCTTACTGGGTTGGACTTCTCCTGGTTTCTTGTGCTTGGCTCTTATTGGGTCTACAGTGGATATAATTGGACAATGGATAATTGAAGATTCTAAATGAGTGAACCTAGGGTAAATAAACATGTAGGCATCGCATGGGCGGGATAAGGTGATAGCCTAGTATATCTTCTCTATACGTAACCAACCTCCGAACTAGAATCATTGTTTTCAAAGACCAAAAACGGAGTTATTTTTAAAAATTGCTTAAATCTTTTCAAAGGTTGACAAACAACCTGTTTTTTCCAAAAACCCTCTCTTGAGGAAGTTTTGCAAAACCTTTACAAAAATCCTAAATTTAATTTTTGGATTGTACTTAGTTTTAGGTGACTTAATTCACCTTAGCAAAGTTAGGTGACGACTCCAATTTTTTTTTTAAAAAGCCCTTATTCAAATCAATTTTTAATTCAAACTTAGTCGCATTCGTCCTTCTAGGAAAATGAGTTTTAGTGAGAGAGTACTGTATTTTTCTCATTTGTATTTTTTTGAGTGTAAAAAATCGGGGTGTGACAATTACCAATGGTGGATGCAAGATTTTTTTTTGGTTAATGAAGAGCCAAGATAAAAAATTTTAAATTTAGGAGATGACAAGTAAAAATTCTTGAATTTTGGGGTGCCAAGCTAAATGTTTTTTTGAATTTTGAAGAGGTCATGATAAAATTTCTTAAATTTTGAAGGTCTAATATACTATATTTTATACTATATACCTACAAAGCTGAGTTTAGGAGGATGTGGCCCCCATCTGCTCCCCCTTATGTTTGTTATTGCTAATTAACTACTAAACCATGTGGTACCTTTCACTAAATTTATATTTGAATCTTGAATTTGTGGAGAGAAAATAAAAAAAAATAAAAATACGAAAAAATAAAATAAAATAAAAAAAGATAAATATATTTTTTTCTTTTTTTAGTTGGAGTAAAATGAAAAAAAGTTAAATAAATTTTTGTCAACAAAAAATTCGTTTTTTCAATTGTTCCATAGAAAATGAATATGTATAAGTTATTTTGTTTTCTATTTATTTATCTTTATCTCGGTATATTTAATAAATTAAAGATCCAAACATAACGGAAACATAGTATAATGAGGCGCCCGTGATTTCTGCAAAAGGAAGCTTTTTTTTTTTTCCCAAATGGCTGCCAATTAGTCAAATCGATAAAAATTTCTTTCGGCCCAAATCATGCCTAGATCAGCCCAAACCTTTGATCTTGTCCCCAACCCTTATATAATTGTATTTAGGGCAAATTACATTTACATCTCTAAAGGTTTGAGACTATTATAATCAACTCTTTGAGGTTCTAAAAGTTACATTCTTTTTCCTTGAGGTTTGAAGTGAGTTAAATTTTTTTTCAAATGTTAAATCTTTTAACAGAATATATGTAATGTCAGCAAAAAAAAAAAAAAGTTTATTACTGAAATTGTTCTTAATGTGCATGAAATGACATAAATAGGAATTTTTTTTTGCTTTTAAAATTAATTTGTATGTTAATTTTTAAAATTTTTATTTTTTTCCTAAATGTTAAATCTTTTTTTCCCACGTGTGTTGATTTTTTTTTTTTTTTTTTATAGTATGTAAGATCTATTTGTCCTGTCATAAGCAAAAAAAAAATTTATTTGTCATTTCATGCACCTTAGGAACAATTTAAATAACGAACTTGTTTTTTTTTGTTGACATCACATATATTCTGTTAAAAAATTTAATACCTGAATAAAAATGTAACTCACCTTAAATTTCAAGGGAGGGGGATATAATTTTTAGAATCTCAAGAGATAAATTATAATAGTCTCAAATCTTAAGAGAAGTAGATGTGATTTGCCCTTGTATTTATTGTGATGTTTTAGTATAACGAATTGACTACCATCTCTTTGTAATGTTTTAAATGTTTTTGGGTTTGGTGAGAGAGAGAGCATTATGGTACTTTTTTTTTGTTTGGGAGGGAGAGACTCTTGATGTATGTATGTGTATGGTTGCATACTGTTTAGCTATTTGTACAGTTACATGATATCTTATCTTTCTTCATTACACATTTTCTCAAAAATAAATCTAATGGCTCACCCTTCTCTAATTAAACATTTGAACTTTCAGTTACACAATATTTAGCAGAAAGATGTTTAGTAGTAAGGTAGTACTAACTACTGCTACTAAGATTTAAGTATTAAAGCGAGGGACCTATTGCTACATAGTGAGTAAAATATCATAACAGAACTAGTAAGAAAAAATATGAATGCTATCTACTGTACTTTTTTTTCCCGTATTTAGCACTTTCTTGTGTAAAATATGCTATGTATATGTTGACCAAGGCCAAAAAAACAAAAAAAAAAAAATTTCTACAACTAATGCTATTTTAGTTGATGTCACTAAATAGTGATAGGCCTATTTCACTTGTTATTGTAGATCGCCTTTCATGAGTTTGATCGGATAAAAGACTAGGTCTCTCAAAACCTAAGCTCATTAAACCAATAGAAATTGTAATCAACCTTTAAACGCAAGAAACTGATGTGGATCATGAATTCTTTGGTGAAAGCATGTTGTAAAGTGCCTCAACAAACTAAATATAGTAATGATATACGACTAAAAAATTTGTACATATTTAATCACCGAAATAATATGATTGAATATATGACAATTATTCACTTTAAAACAAGACATTTATCATGACAGCTCTCAATTACAAAAATATTATTGTCATATTATCCTGATGAGATTTTCTGTACAATTTTTTTTTAGAATAGTAACATTTTACACTTTCATGTTTTCATCTAATTAAGAGGGATCTTGTGAAAGCATTGAGTGTGATTCCTTCAAGGTTTCCGTCCATGGCCAATATGACAACGTGTAACAACTTTAAGGCAATTTGATATATAGCATATATATCAAGGGTATTATCTAAGTGAAAGTAAGTTTGTGAACTAATTAAAAAACATCTAGCTTTGATCATGGGCTTCACTCTTAAGGCTGGTGGATTTCACCAAGAATCCTAGAAGTTCTATAGCTTTTCATCGTGTTTAACATTGGCGGAAGTTTGAATAATGGTGTTGTGATAAACACATGTTTTTCTCACTGAAAATTCAAAAGGGGGTTTGTTCATTATAATTTAAAACTTGAAATCGTAATACAGACTATTGTGCCAAACCGATTCTTATAATAGACTGATGCAAGCTTTAGGGTTTGTTTGATATTGTAGAAGGGAGAAAGGGAAAGAAAGAGAAAGGAAATGAAAGAGAAAAGGGAGGGAAAGTGGGAAGAAAGTTATTTTCTCTCCCCTTTCTCTTCCCTTTTTTCTCTTCCCTCAACATTCAAGCTTTAGGGTTTTGGAATGACAAAATGAATAAGCATAGCACAGGAGATGGGGATATTAAGCAGGATCGGGGCCGGGACACGAAGGTAAGTAAGGATGCTACCTACCTCCCTCTTGAACTACTAATCCTTTCTCACATCAGTTATGATTTTCTATCTCCTGCATGTTTCAGTATATATATAATTTTCAGTTTATGGATATTGATACTTGATTACTCTTAGAAATAGTAATCTTTAGGCTTAAATTGTTAGTTGATTAGTTGAATTTCAGGTTAATTTAGTATTCTAACTCCTAAAATGCATTAAAACTTTTTTTGTGCACTTCTTACAGGAATTAGAGCTTAAACTAAGGCAAATGGGCAAATGTGGGGATGACCGATCGATCGCCCGATCGAACGGTCCATGGAACGTTCGATAGGCCGATCTATCGGTGATCTTGCGATCGATCGTTGATTTCCTGTTCAACCTTCTGCAGCAAATTTCAGAGAGGGCGCTTTTTCGATCGATCGGTCGTTTAATCGGTGACGTCGAAATTCCCTCAACAGACTACATAGAAGCAAATTTCAGAGGGGTCGGTTTTGCGATCGATCAGGCGTTCAATCGCCTGGACCGTTCGATCGGCCGATTGATTGATGTGTACAGACTCTGTTTTTCTGCAGAGTATAAAAGCTGTATATACGGGACAAAAGGAATTCTAGGTTATTTTCTGCAGAAATTGGACAGAGAAGAAGCTTCAAAAGGGGTCTTTTGTTATTTTGTAAGGTTTTTAGTTAGATTTACTTTAATGCTTTGTATTTAATGTCATTTATTGCTTTTTGATCATTGTAAATGAATGCTTGATATATATATGAAGTGAATGATTTTCTACTCTTCCTAGCCATTTTTCATCATTTTCTTGCCACTTTCCCTCACTTTCTTAGTAACCAAACACTAGTTCTATATAGTTTAATGGTAGATTTGTCTTATTTTATGTTATTTGACATGGATTCTAGAAGCTAAATACCCCTTGGATGTGGTTGTGAAGATCCACCAAGGATCTTCAAAGGATTGAAAATGGTTGTATGAACTTTAAAGTCATATCCTCAAATTTATATGGTTTCATTTGATTTAGCATAAAATTCATTAGAAAAACTTAGATTCATAATCCCTTGGCAATATTTATGCACAAATCAATGTTTGGTATAGGTATTGCACATATCTAAGGTTTGATTTTAGGGTGCCAATTATAGATTCCCTCTTTATGCTCAATCAAACAAAAATCCACAATTTTATAGTCGACATTTTCCGAATCAAGAATCCAAGGTGAGATTCTTGATTTGAGTTATAAATCTCTTATTGGAAACCCTTGTTGTGAATTGGTGGATCGAAACAACCATGTCCAAGCTTTTCTTCTAAATTGCATAAAACTAGATTTTATCCAGCACTCGACTCCAAGAGATTATCCAACACCTTGGCCAGCCTCCTCCGGATGATGATAGAGACTTCTTTTCGGATCTCCAGTTAGATTAGATGCATTGTGCACTTCATAGCATTTCATTTCATATGATGTATCTAAATCTTTTTGATTATAGTGGATGTATTTATTTTTGAGCTGTTTGTATAGTGATCTTTCCTATTGTGGCATACCCTTTTTGTATACATTTATTATATTCTTTTGCCTATTTTGGGTATATTTTGGCATTTCAGTTACAGATATCCTTTTTGATTGATATTCATATCGCATGTATTGTTCCGATCGAGGTAAGGGGTATTGTATGGTATTCGTATCGCTCTTTTCTATAACTTGACACCTTAGCTATGTCCTTAAATGTTGACATCATTTCTTTTTGGATTTTTGTGATGGAGGTGTCAAGGTTGTTTTAAACAAGTACCATACCATGTTTTTGATTAAATTTGAGTTAATGATTAACCCACCTTAGAGATTATGATGCATTGCAATTTTTTAGCATAAAATCATTATCAGAGACAATTCACATTGTTGCACACTAACATGTTATGTGATGCCTTGCGTTTCATTCTTATGCATGCATGTCCTTATAAGGTGGAGATTTTTACCGTGTGAGCTTTAGAACCTATTTATTGCCTTTGAAGAGTGAATCACATTTATTTAAGATTATTTTTGTTGATCCTCATCCATTAAATAGCTTCATTATATTTTGATTTTGGTTTACATGTTTGAGTGTTAGATAGATTTATTGACCCCTTATACACCTTTGGAGTTTTGATTTGTTGTATTCTTCGGATTCTAAACGCATAGGCCATTTCATTCCATTGAGCCATTTCATGTGTATTTTTCTTCTTCTTAATGTTCATATGCATGTGCATAAGTTTAAATATTGTCAATGCCAATGGATGCATTGCTCTTATATTTGTAAAGTTGGAAGTGTATGGAGTTGAAGAGTAAAGAAAAATATATATATATATATATATATAGAGAAAGGGATGAAAAGGTGTTCCCAAAAAAAAAAAAAAAAAATCAAATGTAAAAGAAGTGAGGTGAAGGAAGATTGCAAAAGTGATTCAAAAGATTGAAAATGTGGAAGTGAATATCATTGATCATCATGTGTAATGAGCAGGCATATGTTGAAACTTTTTACCACTTTCTATCCTCTTACATGGCTCTTCTTTCATTCATCACCCTTATGGCCTTGATATCCAAAGATATATGAATCTTTAATTCAATTGTGTATAAGGCATTAATGTCAATTTCCTAGATTATGCTTAGGCTATGAATATTCCTTCGTGAAGCTATGCCAAGTTGATACACTTACAATTTATTCGTTTTTGGTTTCGGAATTGCTCTACTTGCATGGTTTATACATTTACTTGTTAAAAGAGCTTTCCATTGAGGGACCATGAGTGTTCATGTTCAAAATTGAGTGTATGCCTTGTGAGACTTGGATCGAAGTATCGAGGACGTAATTGTACGAGTTTTGAATCATTAGGATCATATGTCATTGGTAGTACGCGTCAACGTGTTTTATTTCTTCCATGCTTTATGCCTTTGCCTTGTGATGGTTCACAACCTAGGTGGATGGAGATTTGATTTGAATAAGATTAATACACGTGTATATTTTTGTTTTTCTTTCATACTTTAATAGGGACTATCAAAGGTTTAGTTGGGGGATGTTGATTACTCTTAGAAATAGTAATCTTTAGGCTTAAATTGTTAGTTGATTAGTTGAATTTTAGGTTAATTTAGTATTCTAACTCCTAAAATGCATTAAAACTCTTTTTGTGCACTTCTTACAGGAATTGGAGCTTAAACTAAGGCAAATGGGCAAATGTGGGGATGACCGATCGATCGGCCCATCGAACGGTCCATGGAACGTTCGATCGGCCGATCGATCGGTGATCTTGCGATCGATCGGTGATTCCCTGTTCGACCTTCTGCAGCAAACTTCAGAGAGGATGCTTTTTCGATTGATCGGTCGTTCGATCGGTGACGTCGAAATTCCCTCAACAGGCTACACAGAAGCAAACTTCAGAGGGGTTGGTTTTGCGATCGATCAGGCGTTCGATGGCCTGGACCGTTCGATCGGCCGATCGATCGATATGTACAGACTCTGTTTTTCATCAGAGTATAAAAGCTGTATATACGGGACAAAAGGAATTCTAAGTTATTTTCTGCAGAAACTGGACAGAGAAGAAGCTTCAAAAGGGGTCTTTTGTTATTTTGTAAGGTTTTTAGTTAGATTTACTTTAATGCTTTGTATTTAATGTCATTTATTCCTTTTTGATCATTGTAAATGAATGCTTGATATATATATGAAGTGAATGATTTTCTACTCTTCCTAGCCATTTTTCATCATTTTCTTGCCACTTTCCCTCACTTTCTTAGTAACCAAACACTAGTTCTATATAGTTTAATGGTAGATTTGTCTTTTTTTTTTTTTTATGTTATTTGACATGGATTCTAGTAGCTAAATGCCCCTTGGATGTGGTTGTGAAGATCCACCAAGGATCTTCAAAGGATTGAAAATGGGTTGTATGAACTTTAAAGTCATGTCCTCAAATTTATATGGTTTCATTTGATTTAGCATAAAATTCATTAGAAAAACTTAGATTCATAATCCCTTGGCAATATTTATGCACAAATCAATGTTTGGCATAGGTATTGCACATGTCTAAGGTTTGATTCTAGGGTGCCAATCATAGATTCCCTCTTTATGCTCAATCAAACAAAAACTCACATTTTTATAATCGACATTTTCCGAATCAAGAATCCAAGGTGAGATTCTTGATTTGAGTTATAAACCTCTCATTGGAAACCCTTGTTGTGAATTGGTGGATCGAAACAATCATGTCCAAGCTTTTCTTCTAAATTGCATGAAACTAGATTTTATTGTCTTCATTAGTCATTAAATTATTGCATGAAGCATTGAACCACCATCATCTCAAAACCAACATATTTTCGGTCACTTTTATGTTAAGAAAAGACAAGAATTTTCATTTGCAATCCATTAAGCTAAGTGCCCGTGCTAGTTGAGCTTTGTTGCTATATTTGCAGAATTTCCTTATGAGAGAACGACACCGGATCCTCCGGTTTTTACTACAAGCGCAACCTCCGTACTCTTGCGGAGTGACTCCAGTTGAAGTACACCTGGAGGCGTGCCAATACTATGAATCCTCAAGGCCAGAGTGATGCAAAGATGTGTAGAATTGATTGCGAGTGACTATTCTTTCAGGTTCAATACTGATTACTCTTAGAAATAGTAATCTTTTGGCTTAAATTGTTAGTTGATTAGTTGAATTTAGTGTTAATTTAGTATTCTAACTCCTAAAATGCATTAAAACTCTTTTTGTGCACTATTTACAGGAATTGGAGCTTAAACTAAGGCAAATGGGCAAATGTGGGGATGACCGATCGATTGCCCGATTGAACGGTCCACGGAACGTTCGATCGACCGATCGATCGGTGATTCTCTGTTCGACCTTTTGTAGCAAACTTCAGAGAGGGCATTTTCCCGATCGATCGGACGTTCGATCGGTGACGTCGGAATTTCCTTAACAGACTACACAGAAGCAAACTTCAGAGGGGTCGGTTTTGCGATCGATTGGGCGTTCGATTGCCTGGACCGTTCGATCGGTCGATCGATCGGGCGATCGATCGGTCGCCTACCAATCGATCGGTGTGTACAGACTCTGTTTTTCTGCAGAGTATAAAAGCTGTATGTTCAAGACAAAGAGGATTCTAGGTCATTTTTCGCAAAAGCTGGACAGTGAAGAAGCTCCAAAAAGGGAATTTTTGTTATCTTGTAAGGTTTTTAGTTAGATTTACTTTTAATGCTTTGTATTTAATGTCATTTATTGCTTTTTGATCATTGTAAATGAATGCTTGATATATATATGAAGTGAATGATTTTCTACTCTTTCTAGCAATTTTCCATCATTTTCTTGGCACTTTCCCTCATTTTCTTAGCAACCAAACACTAGTTCTTTATAGTTTAATGGTAGATTTGTCGTCTTTTATGTTATTTGACATGGATTCTAGTAGCTAAATACCCCTTGGATGTGGTTGTGAAGATCCACTAAGGATCTTCAAAGGGTTGAAAATGGGTTGTATGAACTTTAAAGTCATATGCTCAAAATTATATGGTTTCATTTGATTTAGCATGAAATTCATTAAAAAAACTTAGATTCATAACCCCTTGGCAATATTTATGCACAAATCAATGTTTGGTATAGGTATTGCACATGTCTAAGGTTTGATTCTAGGGTGCCAATCATAGATTCCCTCTTTATGCTCAATCAAACAAAAACCCACATTTTTATAGTCGACATTTTCCAAATCAAGAATCCAAGGTGAGATTCTTGATTTGAGTTATAAACCTCTCATTGGAGACCCTTGTTGTGAATTGGTGGATCGAAACAACCATGTCCAAGCCTTTCTTCTATATTACATAAAACTAGTTTTCATCGTCTTCATTAGTCGTTAAATTATGGCATTAAGCATTGAACCACCATCATCTCAAAACCAACATATTTTCGGTCTCTTTTATGTTAGGAAAAGATAAGAATTTTCATTTGCAATCCATTAAGATAAGTGTCCGTGCTAGTTGAGCTTTGTTGCTATATTTGCAGAATTCCCTTGGGAGAGAACGACACCGGATCCTCCGTTTTACTACGAGTGCGACTTCCGTACTTTTGCGGAGTGGCTCCAGTTAAAGCACATTTGGAGGCATACCAAGTTTTAGCGCCGTTGCCGGGGAATTCATAGGCAAAAGCTACACTGGACGAAAGTTAAGGATTACAGAAGAAAATTGAAAAAAAAAAAAAAAAGAAGAGCAAGCAAAAGAAAAAAAAAACACACACACAAAAAAAAGGGTGGATTTCATCACCACCCCCGAGGGAAGCATCTACGGGCTTCGGGCCCCGGTACACTCTCATTTCATTTAAGGTGTTATATGTTTAGGATTATTTTTTATTTCTTCTTTTCTCTAGTTTCTTTTGTTTGATATAGTATAATTGCATCGCATTTTTGTTAGGAAATTATCCCTCTTCGGGAGTATTTAGTGGAGCTAGGCTAGTGTGTGGAAGTTTCAAATTGGTGGTACGCTTATTGTATGTGGAGATTGGAGGTACGGAGTTGAATTGAGAAAAAGCCGTTGTCCGGTCTAGAATTGAAAAAAAAGCCGTTGTCCGGCCTAGGGAATTGTGTATGATGTGCTGAACGACCCTATCAGTCCAACCTTATGTGTGCATTCATTCTTGCATGTCATATTTCACGAGGGACGAACATCATCGCCTTGTGAGGATTGAGAGCATTGAGAGCACAAGCACATCTTCACCAACACCTAGCTTACCATTAGTGGTCAACTTAGGTTTCATTCCAATGGCAAATCCCAATGAACCTGGCATACCTAACATTCAACCCTTGCATCCAAATGTCCAAATCAACTCGGAAGGTCATGAGGAGTTTGAAAGAGGGAGCCACTATGGCGACGTGGCGGCCCCCCCTATATGGACTCTCTGGGACTACCTAACCCACCAAGGCAAGCACCAATATCATGCATTATTTTCCCGCCCCATCACAACACTCTAAACATTCGGTCGGGAATGATGCAAATGTTGCCTCAATTCCACGGGATGGATTCGGAACAACCCTACATTTTTTTTAAGGAATTTGAGGATGCTTGTTCAATTGCTATGGACAACTCATGTCTAAGGGAAGTATTTTTGTTGAAACTCTTCCCATTTTGTTTGAAGGACAAAGCTAAGCTTTGGTTCAATTCCTTGTGACCCATGTCCATCCATTCTTGGGCTACTCTCCAAGGGGAATTTTGAGCAAATTTTTTCCCGAAAATCGAACCGAGGCCATTCGAAGGCAAATTTCACAGTTTTCTCCTTTGTTGGGGGAAACTTTCTTTCAATGTTGGGAGAGGTTCAAAGACCTCTCAAATTCTTGCCCCCATCACGGTTTTGCCGATTGGCATGTCATCAACACATTTTATTCTTCCTTAACACCCCAACTCAAGCAATTTGTTGAGTCTATGTGCGCGGGGACGTTTTTTGATAAGCAACCCTATGAGGCTTATGATTATTTTGATAACTTGGCAAATAAGGCTAGAGATTGGGCACTTACCGAGACCCAAAATCCCGAGGGTCGCTCAATCCAACAAGGGGTGGGAAGATATCAACTCAAGGAAGTTGATGATGTCAATGCTAGGGTGGCTACCTTGGCAAGAAAATTATAGGCTCTTGAGGTGAAAAAAGTTCAATCGGTAGAGAGTGAGGAGATGAGAGAAGTATGTTGTCTTGTGTGTGAAACCTCAGATCATACCACCTCTTCGTACCCAATCATTCCGGGTGTGAAGGAGGCTTTGCATGGCCAAGTTAACGTAATTAGCCAATATTCAAGAGGAGGCGGTAACCCTTATTCAAACACATACAATCCGGGATGGAGAGATTATCCCAACTTTGGGTGGAGGAACAATGAAGGGACTTCAAACTCCCACAACTACCAAGGAGGGTATTAAAACCCTCAATCATACCAAGCACCTCCACCCCCACAAGCACTCCTACCACAACATCCACCTCCACCTTACCAACAAGCACCCATGACCCAATTTCAAAATCAACCAAGGCCATACCAACCCCCCCATAGGAAGCCAATAGAGGACAATGTTTACCAACTTGCAAATGACATGAGGGGGGTTAGTTTAAGGGTTGATAAACAAGAGAAGGTGCTAGACCAACACTTTAGGTTACTTGAGGACATCCAAAAGCAAATGTCTACATTGACACAAGCTTTGACCCAAAATGTCCCGGGAAGATTCCCGGCTCAACCTCAACCTAACCCGGCGGTTAGGCAAGTGCATCATAACCGAGGGTAAGAGTGACCCTAGTACGAGTCATGACCAAGTGCAAGCCATAACCACCCTTAGAAGTGGCAAGACCATTGATAAAACTATCCCACCTCGGGATAAGACTTCTTGGAAGAGTGTTGGCCAAGGAGAGAAAGAGAAAGAGAAAGAGGAAAAAGAGCCGAGAGAGGGGGGGTGAGAACTTAGCCAATCCCATCGAGATTTTGAGTGAAAGTGAGAGGGATAAGAGAAGGGACATAGTCAAACATGCTCCCTTCCTGCAAAGGTTGACCAAACAAAAAAATGAACTTATAAATGCGAAAATTTATGAAGTGTTCAAACAAGTAAAGGCCAACATCCCTATCCTTGACGCAATCAAGCAAATATCTTCTTATGCTAAGTTCTTAAAGGACTTATGCACTTTTAAGCGAAGGTTGCATGTCAAGGAAACTGCCATGATGAATGAAAATCAAAGTGCCATTTTGCAATGTAAAACTGTGCCGAAATTCAAGGACCGTGGATGTCCTACTATTTGTTGTACCATTGGGAATACCAAGATCGATCGTGCCTTGTTAGACTTAGGGTCTAGTGTCAACCTTTTACCCTTTTCAGTGTATAAGGAACTTGGCCTAGGAGAGTTGAGCCCTACTCGTGTTACCTTGCAATTGGTGGATCGTTCTATAAAGGTTCCAAGAGGTATCATCGAGGATGTTCTCATCCAAGTTGATAACTTTTGCTTCCCGGTCGATTTCATTGTCCTAGACACCCAACCTGTTGAGAGTTGTATAGCTCACAACCAAATTCCTATGATCTTGGGATGCCCTTTCCTAGCTACTTTCAGTGCCATCATACATTGTAGGAATGGGTTAGTGAAATTGTCTTTTGGCAACACCACCTTCGAGCTTAACATCTTTTTGGTTGCCAAACAAAAGGGGGAATGTGAGGATATCCGGGAGGTAGACATCATAGAGAACATAGTTCAAGAACACTTTGAGCGGGAGATTTTTGAGGACCCTTTGGAGAGGGCATTAGTGAGAGGTGAACCGCATGCTTCACTTGATAGTGAGGGCATGGTGTCAAGTGAATTGTCTCATTTAGAGGGTGAGAGAGAGAAGTGTTTACATGTGGGTCAATGGACCCCTTCTTTTGAACCCCTCCACCCTAGTGCCGAGAAACCAATTTCGTCGGAGGAGAAGCCTCCCATTCTCGAGAGGAAGCCTTTGCCTTCCAATTTAAAGTATGCATTTTTAGGGGATGGGGAGTCGTACTTGGTTGTGATTTCCTCTAGCTTGTCTGGGAGCCAAGAGGAAGGGTTGATGACATTGCTAAGGAAACATAGAAAAGCCCTAGGATGGACTATCGCTGAGCTTCATGGGATTAGTCCTCTCGTGTGCATTCACCGCATTTTTTTAGAAGAGGAGGCTAAATCCATTCGTCAAATGCAAAGGCGATTGAATCCCAATATGAAGGAAGTGGTTAAAGGAGAGGTTTTAAAATTGCTAGATGCGGGAATCATTTACCCTATCTCCGATTCGAAATGGGTTAGTCCGGCCCAAGTGGTGCCTAAGAAATCGGGTGTCACGGTGATAAGAAATGACAAGAATGAGTTAGTGCCAACCCGTGTGCAAACCGGGTGGCGAATGTGCATTGATTATCGCCGCCTCAATAATGTGACCTGAAAGGACCATTTCCCTTTACCCTTCCTTGATCAAGTCCTAGAAAGGGTGTCTGGTAAGGCTTTCTATTGTTTCCTAGACGGATATTCGGAGTACAATGAAATTGATGTAGCCCTTGAGGATCAAGCTAAGATAACATTCACTTGTCCCTTTGGCACTGATGCTTATAAACGTATGCCCTTCGGGCTATGTAATGCACCGGCGATATTTCAAAGGTACATAATGAGCATATTTAGCGACATGGTTGAGCAAACTGTTGAAGTCTTCATGGATGATTTTTCTGTCTATAGGGACACTTATGAAGGTTGTCTTGGTAATTTAAGAAAAGTTTTGATGAGATGTGAGGAGAGTAACCTTGTACTCAATTGGGAAAAATGCCATTTTATGGTTACTAGTGGTATAGTTTTGGGGCATATAATGTCATCTGAAGGGCTTGAAGTTGATAAGGCAAAAATTGAACTCATTCAAAAATTGCCCGCCCCGACGTGTGTGAAGGAGGTTAGATCATTTCTTGGGCATGCCGGTTTCTATCGGCGTTTCATTGAGGGTTTTAGTGCAATCTCTAGGCCCATGTGTCATCTTTTGTCCCAAGATGTTTCCTTTGAGTGGACATCCTCTTGTCAACAAGCTTTTGACAAGTTGAGGAACTTTTGACCACAGCCCCAATCATTTGAGCACCCAATTGGTCTCTTCCATTTGAGCTAATGTGTGATGCTAGCGACTATGCCGTGGGGGCTGTCCTAGGATAAAGAGTTGATAAGAAGCCATATGTCATTTATTATGCTTCTAGAACTCTCAATGAAGCTCAAAACAACTATACCATAACCGAGAAGGAACTCCTTGCGGTGGTTTTTGCACTAGACAAATTTAGGTCTTACTTGATTGGGTCATTGGTCATCATCTACACCGACCATGCGACCCTAAAGTATCTCCTCACAAAACCCGATGCAAAACCGCGCCTCATTCGATAAATACTTTTGCTTCAAGAATTTAATATAGAAATGCGTGATAAAAAAGGGGTTGAAAATGTAGTTGCGGACCACTTGTCTCGGCTTCCCTTAAATGGGCGAGCCATGGACCCAACCCCTATCAAGGAGCACTTCCCGGATGAGCATCTCATGTATGTGAGTGTCGTTGAGCAAGTTTCAACCCCTTGGTTTGCGGACATTGCAAACTTCCTTGTCACCGGTGAGATTCCTTCCACATGGTCATCCATTGACAAGCGTAAATTCTTCTGGAATGTGCGCTATTTTTCGTGGGATGATCCTTACTTGTTTAAGTATTGTCTGGACCAAATCATTCGCCGGTGTGTCCCAAATCATGAATTTCAACAAGTAATAGAGTTTTGTCATTCTCATGCTTGTGGAGGACACTTCTCCTCCAAAAAAACCACGGCCAAAATTTTGCAATGTGGGCTTTATTGGCCCACCATGTTCAAGGATGTACATACTTTTTGTCTAGCTTGCAATAGGTGCCAATGGTTAGGAACACTTTCTAAGAGGCACATGATGTCTCTTCACCCTATCACTATTTTGAAAATATTTGATTGTTGGGGGATCGATTTCATGGGACCGTTTCCTAACTCATGTGGGTACCTTTTTATTCTTGTTGCGGTAGATTATGTCTCTAAGTGGGTGGAAGCAATTGCCACCCGAAGCAATGACCACCAAGTGGTCTTGCGATTTTTGAAAGAGAACATTTTTTGTAGGTATGGTATGCCTCGTGCCATGATAAGTGATGGCGGTTCACATTTTTGTAACAAGCCCTTTGCGTCTTTAATGCGTAAGTATGGAGTGGTCCATAAGGTTGGATTGCCATACCATCCTCAAACGCAAGGGCAAGTAGAGTTGGCCAATCGGGAAATCAAGCACATTCTTGAGAAAACCATCAATCCTAATATGAAAGATTGGTCTCTTAGATTGACCGATGGGTTGTGGGCATACCGCACGGGTTATAAAACCATTCTTGGCGCATCACCCTAAGTGGACCGGGCCATACCTAGTGAAAGAAGTTTTTCCCCATGGAGCCATTGAGGTGCAAAATCTCACGAATGGCTTGACATTTAAGGTGAATGGTCAGCGGCTCAAGCCGTATTTTGAGTCGTTCCAAGGGGAGTTAGATTGTGTGGTTCTCATTGATCCACCGTCCTTTGAGTGACATTAGATTGTCGTGTTTTATAGTTTAGGAGTAGTTCTTTTGTTTTCTTTTTATAGGTTTCTTTCTCTTTTCTTTTGGGTAGTTAGTTGTGTACATTTCTATTCTCGAGCATCCCGCCTGTAAGCACCCCATTTTTGACCGCTCGGCAGTCTACATTCCGTCCAGACTTGTTTTCAAGTCATTGTGGGCATATTCCTATCGAAACCAGTTCTCTAGGTCCAAATCCCGTCTGTCCATCGCTTCGCGGGCCTGTCAGGCCCAAATAGAGGCAAAATGGCCAAAATGCCCTTAGGGGCATTGTCTTTTCCTTTCTGATTCCAACCCCACTCTCGAGACAGTTTATTCCTCGAGACGGTTCCAATCCAGGCACATCTCCTCGGAGACGATAAGTCCCCTTTCCAATCCCACTCTCGAGACAGTTTATTCCTTAAGACGGTTCCAATCTAGGCACGTCTCCTCGGAGACGATAAGTCCCCTTTCCAATCCCACTCTCGAGACAGTTTATTCCTCGAGACGGTTCCAATCCAGGCACGTCTTCTCGGAGACGGTAAGTCACCTTTCCAATTCCACTTTCGAGACAGTTTATTCCTCGAGACGGTTCCAATCCAAGCATGTCTCCTCGGAGACGATAAGTCCCCTTTCCAATCCCACTCTCGAGACAGTTTATTCCTTGAGACGGTTCCAATTCAGGCACGTCTTTTCGGAGACGGTAAGACCCCTTTCTAATCCCACTCTCGAGACAGTTTATTCCTCGAGACGGTTCCAATCCAGGCACGTCTTCTCGAAGACGGTAAGTCCCCTTTCCAATCCCTCTCTCGAGACAGTTTATTTCTCGAGACGGTCCAAGTAGCGAAACTACTCACAAAACCGTTAGAGTAGCGGAAATACTCACAAATTGGTCGATATAGGGAATTGCCAACAAACCCCTGTGTCACGACGATTGCCGTTAGAGTGGCGGTAACACTCAAAACCTAGGTCAACACCAGTGTCTGTTAGCCCACTTCGGTGAATAATGACCAAACTGCCCTTTGGACCTTTTTCGAGACTTTTCGATCAAGATGACCATTTTGCCCCTAGGCATCCGAATGCCCCGGGAATCACACCGGCTCTGGGTATCAAATCGGTAACCCTCTGAGATTACTTCTTATAGTATTCTCAACCTTCCTTTACCTTTCCGGATCATTTCGAGTCAGTTCCGGCCAACCCGGTACACAATGACCGTTTTGCCCCCTGTGGACCGGTCTCCTTTTTCGACCACACCGGCTCTGGGTATCAAATCGGTAACCTCCCGAGACTACTTTTTATAGTGTTCTTAACCTCCTTTTACCTTTCTGGATCATTCCGAGTCAGTTTCGGCCAACCCGGTGCGAAATAACCGTTTTGCCCCTGGTGGGCCGGTCTCCTTTTCCGACCATGTCGGCTCTGGAAATCAAACCGGTAACCTCTGGGAACATTTTGAATAATGTTTTCAGATCCCAAGTCTTTTTTCGGGACAGTCCGAGTTTGTCCTAGCAGTTTTTCGGTCCGATTGACTGTTTTGCCCCTAAAGGCCCGGTCAACCTTTTCGACACATTTTATCCTCACTTTTCAAGTCAAATACCTCTAGGACACTATTTTAATTGTTCCTGCTCCTTTCCGGCCTTCCGGGTCATTCCCGGCTCCTTCAAATCATTCTCGGACTGTCCGGAGCCATTCCTGATGAAGCCAGGCTAAAAATTGCATGGTAGTCACTAGTACAGGCACCCAAATCTAGTCAAAGATACGTTGCTTGCCGACCTTAAATATTTCCTAAATGGCTGGCGCCACTACTAGTGGCGCCAAGCCAAAAAATGGCCTGGCGCCACTCCTAGTGGCGCCAAAGTGAGTGGCGCCAGTGTAAACTTTGGCCTGGCGCCACTACAACAAGTGCCAGTGTTGTCCAACCTCTATAAATACAGAGCCTCATTCAACGTGAAAAGGATCCTCAAATTCAACCTAAAAATCATATAATTTGATATACAGAGCTCGAGCACCTCCTAAACCCTAGTTTCCCTAGGTTTTCCAAACCCTAGCTGCTATACACTAAACCCTAGCCTCCTATACACTCCTATACATCCCCATACACTCATACACTAATCAGCAACCCTCCTTCGAAGACTTTAAGAGTTGTAATCTGAAGTTTGAAGCTTGAAGACAACTCTTGAAGACTGAAGGTGAAGGTCAAGACGAAGACCGAAGACCGAAGAAAGCAAGGCTCGCAAAATAACAAGATATACGGTAGGCTCCCTATTTAAATTTTCGCACTTCCCCCCTCTCTCTTCTCTCTCCTAACCCACTTGGGTTTTCTCTATTTTAATCCCCCATCTCTTTCCCCCCTTTCTTTGCATGCTTGAAACAAGGGGATTCTCGGTCCATGTGTAGGATTAGGCTATTGGAGAGTCACCGTGTCGGGGGCTTTCTTCTAGTCTAACCAGAGACCACGTGGGTCCGGCCCCTTTGATTATGTGGTGAAGCCTTAGCCTTGTATGTTCACGACCCCAAATTGCATTGTGCATATCATAGTCTTGCATCTTCCAAAATTCGTTTTCAAACTCGTTTTCAAAATCGTTTTCAAACTTGTTTTCAAAATTGCATCAAAATCTCTTTTTCAAAAACTTGTTTTCAAAACCACAATTCTAGGGTGATTCTAGCCTTTCCATGGCTAGGGTTACTTTAGGAAAGTGTTATATTTAAAGTGACTTTCATGGCCCATATTTTCAACTTTTGTTGTTTTCAAAACCGCTTTCCTAAAGTGGTTCTAGCCCTCTTATGGTTAGAATTGCTTTAGGAAAGTGTAATGTTTTATACTTTTCACAAAACTCTCTTTTCAAAAATCCCTTCCTAAAAATCTCTTTTTCAACATACTTCCCAAAAATTCTTCTTTCCAAAATTCTTTTCAAAAACTCCCTCCAAAATCTATTTTTCAAAACTTCCTTTTTCAACTCCTTTCCAAAAACTCTTTCTCCTTAAAATTCATGTTCTAAAACACTCCCTAGATTCACCTTCCTAAAAACTCTCTCCAAAAACCTTTTTAAAAAAAACTTTCTTTACAAAATCTTCCTTCTAGAAACTTCCTCTTTAGGATTTCCTTCCAAAATCTATGTTTCCAAAAACACACTTTCCAAAAGCTCTTATCTAGGATTTTCTTCCAAAATCTTTGTTTCCACAAACACACTTTCTAAAAACTCTTTCCTTGACGCCTAAGTCAAGCCCTAGAACTCACAATTAGGAAACCCTAATTTTCTTTCCAAAGACATGGTTTTCAAACCTTGCCCCGAATCTAGGTTTCCAAAATCTCTTGTTTTCACATCCAAACTATACACATTTCCAAAACCTCTTTTCTATATTAAAATTTCAAACTTTCAAATCTAGGGTTTCTAGAATCTCCCTTTTCAAATCCTTGCCAAATCCTATCTTCCCTTTAGGAAACCAAATCAAATCTTCCCGTTTAGGAAACTAGATCCCGTCCTCTGTTTTTGGAAATAAAATCTAACCTTTCTCTTTTAGAAACAAAATCCAATCTTTTCCTAATTCGAATCCTTCCTAAGCTTCTCCTTTCCTAAATCTTAAGTTTCCTAAAACTTTCAAATCTTTCTTTAAACATTAAGTTTCCAAATCTTCCTTAATCCAACCCTTTCCTAATTCTACCCTCTTTTCAAATCTTAACTTTTCAAACCTAAGTTTTCAAACCTCTCCTAAATCCAAACCTTTCCTAACCTTAAGATTTTCTAAAACCCTAAAACTTTCTAAATCTTAAACTTTCTAAATTTCAAATCTTTCCAAACTCAAAACTTTCTAAATTTGAAACTTTCTTAAGTTAAATCTTTCTAAACCTAAATCTTCCCAAATTCTAAGTTTTCCAAAACTTCAAAATCTTTTCAAATCTAAAACTTTTCTAAACTCAAAACTTTCTCTCAAAACTTTCTTGTTTTCTAAACTTTCCAATTTTCAAAACTTCCCTATTTCAAAACTTTCTAATTTTCAAAACTTCCCTATTTCAAAACATTCCAAATTCAAAACTTTCCTAAGTTGGAACCTTCCAAAAATGAAACTTTCCTAATTCAAAACTTTCTTAATTTGAAACTTTCCAAAAATGAAACTTTCCTAATTTGAAACTTTCCTAATCCAAATCTTTCCTAAATTCCAAGTTTCCAAATCTTTTAAGATCTTTCCGAATCCAATATTCCAATTTAATCTTTCTGAATCTCAAGTCTTTCCTAAGTCTCTTCTCTTTCCTAAGTCTAGATTTCCTAAACCTTCGTCTTTTCAAAATAAGTCTAAATCTCTTTGTTCCAAGTTCGATGTTTTCAAATCAAAATTCAATCTTTTCAATTCCAAAATTCCAAATTCCAATTTTCAATCCTCCATTCAAAGTTCAATCTCTCAATCTTCTACTTTCAATTTCCAATTCGATCTCCTTCTTCAAATCAACTCTTCTATTCTCAATCGGACTCCAATCCGTACTACGACTGACCTGATTCCCCCAAAGGGATACGTAGGCAACCTTCATAGGTGCGGTCACAACACTTTTTAAACTTTTAATTCCACCCTCATGGGTGCGGTCTCCACATTTTTCAAATTCCAATCTACTTTCAAAATTCTAATTTCAAAATTTCTATTTTCAAATTTCTATTTCAAAATTTTCAAACTTTCCAATTTCAATTCCATCTCTTCAAATCTATTTTCAAATCAAATCAATCTCTTTCCAAATCTATTTTTTAATTCTTTTCTATTGCACTTGCATATCATGCATCATGTTAGTTTCTTTTCAAACATTGTTTTTCAAAGTGGGTAGGATTGAACTATAGTTAGTCGAAGACTTTCATAGGTGAATCTAGGGTAGATTGACATGGAGGTACCGAAAGGGCGGGGTAGGGTGATGGCCTAGTGCGTCTTCCCTACACGTAACCAACCTTCGAACCTAGGATCACTGTTTTCAAAGACGAAAAAGGAGTTATTTTTCTAAAAAGGGCCAAATGTTTTTCAAAGGTTGCCAAACAACCTGTTTTTCTTAAAAACCCTCTCTTGAGATGGTATTTTTCAAAATCGTTTTCTAAAAACCCTAAGTGTAGTCTCCGGATTATTCTTAGTTTTTAGGTGACCTAACTCACCTTAATCAAGTTAGGTGGCGACTCTGAATCTTTTTCGAAAACCCTTGATTCAAATCAATTTTTCAATTCAAACCTAGTCGCACTCATTCTTCTAGGAGGGTGAGTTCTAACGAGAGAGTACAACATTTTTCCCGCTTGTGTGAGTATTCCTCGAGTACGAAAAATCTGGGTGCGACACCGCCCACCCGTTATTCTTTTCCTCGTCCATTTTCCTCATGCCTTGAGGTCATGGCATGATTTCAGTTTGGGGGGGGGGGGGGGCACCATTGTTATGTTGCTGTGGAAATTTCTGAGAATTTCTGCAGAACTTCAGAGAGGCTGTATTTGCGATCGATCGGTGGGCCAAACCGATCGATCGTGTACGTTGTGATCGATCGGGCTATCGATTGATGAAGACTAGCGATCGATCGATCGTTCGATCGGTGGCGCTCCATTTCGATCGGTCCGTGAGGCGATCGATCGGTTTAAAGAGCCGATCGATCAGTGACCGAGTTATCTATAAAAACCCACTGTTCACTGTTCATTATCATTTCGCTCGCGAGAAATTAAGAGTTTTGAGAGCCGTTTCGTATATCGGAGCAGCGAGGCCCTGCCAGCTTACTTTGGTGGACTTTGTCTTACCTTTTCACGGGTTTTTGTGCTTCGAGAGGTATTCCTTCCGCCGATCTTTGTCCATTCGGTTCATTTCCAGTTGTACTTAGCTTAGTTAGAGAGCTATAGTCGAGACTAGCAGTTTTGAGGGTGCAGCTGGGGCCGGGACTTCTCAGACTCTGGCCCAGTTCTAGCAGCTCCAGTGTGAGCATGCTAGGAGGGAGACAGAGGGAGAGTATGATACTACTCATTTCCGGGGGAGAGATCAGGAGCGAGAGTTTGGACGGGTGTGGAGCGCCCGTAAGGTAGTAGTGGAGAGGTGTTGGACAGTGAGTCAGTTTGATGCTGAGCCATATGGTTGGCTCCAGCCTTTGACCGATCGCCAGTGGTTGGGGTTAGCTTCCTTTAGAGGCCAGTACTCAGCCACCCTCGTGGCAGAGTTCATGGCTAACATTTCATCGGACCTCGTCGGTGGCGACAGACATATTATTCGCTCTTGGATTCGGGGTAGGGATGTTGTTATCACCCCGGATTCCGTTGTTGAGCAGTTTGGTATGCCGAGGGTTGCTAACCCTCAGTTCTCTTATAATGGGGAGCATCCACCATCTCATGAGGAGATGTGCACCGAGATTTTAGCACTGGGAGAGTCTTGGACCGCTTCCTAGATCAGGATTAGGCAGCTTGCCCCCAGATACCACCCACTGTTCATTTGGACATGCTATTCTATCTTTCTACTGGGGAGGACAGTGGAGTGCAGTAGGATGCGGGGGCAGTTGATGTGGGCTGTTGGCACAGGCAGGACTATTGACTTGCCCCACTTCATGTATATAGCATTGTGGGCCGCGACTCATGTTGCTACTCCCCAGTCCAGCATCCCCTTTGGTTGCTTTCTGATAGCGAGGATTAGGGCGGCATGGGTTAGTGTTGCAGATGTTGTGCTGCTTTCCTCCTCGACTGCCATAGACTGGAAGACAGAGAAGAGGGCGGCAGGGTAGTTGACGAAGAAGGGGGGGTCAGCTAGTTCGGCTCACTCGTTTTCTCAGCAGCCGCCTTCTTAGACTCAAGAGGAGACCTAGTTAGGGGAGCAGCGGCAGGATCAGACAGGGCAGCCAACTCAGCCCCAGGCTCAGGCTCAGGAGAAGCCAGCTCAGGGGACGTTACTTCAGACTTTGGCAGCCATTCAGGAGCAGCTGACCACTCAGCAGGCAGAGCGCCAGCAGTGGCAGGCCGACATTATGGCTAGATTAGATCTCCAAGACACTGCCATGGCTGCACTTCAAGGTTAGCTGACTGACATTCAGCAGCAGCAGTAGACACAGTCCACTCGACTCCAAGAGATTATCTAACACCTTGGCCAGCCTCCTCCGGATGATGATAGAGACTTTTTTTCGGATCTCCAGTTAGATTAGATGCATTATGCACTTCACAGCATTTCATTTCATTTGATGTATCTAAATCTTTTTGATTATAGTGGATGTATTTATTTTTGAGCTATTTTGTATAATGATCTTTCCTATTGTGGCATACCCTTTTTGTATACATTTATTGTATTCTTTTGTCTATTCCGGGTATATTTTAGCATTTCAGTTATAGATATCCTTTTTGATTGATATCCATATCGCATATATTGTTCCGACCGAGGTAATGGGTATTGTATGGTATTCGTATCGCTTTTTTCTATAACTTGACACCTTAGTTATGTCCTTAATTGTTGCTATAATTTCTTTTTGGATTTTTGTGATGGAGGTGTCAAGGTTGTTTCAAACAAGTACCATACCATGTTTTTGATTAAATTTGAGTTGATGATTAACCCACCTTAGAGATTATGATACATTGCAAGTTTTTGGCATAAAATCATTATAAGAGACAATTCACATTGTTGCGCACTAACATGTTATGTGATGCCTTGTGTTTCATTGTTATGCATGCATGTCCTTATAAGGTGGAGATTTTTACCATGTGAGCTTTAGAGCTTATTTATCACCTTTGAAGAGTGAATCACATTTATTTAAGATTATTTTTTGTTGATCCTCATTCATTGAATAGCTTCATTATATTTTGATGTTGGTTTACATGTTGTAAGCACCCCATTTTTGACCGCTCGGCAGTCTACACTCCGTCCAGACTTGTTTTCAAGTCATTATGGACATATTCCAATCGAAACCAATCCTCTAGTCCAAATTCCGTCTCTCCATCGCTTCGCGGGCCTGTCAGGCCCAAATAGAGGCAAAATGACCAAAATGCCCTTAGGGGCATTGTCCTTTCTTATTCCAATTCCAATCCCTCTCTCGAGACAGTTTATTCTTCTAGACGGTCCGAGTAGCAAAACTACTCACAAAACCACTCACAAAACCGTCAGAGTGGCGGAAACACTCACAAAACCGTCAGAGTGGCGGAAACACTCACAAAGCCGTTAGAGTGGCGGAAACACTCACACCGTTAGAGTGGCAGAAACACTCAAAACCCAGGCACGTCTCTTCGGAGTCGGTAAGACCCCTTTCCAATCCCTTTCTCGAGACAGTTTATTCCTCGAGACGGTCCGAGTAGCAAAACTACTCACACAACCGTTAGAGTAGCGAAAATACTCAACCGTTAGAGTAGCGGAAATACTCACAGAACCGTTAGAGTAGCGGAAATACTCACAGAACCGTTAGAGTAGCGGAAATACTCTCAAATCGTCAACCCCGTCCGAGTAGCGGAAATACTTAACCCCGTCCGAGTGGCGGAAACACTCAAAACCTAGGTCAATACCCATGTTTGTTAGCTCACTTCGGTGAAAAATGACCAGACTACCCTTAGGACCTTCTTCGAGACTTTTCGGTCAAGATGACCATTTTGCCCCTAGGCATCCGGATGCCCCGGGAACCACACCGGCTCTGGGTATCAAATTGGTAATGTCCCGAGAATACTTTTTATAGTGTTCTCGACCTTCCTTTACCTTTCCGGACCATTCCGAGTTAGTTCCGGCCAACTCGGTACAAAATGACCGTTTGGCCCCTGGAGGGCCGGTCTCCATTTTCGACCACGCCGGCCCTGGGAATCAAACCAGAAACCCCTGGGAACATTCTAAATAATGTTTCCAGATCCCAAGTCATTTTTCGGGACAATCCGGGTTCGCCCCGGCAGTTTCCTAGTCCGATTGACCGTTTTGCCTCTAAAGGCCCGGTCAACCTTTCCGACTCACCTTATCTTCATTTTTCAAGTCAAATACCTCCAGGACACTATTTTGAGTATTCCTGCTTCTTTCCGGCCTTCCGGGTCATTCCCGGCTTCTTCAAATCATTCCCGGACTTTCCGGAGTCACTTTTAGTGAAGCCAGGCTAAAAATTGTATGGTAGTCATTAGTACAAGCGCCCAAATCTAGTCAAAGATACGTTGCTTGCCGACCTTAATTGTTTCCTAAATGGCTGGCGCCACTACTAGTGGCGCCAGTGTATAATTTGGCCTGGCGCCACTGCAACAGGCGCCAGGTTTGTCTTCCCTCTATAAATACAGAGCCTCATTCAACTTGAAAAGGGTCTGCAAACTTAACCTAAAAATCCTATATTTCGATACACAGAGCTCGTGCACCTCCAAAACCCTAGCCTCCCTAGGTTTTCCCTAAACCCTAGCCACTATACACAAACCCTAGCCTCCTATACACTCATACACTCCCCCATACACTCATACACTAGCCTTCAACCATCCTTTGAAGACTTGAAGAGCTGCCATCCAAAGCTTGAAGACAATCCTTGAAGGTTGAAGAAGAAGATCAAGACAAAGACCGAAGATTGAAGACCGCACGACGCGCAAATAACAAGATACAAGGTAGGCTCCCAATTTAAATTTCCGCACTTCCCCCCTCTCTCTTCTCTCCTAACCCACTTGGGTTTTCTCTATTTTAATCCCCCATCTCTTTCCCCCCCTTTCTTTGCATGCTTGAAACAAGGGGACTCCCGGTCCATGTGTAGGATTAGACTGTTAGAGAGTTACCGTATCGGGGGCTTTCTTCTAGTCTAACCAGAGACCACGTGGGTCCGGCCCCCTTGATTATGTGGTGAAGCCTTAACCTTGTATGTTCACGACCCCAAATTGCATTGTGCATATCATAGTCTTGCATATTCTAAAATTCGTTTTCAAACTCGTTTTCAAAACCGTTTTCAAACTTGTTTTCAAAATTGCATCAAAATCTCTTTTTCAAAAACTTGCTTTCAAAACCACAATTCTAGGGTGATTCTAGCCTTTCCATGGCTAGGGTTGCTTTAGGAAAGTGTTATATTAAAAATGGCCTTTTGGTCTATATTTTCAAACCTTATTGTTTTCAAAACCACTTTCTTAAAGTGGTTCTAGTCCTCTTATGGCTAGAATCGCTTTAGGAAAGTGAGATGTTTTTACACCTTCTATAAACTCTCTTTAAAAATCTCTTCCTAAAAATCTCTTTTTCTACATACTTTCCTAAAACTCTCCTCTTCAAAATTGTTTTCAAAAACTCCTTCCCAAAATTTGTTTTTCAAAACTCTCTTTTTCAACTCCTCTCCAAAATCTTTTCTTCAAAATTCACTTTCTAAAAACGTTCCCCACAACTCTTTCCGAAAACTCTCTTCCCAAAATTTTCCTTCTAGAAACTTTCTTCTAGGATCTTCTTTCCAAAATCTACGTTTCTAAAAACGCACTTTCCAAAACTCCTTCTCTTTAAAATCTTTTTTCCAAAAACTCCCTCTTCAAATTCACTTTCCAAAAGTTCCTCCCTAGGATTCCCTTCTAGAAAACCTTCGTTTTCAAAAACGCACTTTCTAAAAATTCCTTTTCCTTAGAGCCCAAGTCAAGCCTTAGAGCCCACAATTAGGAAACCCTAATTTTCTTTCCAAAAACATGATTTTCAAACTTTGCCTCAAACCTAGGTTTCCAAAACCTCTTGTTTTCACATAAAAAATATACATGTTTCCAAAACCTATTTTCTACGTCAAAACTATGGTTTTCCAAATCTAGGGTTTCTAAAACCTCCCTTTCCAAATCCTTGCCAAATCAAATCTTCCCTTTAGGAAATTGAATCAAATCTTCCCCTTTTAGGAAACTAGATCCAATCCTCCGTTTTTGGAAACAAAATCAAACCTTTGCTTTAGGAAACCAAATCCAATCTCCCCGTTTAGGAAACTAGATCTTATCCTCCGTTTTTGGAAATGAAATCAAACCTTCCCTTTTAGAAACAAAATCCAATCCTTTCCTAATCCGACTTTTTTTTCTTAATTCAAATCCTTCTTAAACTTCCACTTTCCTAAACCTTAAGTTTCCAAAAACTTGAACACAAAATTTTTTCCTAATTCAACCCTTTCCTAATTCAACCCCCTTTCCAAATCTTAACTTTCCAAATTCAAGCTTTTAAACCTTTCCTAAACTCAAACCTTTCTTAATTTCAAGATTTTCTAAAACTCTAAAACTTTCTAAAATCTTAAATCTTTCTAAACTCTAAAACTTTCTAAATCCTAAACTTTCCAAATTTCAAATCTTTTCAAATCCAAAGTTTCCTAAATTCAAAACTTTCTTAAGTTAAATCTTTCTAAACTTCCAAGCTTTCCAAAACTTCAACATCTTTCCAAATCCAAAGCTTTCTTATTTTCAAAACTTCCTTATTTTCAAAACCTTTCCTTTTTCAAAACCTTTCTTAAAATGGAGTTTTCTTAATTCAAAACTTTCTAAACTCAAGGCTTTCTTAATTCAAGACTTTCCCTTTCTTAATTGAAATATTTCCTAAGTTGAAAACTTCCCTTTTTCAAACCTTTCCAAAAACGAAACTTTCCTATTTTCAAAACTTCCCTATTTCAAAACTTTCCAATTTTCAAAACTTTCCTAAGTCAAAAATTTTCCTAATTCAAAACTCTCCAAAAGTGAAACTTTCCTAATTCCAAAACTTTTCAAAAATGAAAACTTTCCTAAAATGACACTTTCCTAAAACAGAATTTTCTTAAATCGGACCTTTCCTAATTCAAACATCTCCTAAAATCCATATCTTTCCAAATCTTCCAAGCCGAGTCAAATATTTTCTAAGTCTCTTCTCTTTCCTAAGTTTAGGTTTTCTTAAACCTTCTCTTTTTCAAAATAAGTCCAAATCAATCTTTCCAAATCAAAGTCCAACCCTCTCAATTTCAATTTCCAATCTCCTTTTCTAATCTCAAATCAAATCCAATTTTCAATTCATTCTCTTTCTTTCAATCCAATCTCTCTCTTCAAATCAATCTCTTTTCAATCGGATTCCAGTCCGAACTACGACTGACCTGATTCCCCCAAAGGGATATGTAGGCAACCTTCATAGGTGCGGCCGCAATACTTTTCAAACTTTCAATTCCACTCTCATGGGTGCGGTTTCCAAAATATTTTCAAATCTCACATTCCAATCTATTTTCAAAATTCCAAAATTTCTATTTTTAAACTTCTACTTTCAATTTTCAAACTTTTCAATTTCAATTCTATTTCTTCAAATCTATTTTCAAATCAAATCAATTTCTTTTCAAATCAATTTCTATTTTCCAATTCTTTCATTTTGCACTTGCATATCATGCATCATGCTAAATTAGTTTTCAAACATTGTTTTTCTAAAATGAATAGGGTTGAACTATAGTTAGTCGAAGACTCTCATAGGTGAATCTAGGGTAGATTGACATGTAGGTACCGAAAGGGCGGGGTAGGGTGATAGCTTAGTGCGTCTTTCCTATACGTAACCAACCTTCGAACCTAGATCATTGTTTTCAAAGACCAAAAAGGAGTTATTTTTCTAAAAAGGGCTAAATGTTTTCCAAAGGTTGCCAAACAACCCGTTTTCCTTAAAAACCCTCTCTTGAGGAGATATTTTCAAAATCGTTTTTCAAAAACCCTAAGTGTAGTCTTCAGATTATTCTTAGTTTTTAGGTGACCTAACTCACCTTAATCAAGTTAGGTGGCGATTCCGAATCTTTTTCAAAAGCCCTTTATTCAAACCTAATTTTCAATTCAAACTTAGTCGCACTCATTCTTCTAGGAGGGTGAGTTCTAACGAGAGAGTACAGTGTTTTTCCCGCTTGGGTGAGTATTCCTCGAGTGCAAAAAATCTGGGCGCGACACATGTTCGAGTGTTAGATAGATTTATTGACCCCTTATACACTTTTGAAGTTTTGATTTTTTGTATTCTTTGGATTCTAAACACATAGGCCATTTCATTCCATTGAGCCATTCCATGTGTATTCTTCTTCTTTTTAATGTTCATATGCATGTGCATAAGTTTAAAAAGTGTCAATGCCAATAGATGCATTGCTCTTATATTTGTAAAGTTGGAGGTGTATGGAGTTGAAGAGTAAAGAAAAAAATATATATACATAGAAAGGGATGAAAAGGTGTTCTAAAAAAAAAAAATCAAATACAAAAGAAGTGAGGTGAAGGAAGATTGCAAAAGTGATTCAAAAGATTGGAAATATGGAAGTGAATATCATTGATCATCATGTGTAATGCGCATGCATATGTTGAAACCTTTTTCCACATTCTATCCTCTTACATGGCTCTTCTTTCATTCATCACCCTTATGGCCTTGATATCCGAAGATACATGAATCTTTAATTCAATTGTGTATAAGGCATTAATGTCAATTTTCTAGATTATGCTTAAGCTGTGAATATTCCTTCATGAAGCTATGCCAAGTTGATACACTTATAATTTATTCGTTTTTGGTTTCGGAATTGCTCTATTTGCATGGTTTATTGATTCCACTCTAAAAGTGTAATCTTTGTCCCCTAATGAAGTGTTTGATAGCCTCTATATGGGTATTATTATAGATTTTTAGCAATAAATTGATCTAAACTGTTTTTATATCTATATTGCAGGTTTTTGGTGTTAAATTGGTGAAAAAAGGGGCTTAAAGGAGAGAATACTGTTCGGACGGACCGTTCGGACGGTTAAACTGTTCGGACGGTGCGTTCGAACGGAAAAATTACCGTTCGGACGCCTAGGCCATTCGGACGGACAAGGGACCGTTCGGACGCCCCGTTCAGACGGGCGAATTACAGTTCGGACGGTGCGACGGATATTGGAGTTCCAGAGTCTATATTTCCTATCTAAAGCCATTCCAGAGGCGTTATTTTTTGTCCAAAGCCGTTTTAGAGTCGTCTTTTTCCGTTCGAAGAATTATAGAGCTGAGTTTCCTCGTCCGAAGACCGTCCGAACAGTGAAATAACCGTCCGAACGGTTATGGCACCGTCCGGACGGTGCGTCCAGACGCATATCGGACGCACTTAAGACGCACTTCGGACGGTGAGCGCAGATTTGCCCTACAACCCAACAGTCGAAGAAAAAGAAGGGGATATCAGATTTTAGGGTTTCCAGTTACGGGTAGAGAGGAAAAATAGGGAAAAATCTTGTGTTTTGCTTAGATTCAATTTACTTTGTTGTATTTAGGGCTTTTGGAAGTATGTAGATAGATTTCTTGGGTTGATTTAGTGTAAGCTCTCATATTCTCTACATTTCAATATATATACACTTTTGAGTTAAAATCAAGATGTTGTCTCTACACTTTGGAAAGCTTTCAACCATAGATTCTTCAAGCTAAACTCATTGTTTAGGAGCAAATGTGAAGATCTACCAAGGAATGCATGGAAAATGAAAGGGGAGTTCTTGAATCTCATTGAATATCTTGTTTACTTATTTTTCTCTAATTATGTTGGAATTAATTTGTGTAGAAATCTTAGATCTATAATCATAGTTAATAACATGTGATTTATTTCCTACGAACCCATAAATTATGATAAAACTTAATTCCAAAATAATTAGAGATCCCTAAAATTTCAAAGCTAAATCTTCCGAATCAAGGGCCTTTAGACGGTTCTTGATTCGAGTTAACCGAAACTCCCCATTTCAAATTCCATGCTAGAATTGGTAGATTGGAACATTTGAACTCAAACCCCCTTTTTTAATCAAGTTAAATCTCTATATGTGTTCATTTAGAATTCCGGTTAAATTAAGAGTTGATTTAGTGTTAAGTGTGGTTGTTGTAGTAGAATGTTCATAATTGTCAATTCACTTTAGCTAGAAGTAAGTTGTAGGTTTAAATTTCATTTTAATTGCTTGCCTAGTTGTTAGTAAACCAAACCCTCAAACACCAAAAGATTTTCGGTCAAATTTTAGCTAACATAGCAATCGATTTCACTCTTGGTTTGCGGTTGCAATCTGAACATATTTCTAAAGTCTACTCGTTCCTATTGCTAAATTGGCACAGGTCTCTTGGGAGAACACGATAGTGGGAGTACCCCACTTAAACTACAAGCACCCCCATCGCGGTGAGCGTGGAAGGGACGAGTCAAGTTTTGGCGCCGTTGCCGGGGACTTGAAGGAACGAGCAAAGTGCGAAAAAGAAAAAAATTGCAAATCGTAAAACCAAGGTGGGAATTGATCACCCACCTACGAGGGAAGCATCTATGGCTTCGGCCCTAGGTAATTTCTTCAAACTCAATGTGAATACCATGTTAGGATTTTTCTTTCTTTCTTTTCAATAGTTTTCTTTTGTTTGAATATTTAGTAGTATTGCATATTGCTAGGAGCATTAGAGGAGTTAGGTTAGTGTGTGCTTTATTTGCTAATTGGTGGTATTCTAGCACGTGGAGTGGGAGATTGGAGTTGAAAAGCCGTTGTTCGGTAAAGAGAAAAAGCCGTTGTCCGGCATATATATATTGTTTGTGTATGATGTGTTGACTAGGTTTGAGGCATACTATTTGTGCATTGCATTTTGCATGTCCCATTGGGCACGAATTGACAATAGACGCCTCTTACGAGTTGACCCACCATCACCGGCTAACACACCTTTTCACAGAATTTCATTAGTGGTCGACCTAGGTGCACCTCCTATGGATGATCAAAATCCCGCAGCTAGGCTACCTAATGATGCTCCACCCAATCCAAATATCTTGCCGAACCCACCGATGGGTGGATTGCCACAACACCCTCCTTTACATCCGGCCCATGGTTTAGGGGGTGAGAACATGGAAAATGCGAGCAACCATGGTAACATGGGGGCTCCCCAATTCCGAATGAGGGATTTCTTAAACCCACCGCGGCAAGCACCAAGTTCTTGCCTTGTTATTTCGCCCCACTATGCTGCTTTGAACATAAGGCCGGACATGATGCAATTGCTTCCTTAATTCCACGGAGTTGATTCGGAAAGGCCTTATGCCTTCATCAAGGAATTTGAGGATGCATGCTCATTAGTGATGGACAACTCGTGTCCACGGAAAATCTTTTTTCTTAAAATCTTTCCATTTTGTTTAAAGGACACTGCCAAGACGTGGTTCAATTTTTTGAGACCACTGTCCATCCATTCTTGGCAAACTCTTCAAGGAGAGTTTTTGAAAATTTTTTTTTCAGAAAATAGAACGGAGGCGCTTAGACGCCAAATCTCACAATTTTCTCCAATGTTGGGAGAATCATTTTTTTAGTGTTAGGAGCGGTTTAAAGAGCTCTTAGTTTCTTGTCCACACCATGGCTTTGCCGAATGACACATTATCAACATCTTTTATTCTTCGTTAACGCCCCAACTCAAGCAATTTGTTGAGACTATGTGCGCAGGAACATTTATGGATAAACAACCTTATGAAGCTTATTCATACTTTGATTACCTAGCTAATTTGGCTGGCGATTGGGCCACTACCGGGACCCAAAATCCCGAAGGTAGACCAAACACACAAGGGGCGAAATATCAATTGAAAGAAGTTGATGATATGAATGCTAGGCTTGCCACAATGGCGAGAAAATTAGAGGCTCTAGAGTTTAAGAATGTAAGTTCGGTGGGGAATGAAGAGCCTAAGGGAATTTGTTGTGCGGTTTGTGAGACCAAAGAGCATGACACCACGTCATGCCCGGTTATCCCGGGGATTAAGGAAGCCTTGCATGGCCAAGCCAATGCTATTGGGCAATACAATCGAGGTGGGGGAAACCCCTACTCCAATACTTATAACCCAGGATGGAGGGATCATCCTAACTTTGGATGGCGCAATGAGGGGACTTCAAATCCCCAAGCTTATCAAGGAGGGGATAACAACCCTCAATCTTATCAAGCCCCTCCTTCACAATCGCACCCACAACATTACCAACCTCCATCGGTCACATCATTTCCTACCCAACCCAAACCATTTCAACCTCCACCTTAAGCTCAACCCAACACAAACCTCCCCCCACATCGAAAGCCGTTGGAGGATACTCTCCAACAATTCATCCAAACCCAAGGGCGGGTGTCGCGCCCAGATTTTTCGCACTCGAGGAATACACACACAAGTGGGAAAAATGCTGTACTCTCTCGTTAGAACTCACCCTCCTAGAAGAATGAGTGCGACTAGGTTTGAATTGAAAACAGGTTTGAATAAAGAGCTTTTGAAAAAGATTCGGAGTCGCCACCAAACTTGATTAAGGTGAGTTAGGTCACCTAAAAACTAAGAATAATCCGAAGACTACACTTAGGGTTTTGGAAAACGGTTTGAAAATATCTCCTCAAGAGAGGGTTTTTAAGGAAAACGGGTTGTTTGGCAACCTTTGGAAAACATGTAGCCCTTTTTAGAAAAATAACTCCGTTTTGGTCTTTCGAAAACAGTGATCTAGGTTCGGAGGTTGGTTACGTGTACGGAAGACGCACTAAGATATCACCCTACCCCGCCCTTTCGGTACCTATATGTCAATCTACCCTAGATTTACCTATGAGAGTCTTTAACTAACTATAGTTCAATCCCATTCACTTTGAAAAACAATGTTTATAAACTAACATAATGCATGATATGCAAGTGCAAAATAAAAGCATTGAAAAATAGATTTGGAAAGAGATTGATTTGATTTGAAAATAGATTTGAAGAGATGGAATTGAAATTGGAAAGTTTGAAAATTTGGAAATAGAAATTTAAAAATAGAAATTTGAAATTGGAATTTGAAAATTGATTGGAATTTGAGATTTGAAAAGATTTTGAAAACCGCACCCATGAGGGTGGAATTGAAAGTTTGAAAAGTATTGTGACCGCACCTATGAAGGTTGCCTACGTATCCCTTTGGGGGAATCAGGTCAGTCGTAGTTTGGACCGGAGTCCGATTGAAAATAGAAGAATGGATTGAAGAAGGAAATTGAATTTGATATTGGATTTGATTTGAGATTAGAAGAAGGAGATTGGAAATTGAAATTGGAAAGATTGGACTTTGATTTGAAAAGATTGATTTTGGAAAGATGGAGGTTTAGGAAACCTAGACTTAGGAAAGTAGGAGACCTAGGAAAGATTTGAGATTAAGAAAGATTAGATTTGAATGTTAGACTTGGAAGATTTGGAAACTTGGAATTTAGGAAAGATTTGGATTAGGAAAGGTCCGATTTAGGAAAGTTTCGAATTAGGAAAGTGTCATTTTTGGAAAGTTTCAGGTTTAAGAAAGTTTTCACTTAGGAAAGTGTTGTTTTAGGAAAGTTTTCAAATTAGGAGAGTTTTGAAATTAAGAAAGTTTCGAATTTAGAAATGTTTGAAAAAAAGGAAGTTTCAATTTTGGAAAGTTTTAAAAACAAGGAAGTTTTGAAAATAAGAAAAGTTTCGTTTTGGGAAAGTTTTGAAAAAGGAAAGTTTTCAATTTAGGAAATGTTTGAATTAGGAAAGCCTCGACTTAAGAAAGTCTTAAATTAAGAAAGCTTTGAGTTTAGGAAAGTCTTAGATTTGGAAAGATGTTGAAGTTTTAAGAAAGTTTAGAATTTAGAAAGTTTTTAGGTTTAGAAAGATTTAACTTTAAGAAGGTTTCAAATTTGGAAAGTTTTGAATTTGGAAAGATTAGAATTTTAGAAAGATTTGAAATTTGGAAAGTTTAGGATTTAGAAAATTTTAGAGTTTTAGAAAATCTTGAAAATTAAGAAAGGTTTGAATTTAGGAAAGGTTTAAAAGCTTGAATTTAGAAAGTTAAGATTTGGAAAAGGGGTTGAATTAGGAAAGGGTTGAATTAGGAAAGATTTGAAAGTTGAGTTTTAAAATTTAGGAAAGATTTTTATGTTCAAGTTTTGGGAACTTTAGGTTTAGGAAAGTGGAAGTTTAGGAAAAATTTAGATTTTGGAATTTAAGGAAAGATTTAAAGTTTAGGTTTAGGGAACTTATGGTTTAGGACGGAATTGAATTAAGAAAGGTTTGGATTAGGAAGGAATTGGATTTGGTTTTTAAAAACAAGGGTTTGATTTTGTTTCCAAAAACGGAGGATAGGATCTAGTTTCCTAAACGGGGAGATTGGATTTGGTTTCCTAAAGCAAAGGTTTGATTCTGTTTCCTAAAGGAAAGATTTGACTTGGCAAGGATTTGGAAAAGGAGATTCTAGAAACCCTAGATTTGGAAAATTCTAGTTTCGACGTAGAAAATAGGTTTTTGAAAACAAAGATAGTTTCGATGTAGAAAACAAAAGATTTTGGAAACCTAGGTTTAGGGCAAAGTTTGAAAATCATGTTTTTGGAAAGAAAAATTAGGGTTTCCTAATTGTGGGCTCTAGGGCTTGACTTGGGCTCTAAGGAAAGAGTTTTTGGAAAACGTGTTTTTGGAAACGAAGGTTTTCTAGAAGGGAATCCTTGGGAGGAGTTTTTTGGAAAGCATGTTTTTGGAAACGTAGAGTTTAGAAAGAAAATCCTATAGGGGAATTTCTAGAAGGAAGATTCCGGGAGGAAAGTTTTTAGAAAGATTTTTAGGGAGTGTTTTTAGAAAGTGAATTTTGAGGAAAGAAAGTTTTGGAAAGGAGTTGAAAAAGGGAGTTTTGAAAAAGAGATTTTGAAAGGGAGTTTTTGAAATCAATTTTGAAGAGGGGAGTTTTAAGAAAGTATGTTGAAAAAGAGATTTTTAGGAAGAGATTTTTAAAGAGAGTTTTTAGAAGGTGTAAAAACATCTCACTTTCCTAAAGCAATTCTAACCATAAGAAGGCCAGAACCACTTTAGGAAAGCGGTTTTAAAAACAAAGTTTGAAAATATAGACCAAATGGTCACTGTTAATATAACACTTTCCTAAAGCAACCCTAGCCATGGAAAGGCTAGAATCACCCTAGAATTGTGGTTTTGAAAATAAGTTTTTGAAAAAGAGATTTTGATGCAATTTTGAAAACAAGTTTGAAAACGTTTTGAAAAACAACTTTGAAAATGGTTTTTGGAAAATGCAAGACTATGATATGCACAATGCAATTTGGGATCGTGAACATACAAGGTTAAGGCTTCACCACATAATCAAGGGGGCCGGACCCACGTGGTCTTTGGTTAGACTAGAAGAAAGCCCCCGACACGGTGACTCTCCAATAGTCCAATCCTACACATGGACCGGGAATCCCCTTGTTTCAAGCATGCAAAGAAAGGGCGGGAAAGAGATGGGGGATTAAAATAGAGAAAACCCAAATGGGTTAGGAGAGAGAAGAGAGAGGGGGAAGTGCGGAAATTTAAATAGGGAGCCTACCTTGTTTCTTGTTTATTTTGCGCGCCGTGCAGTCTTCAGTCTTCGGTCTTCGTCTTCAATCTTCAAGAGTTGTCTTCAAGCTTTGGATGGCAGCTCTTCAAGTCTTTGAAGGAGGGTTGAAGGCTAGTGTATGAGTGGATGGGGGAGTGTATGAGTGTATAGGAGAGTGTATGAGTGTATAGGAGGCTAGGGTTTGTGTATAGTGGCTAGGGTTTGGGAAAACCTAGGGAGGCTACGGGTTTGGGAAAACCTAGGGAGGCTACGATTTTGGAGGTGCTCGAGCTCTGTATATCGAAATATGAGATTCTTAGGTTAAGTTTGCAGACCCTTTTCACGTTGAACGAGGCTTTGTATTTATAGAAGTTGGACAAGCTTGGCGCCTGTTGCAGTGGCGCTAGGGCAAATTTTACACTAGCGCCACTAGGAGTGGCGCCAGGCCATTTTTTGGCTTGGCGCCACTACTAGTGGTGCCAGCCAATTAGGAAAGATTTAAGGTCGGCAAGCAACGTATCTTTGACTAGATTTGGACGCCTGTACTAGTGACTACCATGCAATCTTTAGTCTGGCTTCACTAGGAGTGACTCTGGAAAGTCCGGGAATGATTTGAAGGAGCCGGGAGTGACTCGGAAGGCCGGAAAGGAGCAGGAACACTTAAAATAGTATCCTGGAGGTATTTGACTTGAAAAGTGAGGATAAGATGTGTCGGAAAGGTTGACTGGGCCCTTAGGGGCAAAACGGTCAATCGGACTGCGAAACTGTCGGGACAGACTCGGACTGTCCCGAAAAAAGACTTGGGATCTGAAAACATTATTCAGAATGTTCCCAAAGGTTTCCGGTTTGATTCCCAGAGCCGGCGTGGTCGGAAAAGGAGACCGGCCCACCAGGGGCAAAACGGTCATTTTGTACAGGGTTTGCCGAAACTGACTCGGAATGGTCCGGAAAGGTAAAGGAAGGTCGAGAATACTATAAAAAGTATTCTCGGGACATTACCGGTTTGATACCCAGAGCCGGTGTGGTCGAAGAAGGAGACCGGCCCTCTAGGGGCAAAACGGTCATTTTGTACCGGGTTGGCCGGAACTGACTCGGAATGACCCGGAAAGGTAAAGGAAGGTTGAGAACACTATAAAAAGTATTCTCGGGACATTACCGGTTTGATACCCAGAGCCGGTGTGGTTCCCGGGGCGTTCGGATGCCTAGGGGCAAAATGGTCATCTTGACCGAAAAGTCTCGAAAAAGGTCCTAAGGGTAGTCTGGTCATTTTTCACCAAAGTGAGCTAACAAACATGGGTATTGACCTAGGTTTTGAGTATTTCCGCTACTCTAACGGTGTGAGTATTTCCGTTACTCGGACGGGTTTGATGATTTGTGAGTATTTCCGCTACTCGGACGGGGTTGATGATTTGGGAGTATTTCCGCTACTCGGACGGGGTTGATGATTTGGGAGTATTTCCGCTACCCTAACGGTTTTGTGAGTATTTCCGCTACTCTAACGGGTCTATGAGTATTTCCGCTACTCTAACGGGTCTGTGAGTATTTCCGCTACTCTAACGGTTGAGTATTTCCGCTACTCTAACGGTTCTGTGAGTATTTCCGCTACTCTAACGGCTCTGTGAGTATTTCCGCTACTCTAACAGTTCTGTGAGTATTTCCGCTACTCTAACGGTTTTGTGAGTATTTCCACTACTCTAACGGTTTTGTGAGTAGTTTCGCTACTCAGACCGTCTCGAGGAATAAACTGTCTCGAGAGAGGAATTGGAAAGGGGTCTTACCGTCTCCGAAGAGACGTGCCTGGGTTTTGAGTGTTTCCGCCACTCTAACGGTGTGAGTATTTTCGCTACTCTAATGGTTTGGTGAGTACTTCCGCTACTCTAACGGTTTTGTGAGTAGTTTCGCTACTCAGACCGTCTCGAGGAATAAACTGTCTCGAGAGAGGAATTGGAAAGGGGTCTTACCGTCTCCGAAGAGACGTGCCTGGGTTTTGAGTGTTTCCGCCACTCTAACGGTGTGAGTATTTTCGCTACTCTAATGGTTTGGTGAGTACTTCCGCTACTCTAACGGTTTTGTGAGTAGTTTCGCTACTCAGACCGTCTCGAGGAATAAACTGTCTCGAGAGAGGGATTGGAATTGGAATAAGAAAGGACAATGCCCCTAAGGGCATTTTGGTCATTTTGCCTCTATTTGGGCCTGATAGGCCCGCGAAGCGATGGAAAGACGGAATTTGGACTAGAGGATTGGTTTCAATTGGAATATGTCCATAATGACTTGAAAACAAGTCTGGACGGAGTGTAGACTGCTGAGCGGTCAAAAATGGGGTGCTTACAGCGGGTAAACTCACGAGTTGACAAAACTTTAGATGACATTAAGAGTCAATTGACTCTCCTTACTCAAGCGTTGACCCTTACTGAGAAGGGTAAGTTGCCTGCACAACCTCAACTCAATCCTTCTAGGCAAGTCCATTCCATCGAAACCTTGGCCCAACTATCAACTAACCATGAGAATGTTTCGGCCATTACCACTTTGAGGAGTGGTAAAGTCATTGACAAGACTATTTTTCCTAGGGACCCTAAAGGTAGGGTAAAAGAGTCTAAGGTAGATGAGGGGTCGGGCGTTAATGAGGAAGAGTCTAGAAGAGGAAAAGGGGTTGAGAGATGACCAAGTGAGAAGGAGGAGGGGAGTGAGAAAGAAAAAAATGAGAGGGAAGAGAAAGAGGAAGGGAATTATGAGAAGAAAGAGCCAAGTGGGTCCATGCCCAATGTTGAGGAAGTTTTGAGAGAGGAACGTGAGATCTTGGCTCACGCTCCATTTCCTCACCGGTTAGTTAAACCCAAGAACCAACTAAATTCGGAGATTTATGAGACTTTCAAGCAAGTCAAAATAAATCCACCACTCCTGGAAGCCATTAAACAAGTTCCCTCTTATGCTAAATTCCTTAAGGATTTATGTACTGTTAAGAGGAGATTAAATGTGAGGGAGAACGCTTTTCTTGCTAAGGATGTCCATTCCGTTGTCCAAGTCAAAGCCCCACCAAAGTACAAAGATCCCGGTTGTCCTACCGTGACTTGTGTCATAGGAGACCATAGGATAGAGGGGTGCCTTCTAGATTTGGGGTCGAGTGTGAATCTATTGCTGTACTCGGTATACGAGCAATTGGGGCTAGGTGAGTTGAAACCTACGAGGATTACACTCCAGTTGGTGGACCGATCTATCAAAGCCCCTAGGGGAATAGTTGAGGATGTCTTAGTGAAAGTTGATAAGTTTTATTACTCGGCCGATTTTGTGGTGTTAGATACTCACGCGGTTGTAGATCCCCATGCTCAGAACCACATTCCTATCATTTTGGGGCGACCCTTCTTAGCCACATGTGACGCCATCATCCATGTGCGGGGGGGTCTTTTAAAATTGTCCTTTGGGAACATGTCCGTTGAACTTAACATGTTTAACGCGGGAAAACAACCGGGGGATTTAGAGGATGTCCGGGAGGTGAATCTTATTGATTCGATAGTGCAAGAGCACTTCGAAAGGCAAATGGTAGAAGACCCTTTGGAGAGAATGTTGACTTTGAGTGAGGGTTTAGATTGCTTAGGAGATGAGGAAGAGGGGGATGCTTTTAATAAGGGTAGTGGTCTAGAAGTGTGTCCTATCATGGCGGTGGGTCAATGGACCCCCACTTTTGAACCTTTGACCCCTAACCCTACCAAGCCCCAACCATCCGAACTAGAGGCTCCTATGCCCGATAGGAAGCCTTTGCCTTCTACCCTTAAATATGTGTTTTTGGGTAAAGGTGAATCTTATCCTATAGTGATATCTTCATCACTTACGGAGGCTCAAGAAAGGAGCTTGTTGGAGGTGCTCAAAAAGCACTGGAAAGCCATAGGTTGGACAATTGCCGATTTGCACGGTATTAGCCCTCTAGTATGCACTCGTCGCATATATTTTGAGGAAGGGGCTAAGCCGGTGCGCCAAATGCAACGCTGATTGAACCTAACTATGAAGGAAGTGGTGAGGGGTGAGGTGCAAAAACTTCTTGATGCGGGTATTATATACCTAATCGCCGACTCTAAATGCGTGAGTCCCACCCAAGTTGTCCCCAAAAAGTCTGGAGTGACGGTAGTTGAAAATGCAAATAATGAATTAATACCTACCTGCATTCAAACCGGGTGGCGTATGTGTATAGACTACCGTCGCTTGAATGCCATAACTACCAATGATCATTTTCCCCTTCCCTTCCTTGACCAAGTCTTGGAGCGGGTAGTGGGACGGGCCTACTATTGTTTCCTTGATGGTTATTCCGGATATAATCAATTGGCAATCGCCATGGAAGACCAAGCTAAAACCACATTTACATGCCCCTTTGGCACATTTTCTTACAAGCGAATGCCCTTTGGGTTATGCAATGCTCCCGCCACTTTTCAGAGATGCATGATAAGTATTTTTAGCGATATGGTGGAGCGAATTTTAGAGGTCTTTATGGATGATTTTTCTGTATATGGGGACAACTTTGCTCAATGTCTTCAAAACTTAGAGTTGGTACTAAACCGTTGTGAGGAGAGCAATCTTGTGTTGAATTGGGAGAAGTGTCACTTTATGGTGACACATGGTATAGTCTTAGGCCACATCATCTCCGGGAGGGGCATTGAGGTAGATCCCGCTAAGGTCGAGCTTATTCAAAAGCTACCCTCCCCTAGGAACGTGAGAGATGTGAGATCTTTTCTTGGGCATGCCAGTTTTTACCGGCGCTTCATTCAATCCTTTAGTTCCATTTCTAAGCCCTTATGTACCCTCTTGGCAAAAGACGTTCCATTTGAGTGGACTCCGTCTTGTCAGCTAGCTTTTGATAAGTTGAAAAAACATTTGACTATGGCTCCCATAATCCGGCCTCCAGATTGGAGCCTACTCTTTGAATTAATGTGTAATGCTAGCGACTTTGCTGTGGGGGCCGTGTTGGGCCAACGAAATGAGAGGAAACCTCATGTGCTCCACTATGCGAGCAAAACTTTGAATGAGGCCCAAATAAATTATACTACCATCGAGAAAGAACTTTTGGCTATTGTGTTTGCTTTGGACAAGTTTCGCTCTTATTTAGTGGGGTCTCATGTGATTGTTTTCACCAACCACGCTGCACTCAAATACCTCTTGTCCAAACAAGACGCAAAGCCTCAATTAATTAGGTGGATTCTCCTTCTTCAAGAGTTTGATCTTGAGATTAGGGATAAAAAGGGGGTGGAAAACGTTGTCGCGGATCATTTGTCCTGCCTCCCTTTTGAGCACCCTACCAAAGATGACTCTCCTATTTGTGAGACCTTCCCCGACGAGCAACTCATGTCTTGCAACGCCTTGAATCAAGCCCAAACTCCTTGGTACGCTGAAGTGGCCAACTATTTGGCCACAAAAGCCATTCCTTCTCATTGGTCCGCATTGGACAAGAGGCGATTCTTTAGGCTAGTAAGACAATTCTTTTGGGACGAGCCGTGTTTGTTCAAATATTGCTCGGATCAGGTTGTACGGCGATCTGTGCCGGATGAGGAATTTGAAAGTGTAATAAAATTTTGCCATTCTCATGCTTGTGGGGGCCATTTCTCTTCAAAGAAAACAGTGGCAAAAATTTTACAAAGTGGACTATATTGGCCGACTATGTTTAAAGATATGCATTCATTTTGTGTGGCGTGTGATAGGTGTCAAAGGCTCGGAAGCCTTTCTAGGAAACACATGATGCCCCTTAACCCTATCCTTGTTTTGGAGGTTTTTGATTGTTGGGGCATAGACTTCATGGGCCCATTTCCTAGTTCTTTTGGGTATCTTTATATCTTAGTGGCTATAGATTATGTTTCCAAATGGGTTGAGGCAATACCGGCACGAACCAATGACCACCAAGTTGTGGTCAAATTTTTCAAAGAATACATTTTTTCCCAGTTCAGTATGCCTTGGGCCATCATTAGTGATGGTGGTTCTCATTTCTGTAATAAGCCCTTAGGGATACTCATGAGAAAGTACGACATTATTCACAAAGTCGGTTTGCCATACCATCCCCAAACACAAGGCCAAGTCGAATTAGCCAACCGTGAAATCAAGACATCTTGGAAAAGACGGTTAATTCGTCTCGAAAGGATTGGTCTTTGCGCTTAATTGATGCATTGTGGGCCTATCGAATGGCCTACAAAACCATTCTAGGTGCCTCCTCGTACCATCTTGTGTATGGAAAAGCATGTCACCTCTCGGTTGAGGTTGAACATAAGGCATATTGGGCTATTCGGCAATATAATGAAGGGTTGGGTGAAACCAACGACCACCGGAAGCTCCAATTGAATGAGCTCGATGAAATAAGAGATGATGTATATGAAAATGAAAAAATTTCAAAGGCTAAAATGAAAGTCCGTCATGACCAACACAGTCATCGCAAATCTTTTCATGTTGGTCAAAAAGTTCTTCTCTATAATTCCCGGTTGCATCTCTTTCCGGGAAAGTTATGGAGTAAAAGGTCCGGCCCCTACCAAATTAGGGAAATCTTTCCCTATGGTGCTATTGAGGTGCAAAATCTTAAGAATGACACACCTTTCAAGGTCAATGGGTAAAGGTTAAAGCCTTATTTCCAGCCCTTCCGAGGCGAGGTAGATTGTGTGGATCTCATTGATCCACCAATCTTGACTTGATGATTGTCCCCTATGTGCTCCCGCCCTCCCGTGTTGATGTCCCGGTCTCTTTCGAGTTAGTGTTGCTTTGAGGACAATGCAATCTCTTAAGTGGGGGGTGGGGCGAGCTTGTTTTGTGCTCGATTTTTGTGTAAAGTTGTATAGGTTGTTTTGTTTTCTTTTACTTATTTTGCAGTTTTTGTTGTTAATTTAATTTTTGTATAGTCTGTTGAGTTTCTGGGTTTTTGCAGTGTATAAATCGAATTTTTGGGATTTACCGTTCGGACGGTGCGTCCAAACGCGTTTGTCCATTTGGACGGTGTGTCCGGACGGTATCCGGACGCGCGTCGAACGCTTGGCGTCCCCTATAAATAGGCAGCGTCCGTATTGAGTTCAGACTCACTACAGACGCTATACGGGGAGTTTTTGAGTGTTTTGAGAGTTCTTGGACGATAGTGGAGCCCTGCCAGAGCCCGAGCACGTGCCGTTGACTCCTCCACCCTTTGTTTCACGCTTCCCTAGGTATTCCTGCATCCTTCCTCACTTACTTTATTCTTTACCTAGGATACTTTATAGGGTCTTTTGATAGTCATGGCAGGCAGAGGGGCCCCAGGTGCCCTTCCGGCTGGCGCAGCTGAGGCTGAGCCAGCCCCAGCCTTTGACGTCACACGTTTTGTGTCTGAGGATGCATTCGAGGCATTCTCCCAGACTTGGATGAGGCGAGGCGTAGTGATTGAGCACCAGATGGACCTAGAGCAGTTTAGGGGTCCTAGTTTTTTGTGGGCTGAGGCCTTTGAGGCCCAGGGTTGGGTCCCTTTGACTACCGTTGAGGGAGATGCCATTTTTGTCTTGCTCGCCGAGTTTATGGCAAACGTGTCAGCTTGTTGTGTTACCCCAGGACACGAGCAGATTACGTCCTGGGTTGGGGGGTTTGACATTGGGATCACCCCCGCCACTTTTGCAGAGGTGTATGGGCTGTCTAGGGTGGCTGACCCTCAGTATAGTTTCCCATCTAGGGGGGCCCCGGATGACTTCAAAGTCGTTTTCGATGAGGTTTGCCTCCCAGGCACTGATTGGGGTTTGCGTCGGCAGGTGCCGGTCAGCTCATTGCTTCCGATCTACGCCCCTTTGTATATTTTTTGTTGTCAGTCTGTCTACCCCATTGCTAGGCATTCTGAGGTTAAGAAGAGTAGGGCTAGTCTTTTGTGGGCTATTAGGGCGGGTAGGTTCATAGATCTTCCGTTATTTCAGTTTAGAGCCCTTGCGGAGGAGATTATGCACCCGCATGCTCAGGGATCTATCCCTTTCGCTGTCCTTTTGACGCAAGTGATCGAGGCTGCTTTCGGGACCCCTGCTATTGGACTTCCTCGTCTCCCGCTGTCGAGGGAGCCCATTGGTAGATCCACCATTCAGAGGGGATTGAGGTCTCGCCGACTGCAGCAGCAGCAGCAGCAGTTCCAGCCACAACAACAGCCACAGCCACAGCCACAGCCACAGCAGCAGCAACAGCAACAGCCTGGTCTTGCTAAGCCGGATCTTGCTGACCCGGATCAGTATGACCCCGATATTCATCAGCATCAGCAGCAGCAGCACTTTCAGCAGCCGCCGATGCCCGATCCTACATTGCAGATGCTTGAGCAGATGCGGCAGACCTTAGATATGTTAGCTGCGGGATCAACACAACAGTTTACCGACATTGCTAGGCTGGAGGCTGCCCATGCAGCTCATTTTGCAACACTTGAGGGCCAGATCCGAGCCCAGTCTAAGCAGAGTACTGCATTCCAAGGCCTGATCCGAGCCCAGTCCGAGCAGATCACCGCACTTCAGGGTCAGACCCGGGGCCAGACTAGGATCATAGATGAGCTTTTTGTTGAGGTCCGGGCCCTTAGGTCTACCGTTGCACCGCCTCCAAATGACGATGGAGATGACTGATAGTTTAGGATTGTGATGCATTTTTGTACACATATAGCATATCATTGCATTAGTTTTTGTACATTGTTTTGACATAATGTCTATTGTTTTGATATAGTGGATTATATTTTGAGATTCCTTTACTGTACATCATTTACTTTTGTATCCCCTTGTTCTTTATCTTGTATTGTTGGATGTTTTAGCTACAGGTGTTCACAGATTTTGGTTTTTGTTACTCGCCTGTACCATTTTGATAGTGATTTTGGTAATGTATGGTATCAGTTTCAGTCTTCATTTCTCCCACGCATCTAATTACATCTCTTATTATGCATGTTAGGCTAGCTTTTGCGATTGATGCGTTGACTCATTTTTGATGCACTATAACACCGTTTTTGACATTAAAACCCGACTTAGATTGGGATGGACTCATTTTCTTACTTTTAACTCCATGGAGAGTGCTTAATTCATGCATTGGTAGAAAGTTATACACCGTTTACATGAGTTATGCTTTGCAACATATTTTTGTTACTCTACCTTGTAGTTTCGTCCATACTTAGTGGAGATTATCACCTTGTGAGCTTTAGAGCGTTTACCGTCTTTTTGAGAGTCTACATTTACTCAAGGATTGATCTTTCATCCTCATTTCTCTTGAATAACTTCTTTATGCTTGCTTTTGGTTCATAAGACGAATTCTGATATTAGGATTGACACTTTTACTATGTGGAATATTATAATTTGGCATCTTTATGTAATTCTAAGCCCATTTCCTTCTTGATAGCCATTATCCTTTTTGTCTTTCACCATATAACCCATTTATCATTTCATTTTTCACCAACTCCTTCCTCGAAAGATATCATTGAAACTTTTGTAATTCATATCATTTTTCTTTACTATGTTGGGAAGCAAAGATATATGATGTAAAAAAAAAAAAAAAGAAAAAGAAGAGTAAGAGAAAAGAAAAAGAAGTGGGTATATGATAATAAAAAAAAAAAAAAAGAAGAAGAAGAAGTTTGGAACATAATGCAAAGTGGCATCAAAGTTATAAAGAAGGAGTATAAAAAAAAAAAAAAAAGAGAGAGAAAAGAAAAAGAGAAGTGTTTATTGTTCGAATCTTTGGGTACATAACAAGGGAGTTGGGTATGATATCTTTCCATCACCTCATTAACATATGATGTGTTTTGCATTTATCTCACATCATTCCTACTTTACCTCTTCGCCTTCCAAATTGCTTAATCGATCCAAAGATGCTTCATTATAATTTTCATTAGAGTAAAAGTTTTATCTTGTCAATTCTTTGAATCATTGTGCATCTATGAACATTCTTTCAAGAAGTCATGCTAAAGGCGATACACGTACATATTGTCCGGTTCTTCATTTTGGATATGTTCACTTGTTTGCCTTGTACATTTACTCTATTATTGAACATATCATTGTGTGAACCTTGTGGGTCTTTTCATTTCGAGTGTATGCCCGGTGAGAATTGAATCAAAACTTTACGGTTCAGAAGTGTATAATTGAGTTCCTTATATGTTGCTTAGCATTGGCTTATCAAGCACACTTGCACAAACTTCTTTATTGTATGAATTTTTGCATAAACTCCTACATGTGTTTGAGGTTTGAGATGTGTCCATTGATATCTTGAGTGGGTTGTGCATATTTTGTTTCTTTTATCGTCTTTAATTATTTCCTTTCAATAGTACATTTTGCTAGGAACTAGCAAAAGCTAAGTTGGGAGGTATTGATTCCACTCTAAAAGTGTAATCTTTGTCCCCTAATGAAGTGTTTAATAGCCTCTATATGGGTATTATTATAGATTTTTAGCAATAAATTGATCTAAACTGTTTTTATATCTATATTGCAGGTTTTTGGTGTTAAATTGGTGGAAAAAAGGGCTTAAAGGAGAGAAGACCGTCCGGACGGACCGTTTGGACGGTTAAACCGTTCGGACGGTGCGTTCGGACGGAAAAATTACCGTTCGGACGCCTAGGCCGTTCGGATGAACAAGGGACTGTTTGGACGCCCCGTTCAGACAAGCGAATTACCGTTCGGACGGCGCGACGGATATTGGAGTTCCAGAGTCTATATTTCCCGTCCAAAGTCGTTCCAGAGGCGTTATTTTCCGTCCAAAGCCGTTCCAGAGTCGTCTTTTTCCATTCGAAGAATTACAAAGCCGAGTTTCCTAGTCCGAAGACTGTTCGAACGGTGAAAGAACCGTTCGAACGGTTATGGCACCGTCCGAACGATGCGTCCGGACGTATATCGGACGCACTTAAGATGCACTTCGGACGGTGAGCGCAGATTTGCCCTACAACCCAACAGTCGAAGAAAAAGAAGGGGATATCAGATTTTAGGGTTTCTAGCTGCGGGTAGAGAGGAAAAATAGGGAAAAATATTGTATTTTGCTTAGATTCAATTTGCTTTGTTGTATTTAAGGCTTTTGGAAGTACACAGATAGATTTCTTGGGTTGATTTAGTGTAAACTCTCATATTCTCTACATTTCAATATATATATACACTTTTGAGTTAAAATCAAGATGTTGTCTCTACACTGTGGAGAGCTTTCAACCATGGATTCTTCAAGCTAAACTCATTGTTTGGAGCAAATGTGAAGATCTACCAAGGAATGCATGGAAAATGAAAGGGGAGTTCTTGAATCTCATTGAATATCTTGTTTACTTATTTTTCTCTAATTATGTTGGAATTAATTTGTGTAGAAATCTTAGATCTATAATCATAGTTAATAACATGTGATTTATTTCCTAAGAACCCATAAATTATGATAAAACTTAATTCCAAAATAATTAGAGATCCCTAAAATTTCAAAGCTAAATCTTCCGAATCAAGGGCCTTTGGACGGTTCTTGATTTGAGTTAACCGAAACTTCCCATTTCAAATTCCATGCTAGAATTGGTAGATTGAAACATTTGAACCCAAACCCCCTTCTTTAATCAAGTTAAATCTCTATTTGTGTTCATTTAGAATTCCGGTTAAATTAAGAGTTGATTTAGTGTTAAGTGTGGTTGTTGTAGTAGAATGTTCATAATTGTCAATTCACTTTAGATAGAAGTAAGTTGTAGGTTTAAATTTCATTTTAATTGCTTGCCTAGTTGTTAGTAAACCAAACCCTCAAATACCAAAAGATTTTCGGTCAAATTTTAGCTAACATAGCAATCGATTTCACTCTTGGTTTGCGGTTGCAATCTGAACATATTTCTAAAGTCTACTCATTCCTATTGCTAAATTGGCACATGTCTCTTGGGAGAACACGATAGTGGGAGTACCCCACTTAAACTACAAGCACCCCCATCGCGGTGAGCGTGGAACGGACGAGTCATTTATACATTTACTCGTTAAAAGAGCTTTCCATTGAGGGACCATGAGTGTTCATGTTCAAAGTTGAGTGTATGCCTTGTGAGACTTGGATCGAAGCATCGAGGACGTAATTGTACGAGTTTTGAATCATTAGGGTCATATGTCATTGGTAGTACGTGTCAATGTGTTTTATTTCTTCCATGCTTTATGCCTTTGCCTTGCTTTGGTTCACAACCTAGGTGGATGGAGATTTGACTTGAATAAGATTAATACATGTGTATATTTTTGTTTTCCTCTTATACTTTGATAGGGACTATCAAAGGTTTAGTTGGGGGGTGTTGATTACTCTTAGAAATAGTAATCTTTTGGCTTAAATTGTTAGTTGATTAGTTGAATTTAGTGTTAATTTAGTATTCTAACTCTTAAAATGCATTAAAACTCTTTTTGTGCACTCTTTATAGGAATTGGAGCTTAAACTAAGGCAAATGGGCAAATGTGGGGATGACCGATCAATCGCCCGATCGAACGGTCCACGGAACGTTTGATCGGCCGATCGATCGGTGATCTTGCAATTGATCGGTGATCCTCTATTCGACCTTCTGCAGCAAACATTAGAGGGGGCGTTTTTCTAATCGATCGGTCGTTCGATCGGTGACGTCGGAATTTCCTCAACAGACTACACAGAAGCAAACTTCAGAGGGGTCGGTTTTGCGATTAATCGGGCGTTTGATCGCTTGGAGCGTTCGATCGGTCGATCAATTGGGCGATCGATCGGTCACCTACCGATTGATCGGCGTGTACAGACTCTGTTTTTCTGCAGAGTATAAAAGCTGTATGTTCGAGACAAAGAGGATTCCAGGTCATTTTCTGCAAAAGTTGGACAGTGAAGAAGTTCCAAAAAGGGGATTTTTGTTATCTTGTAAGGTTTTTAGTTAGATTTACTTTTAATGCTTTGTATTTAATGTCATTTATTGCTTTTGGATCATTGTAAATGAATGCTTGATATATATATATATATATGAAATGAATGATTTTCTACTTTTTCTAATAATTTTTCATCATTTTTTGGCATTTTCCCTCATTTTCTTAGCAACCAAACACTAGTTCTTTATAGTTTGATGGTAGATTTGTTTTCTTTTATGTTATTTGACATGGATTCTAGTAGCTAAATACCCCTTGGATGTGGTTATGAAGATCCACCAAGGATCTTCAAAGGATTGAAAATGGGTTGTATGAACTTTAAAGTCATATCCTCAAAATTATATGGTTTCATTTGATTTAGCATGAAATTCATTAGAAAAACTTAGATTCATAACCCCTTGGCAATATTTATACACAAGTCAATGTTTGGTATAGGTATTGCACATGTCTAAGGTTTGATTCTAGGGTGCCAATCATAGATTCCCTCTTTATACTCAATCAAACAAAAACCCACATTTTTATAATCGACATTTTTCGAATCAAGAATCCAAGGTGAGATTCTTGATTTAAGTTATAAACCTCTTATTGGAGACCCTTGTTGTGAATTGGTGGATCGAAACAACCATGTCCAAGCTTTTCTTCTAAATTTGCATAAAACTAGATTTTATTGTCTTCATTAGTCATTAAATTATTGCATGAAGCATTGAACCACCATCATCTCAGAACCAACATATTTTCGGTCTCTTTTATGTTAGGAAAAGACAAGAATTTTCATTTGCAATCCATTAAGCTAAGTGCCCGTGCTAGTTGAGCTTTGTTGCTATATTTGCAGAATTTCCTTAGGAGAGAACGACACCGGATCCTCCGGTTTTTACTATAAGCGCGACCTCCGTACTCTTGCAGAGTGACTCCAGTTGAAGCACATCTGGAGGCGTGCCAATACTATGAATCCTCAAGGCCAGAGTGATGCAAAGATGTGTAGAATTGATTGCGAGTGACTATTCTTCCAGGTTCAATACTGATTACTCTTAGAAATAGTAATCTTTTGGCTTAAATTGTTAGTTGATTAGTTGAATTTAGTGTTAATTTAGTATTCTAACTCCTAAAATGCATTAAAACTCTTTTTGTGCACTATTTATAGGAATTGGAGCTTAAACTAAGGCAAATGGGCTAATGTGGGGATGACCGATCGATCGCCCGATCGAATGGTCCACGGAACGTTCGATCGGCCGATCGATCGGTGATCTTGCAATTGATCGGTGATCCTCTGTTCGACCTTTTGCAGCAAACTTCAGAGAGGGCATTTTTTCGATCGATCGATCGGTGACGTCAGAATTTCCTCAACAGACTACACAGAAGCAAACTTTAGAGGGGTCGGTTTTGCGATCGATCAGGCGTTCGATTGCTTGGACTGTTCGATCGGCCGATCGATCAGGCAATCGATTGGTCGCCTACCGATCAATCGGTATGTACAGACTCTGTTTTTCTGCAGAGTATAAAAGCTGTATGTTCGAGACAAAGAGGATTCTAGGTCATTTTCTGCAAAAGCTGGACAGTGAAGAAGCTCCAAAAAGGGGATTTTTGTTATTTTATAAGGTTTTTAGTTAGATTTACTTTTAATGCTTTGTATTTAATGTCATTTATTGCTTTTGGATCATTGTAAATGAATGCTTGATATATATATGAAGTGAATGATTTTCTACTCTTTCTAGCAATTTTCCCTCATTTTTGGTACTTTCCCTCATTTTCTTAGCAACCAAACACTAGTTCTTTATAGTTTAATGGTAGATTTGTCTTCTTTTATGTTATTTGACATGGATTCTAGTAGCCAAATACCCCTTGGATGTGGTTGTGAAGATCCACCAAGGATCTTCAAAGGGTTGAAAATGGGTTGTATGAACTTTAAAGTCATATCCTCAAAATTATATGGTTTCATTTGATTTAGCATGAAATTCATTAGAAAAACTTAGATTCATAACTCCTTGGCAATATTTATACACAAGTCAATGTTTGGTATAGGTATTGCACATGTCTAAGGTTTGATTCTAGGGTGCCAATCATAGATTCCCTCTTTATGCTCAATCAAACAAAAATTCACATTTTTATAGTCGACATTTTCCAAATCAAGAATCCAAGGTGAGATTCTTGATTTGAGTTATAAACCTCTCATTAGAGACCCTTGTTGTGAATTGGTGGATCGAAACAACCATGTCCAAGCCTTTCTTCTATATTACATAAAACTAGTTTTCATCGTCTTCGTTAGTCATTAAATTATTGCATTAAGCATTGAACCACCATCATCTCAAAACCAACTATTTTCGGTCTCTTTTATGTTAAGAAAAGATAAGAATTTTTATTTGCAATCCATTAAGATAAGTGTCCGTGCTAGTTGAGCTTTGTTGTTATATTTGCAGAATTCCCTTGGGAGAGAACGACACGAGATCCTTCGGTTTTACTACAAGCACGACCTCCGTACTCTTGCGGAGTGGCTCCAATTGAAGCACATCTGGAGGCGTACCAAATACCAAAAGTGGTGTTGGGTGTTTTTCTTTTCTTTTTTTGATGGGGATACTATGGATTTGATAGTAATCTATTTTTGTTTCCGACAAAGTCATCTATGGTTCTAATTTATCTTAGTTGTGAAATGTTTTTCTTCTTTTGTAATTCTTTGTAAATTCATTTTACATTTCTTATAAATGAATCAAATTCTTTTCTTTTCTTTTTTTTTTTTACCAAGGAAAACACAATAAAGGAAAAAAACAAGGCTTTGCAACAATAGAAAAATGAAAGAAAAAACAATATATCAGCCAACTGATGCTAAACATATTAGCTAGTCTAGTCAACAATTGTGACTAACGCTAGACTTTTTTCTTCACATAAAACAACCAAATACTACCATTTTGAAAGGGAAAAAAAAAATCATATCTTCATGAAATTCTTTGCAGTCCTAGGCTGCAAAAAGTCTCATACTCGGCTGTCACACCAAGGGACAGTTCACACCAAGAAAGGGGTAGAGAAACCCTACTTTTTCCCCTTTCAAGTCTTTCACTCCTCCCACCTCTTCATTTGCTAAATCCATCTCTCCATCCTTTTTGTCCTCTTGTTTCTTCTACTGGTTCTTCTTGGTCTTCATCGGAACGACCCATATCAGTTTTGTGTTGACCATTTGGACACCGCCATCGATCAAACAGAACAATGTTTTGTTCACAAAGATACAGCAATCTGCTCACTACCTGCATGAATTGAGAAAAAACTGTTTCCCAAAGGAGAAGAAGCTTAAATAAAGTGGATCGAAGAAGACATGGGAAGAGGCCCTTTCTATCCGATGAATCGGAGAAGAAAGAGGAAGAACTTATCTTCCCCATCTTCTCAGCTAGATCCCAACATGACGCCACGGCCATGGTCTCTGCTCTCAGTCAAGTCATTGGAAGCAGTGATAAAATCCCAGTTCATTTGCATGGAAATCCATTTGCCTTGTCCCAATCCGGTACGGTGGAACAACACCAATCTCAAACAAGTCAAGATCAAGGTAATATACATGAATATCATCTATACGATTCAATCAGTAATCGGGTGTTTAACTTTTTTTTAGCTAGCTTGTCTGTCACCTCCACTTTCCAAGAATGTTTGTTTTGGTAGCCTTGAAAATTGTTAGAATTTTGATATGGTCTTATTGGATCAAATGTCATCTACTAGTTCTATCATTATTTGTGCCATAAATGATTTTCCCTCTGCGGTTCTATGACAAAATGCAAGTGTTATTGATGTATTTTCATGTTTTCCAGCATAGATTTGTGCAATATTTGTGTTAATCTCTCTTCCTTAGACCTAATGTTGATTCTCTCTCTCTCTCTTGCCGTAAGATGGACATAACGTCCCATTCTATCCTTGATAGTTTGGCTCTTTGATTTCTTTTTTAGTTTACTATGGGAAGTCCTGTTAAACATGCTTTTTATATCATCAAACTAATGAAAGCTTTACTATATGCAATCTTTGTTTTGTCTCTTCCTTAAAAACAGTGTGATTCCCTCCCTTTCTCAGTGTTCTAGGCCCTAAAATGGCTATAACCTAGCCACTTAATCCTTGATGGTTTAACTCTCTCATTTCTGTTCTAGTTCAATATGTTAGGAATCTAATCCATGACTTCCAAATTTAGTACAATCAAGATTTCAAGTCCTATCATAATGCATAGAAATAACCTAACTACAAATTGTGCATTCCTGTGGAAGTACCATTTTAACTTCAAATCATCTTAATGTATGTGAAGGAAACCAGAAGAGAAAGCACTATAGAGGAGTTAGGCAGCGACCATGGGGAAAATTTGCAGCCGAAATTCGTGACCCGGTTAAGGCCGCCAGAGTCTGGCTCGGTACTTTTGACACAGCAGAGGGGGCAGCACTTGCTTATGATGAAGCAGCTCTTAGATTCAAAGGAAACAAAGCTAAGCTCAACTTCCCTGAAAGGGTTCAAGGGAGAACCGAGTTGGGTTTCCTCACAACTCGTCAAGACTTGCGAGTTGTTCCTGACTCGGCTCCTCCTCCTCCTCAAGAATCTTATCCCAATCTTCTTCACTATGCACAACTTCTTCATAACGGGGGTAATGATATAAACTATGGCGTTTCTGGTCTGTTCCCTAGAGGAATATTTGTTTCTCAGGCTTTAACTACTACTACTTCTTCAGCTGCATCTTCAACAACATCTCAACAAGAAGCAGAGGTTCTAAGATTTTCTTCGCAGTTTGGAAGTTCTTGCTCTAGTTCTGATGCTCCTAGCAACTGGGGAGACCTTGATACCAACAACTCAAGAAAGTGATATAATATAATCAAGTTCACCTAAGGAATTAAGATGGTGAAAGATGGACTTGGCAGGGCAGAATCTTGAGTAAGTTGTAAGTTTTCATTAATTACAAGCTTAAACACTCTCTTTTTTCAAGTAAGCTTTAGGTTTTTTCAAGAAGTTTTGGTTTGCTGAAATTTCTAAATAAGGAGTAATGTTTGAAAGTGATATGCAACTTTATATATTAAAATCTCCCTAGATTTTTTGTCAATATACTATCCAAATATTCGGGTTTTTTTTTCTTTTGGTCACGCCACGGAATGTATATGACTCCACAGTTTGAATTGTAAATTGATGTGTGGGAGATCTCTGATTTAGGGTTTCATTGGATATTGCCACAATGTGAAATGCAGTAATTAATTATTAGAAGTGGTGCAATAAGTGAAAGAAGCTTAAAAGCATCATTAATGTAGGACTGCTAAAGTTCATATGTATATATCCAAGCTGCCCTCCCAATTAAGCAAGGGTTCCTCTTCTACAAAAGCTCGCAAATGAAGAAACATACTAATTAATCGCATGCTTTTCAATTGTTGTGGAAGCATTCGATCGGTTAATAGCGGTAACTGAAAGCTGTAGCAATGGCACAGCTTGTTGATATATATATATATATATATATTTTCAGAACATTAATTTTAGTTGTCGAGTAGCTAGTCTGTCATCATCTAGCGGGTGGAGAAGGATAATACATGATTTTTGATATACCAGGATTGATAGAGTACTTGATTCAAGTAAAAACAACAGCTTAAACCCATAACATCCCACTCTATGAAAATTTGGTAAGTTCATAATGTAAGCCGTAATAGTAATACTAAGGAAGAAGAAAAAGAAAGAAAAAGAGGAGGGTATTTTTAAACTGTCATGGTGGGCTTAGTGTTGGGGATTTTTAAATGGAAAATACTATATGTATTTCAATTTCTCTAATCTCTTTTTTCACTACTAGATACAAGTGAATGGGCCCCCATAAATGTATTGGGGCCCCCATAAATGTATTAAGGTGGGTATTATAGTCTTATGTTTAGAAGTGAGAAATGAGATTATATATAAGTATTACTCTTTTCAAATGCCAACACTGCAAGTATATATTAATGGTGTATATAAGGTGTAGGAGTACTACTATTTCAAACAATTATAAGGTTTTGTTTGCACAAGTGAGTACTAAAGTGCAGCATGTGTCAATAAGTATTGCATTTTGTCTTAATGTTACTTAAGCCCTGGAAGACACATGTTGCATTTTAATACCTTGCTTGTGTAAAAATAAATTGTTGTGATAGTGTATCAAAATCAAACTCAATTAATAATTACTGCTCAAAGAAAAAAAGACATAAAAGAATGCGTGTGATACACACTTATTAGTCATGAATAATGATCATACTTAAATTTATAAATGAAAGCCACTAATTTTTCCTTCTTTGAATTTTTAAAAGACACATGCACTCGAATATTATTTAGTAGCTAAATATAGAGGTTAAATAATAATGCTTTTGAAATTTAAATAATAATGGTGGCCATGGCTTTAGTTTTACCTTGCACAAAATAGGGTATAACGGAAAAAGAAAATGAAAATTAAATTTCGAAATATAAGCTATAAATATTGGCCAAAATATAAAAAATACCGGCAATATATCAAAAAGTTACGGAGAAATAACAAAGGAATAAAATATTTAGATATATATGCTTAGAAATAGAAATATCTGATAAAACAGCAATATATGGAAAAATGATAAAAAATATATGATGGATAAATTATTACTACTGTAGAAAACAATTACTTATATCTCAGATTTGTACGATATTTCATTCTTACCAATGACCTCCAATATCACCAATAATTTCGCTACTAAAAACCTCCATGCTGGCCAAATGACAAGAACTTTGATGATTTTAATGAAAAAGAACTAAATAAAATATAAGAACGCTGATGATTTCATAATTCCTTATTAAATATAGATCTTCAAATTTTCTATATTTAACATTGCCTACTTTTTTAGGAATTTAACTTTGATGTATTAATAGGGTAGATTTTTTTACACACGTCTATGAGTCTTATTTTTGCATGCTATTCCTAAACTTTAAAAAATATTTGTTGCATTTTGGTGCGCTACTTATATAAAAAAATTTATATTGTCAGTACATTAAAATTAAACTTTTTTTTATATAATGTCAAAAGGAAACAAAAAAACATTGTCTATGACGATATCATAGGATAAATAAGGCTAGCTAGATGTACCAGTTTGACCCATTTCTTGATTGAAGAAATAAAGAAATAAGAAGTTTATCTTCCTCCATTTCTCATATGACAATTCGTAACAAAATTCAGCATATCCAATGATAATAATGCAACGCATGTAAACTTATAACCATATATCCCCACAAACACCCATGTACACAAATATATTGCAGTTGTAGAGCTCCACGTCACTAGATTTGGAGGGAAACTCTTTTCTTACATAATTTTTATTAAGAAAATTCCACTAAAATAATGTGAGTAGTATTTGTAATATTACAAGCCAAAATTATTGCTGTTTTGTTTAAAAATAAAAAAAAAACACTATAAAAAACTACATTATTTTATATAAAAATTCTATAAACTTTTTTTGTTTGGACAGCAATATTACTCAACTTTATCTTTGAGTTTGGTAAAAATATGATCGACCCCTTCACCATTTGTGGCTCTCTCTAATTAACAAGCACTCGTCCACGAACTAATAGAACAGTACGTACAACCCTTACCTAATACACCAGCTGTTCTGTGCAATTACTCATATAGTTTTAGGACCACTCTGGCATAGAGAGAGAGAGAGAGAGAGAGAGAGAGAGAGAGAGAGAGAGAGAGAGAGAGAGAGAGAGAGAGAGAGAGAGAGAGAGAGAGAGAGAGAGAGAGAGAGAGAGAGAGAGAGAGAGAGAGAGAGATCAGTCCAACTCATATTTCATTTCTACCATTTAGTGGAGAGACAGAAAGAGAGATAAGAGTGAAGAAAAAACGTGTACCGATGGGAAATTGCTGGTGGAAGATATGAAGAAACAGCCGGGAAGCTATGTGCACTTTCCAATGGTTCTTTTGTTCAATATTGAATCCTCAAATTTATCTGAGAAACTAGAACTGGAGCTTGCAACTGAAGCTTGAAGCTTAGCCTCTAAAAATATATGTATATATATACATATATGTATATGTATGCATGCATGATTGTAATGTAGGTGTAAAAGTCTGAAAGTCTTGTGTGCTGGGCGACGAAAGTTGTAGAAGGCTCATGGGTCATGGAATTCGGCTGTGGGTTGACGGACGAAGTAAAGCTACAAATCAAAATAACAAAAGAAGCCAAAAAAAAACAACTAGTTCTGCGGCTGCCTCATCTTTCAGTTCCCAACTAGTGCATTTGGTTCGAACTCGTAGTAGCTATTAGGCCAAGTCCGCCTCAATCTCTCTCAACGCCAAACACGATGAGTTGTGTTTTTTTAGGTAAAATTTGACTCCAAAAGGTTCATTCTCAGCAGTGCAGGTTTAGCCATAAAGCAATTAAAGCACTCGCTTTAATTACCTAATTTTTAAGAGTTTCAAAAATTTTAAAGCGTCACATGCTATAATAAAAATCACGTATAGATTCTACATTTATTTTTTAAAAAATAGGCCTCATTACAAATAAGTAGAAAAGCTTGTTAAAAAAAAAAAATCAAAATCAACTGTACTAGTGAACTCCTAAAAAAAAAAATGTTATAACAAAATAAATAAATTGTAGAACTAAAAATTTGTTGAAGGCTCCAAAATTTTAAAACCTTAAATAGCAAAAACTCTTTGTAGTTTTTACATCTTTTTAAAAAAAAAAATGGGCCTCCATCTATATGAAGAAAAAAAAGACTCCAGTCCATATGAGAAAAAAAGACCCATTAAAAATAGAAGACTCAAAAAACAAATACACTAAGTTGACTTCACAAAAAAAATATTGATTTATGAACCAATACATAAATTGAATAAATAAATTTTTTTTCTGAAGGCTCCAAACTTTAGGCCGTGCATGCATACTATTAAGACCTTATATAATTTTTATTTTTTTAATAAAAAAATAATAAGAAAAAAGACCAGTTAAAAAAAAGCTTAAAAAAATACACTAGTTTAACTTTGAAAGAAGTTTCGTCTAAAAAATGTAAAAAACTCATTAAATTTTTTTTTACTTTAGGTCTCAAATTGTCTCGAGAACACCAGAATTAAAATCTTAAAATGTGTTGAGAGATCGAATGCTTAGAACTAACAAAAACTATATAATATTGTTTGAGTTTGCTTGCTTTCACGGCCAAGTAGTAGTTTAATTTGACCTTTAGCGTTGTTTTAGACCTTTTTGTTTTGGTTTGTTTTTTTTTTTTTGGCTAAGGGACCCCGCCAAACCGTCAGGCCTCAAATAATGTACCAACGAAATCCCAAATTGGCCTGTAAACTAATAACAAGGGTCCCTTTGCCAAGTAATTTTGCAGCACCGTTGTGGGATCACGTTCATATATGTACTCTACCTATCAAAATGAAAAGGACCCAATAATAGTGGCCCTGCAGATACCTAAACTGATCATAATAGTTATGAAAAGAAGAAGCAGAAAGGGTGTAAAACTCATTGTACCAAAACTATGATAATTATTGCCTCAACTCTCTAAACTTCGTCGAAACTGCTACAATTATTGCTCTAAAATCATAGACTTTGCCAAACTTCTATCTAATAATTAATTATTATATGCGGAGAAAATCTTTTTGATAAAAATATGATAGATAAAAATATTTATATTTTATACCTCGAATGTATTCTATTAGTAGCAATATCGAAAGTATTAATTTAAAAATTGTATTTTAATGACACATCGTGTAAATATAATAAAAGACAATAATAAATAATTAAATAAATTAGTTACTATTTAGAGCTTAGGAGCTCAGGAAATGATAAAAAAAAAAGAAGAAAGAGTAGAGAGAAAATAAAAAAAAAGAAGTGGTATAGAAAATTTCTCAAAATTGTTTAGAACAATTAAGACTAAATCTTTTAGATCACCTAAAATTTTATTGTTAATATAAAATCAAAAAAATATAACATAAATTTTAAGAATTTATCCATACTTTTTTTTTCTATTTTTTTTTCTTTTTTCTTTTTTTATTTTCCTTCTATTCTTTCTTTTTATTTTCTTTCGCTCTGGTACTTGTTCATAAACCCATTGACTGAACTTCTATTTTTAAGCATTCAAAATTGAGTCGTTCAAGACTTTTAACTAATCAATTTATCCCAATATTAGATATAGACAGATAAGGAGCCTTAGCATCAGTCATGTTGGACGTTAGCTATAACTTTCGGTAACAGATGAGTTCCGTCTGACATTTTTTTGGACAGATTATAGAGAGCATCTTCTAATGGGGCCTTAATGGTGAATTTGACCAAGAACTTGCAGAAGGCATGAATATTCTTTCACATACGGACGGGTCCAAGTTGACGCGGCTGGACCTGCAGGGCACCACCAGCCACGGCCGTCCCCACACTAAGAGAAGACTTAGGGCAGAGCTATCCACGTATATACGTATGTATGTATATATGTGTGCTAGATATGTATGTCAATATATATACTCAATAAATCGTCATCATGACTCCGACGCGTCAAGCAGCCGACGACTTTCTTTTTTGGCGTTGTCGGCTTACACATGTCAAACTTTACGGCTACAGCGTTTCACAACCATTCATTTGCGAGCTTATACTACTTTTTTTTTTCTTTTTTCTTTTTATCTAGTACAAAATAAAAACTATATGATTTCTGGCGGGCTTACGCTATATTTTTTTTTATTTTGTACAAAATAAAAACTAAATGATTTTTAAGCCTGTGCAGATCAGTCCATTCAATTTAAAGATATTTTTAATAAATATGTTTTTTTCAAAAATAATGTTAAATAGTGTAAAATCTAATATAAAAAATAACGTTTAATAACGCAAAAATATAAAAATATATTATATATATAGTGTCAGGCCGGATTTCAAAAAACAATTTTCAAACCTATTTATTAAATTAACGGGCCTAAAAAAATTTATTTATAAACGATGGGCAAGGTAATAGGTTCGTGGCAACCCTAGCTCTAACATAACTGCAGTAGTAATAGCTAATTTTATCACTCACCACTTCAATCAAGTGCTTGTTTAGCTAATTCTAAGTGTTTTTTGAAGTAGATTCCTTATGTAGATTTTAACTTATTTAAGCAAAACATGTAGAGTGTACTGACTCGCCCCCAAATGTGATTTTCCTACAAATAGAGTTAGTTATCCCGTAAGAGTAAGGGGGTTGCGATGAAGTATAAACCGATAATCCGGTATTGTTCTCTCACAAAGGACCTAGCCAAATATAGGCTCTAACACTCAACTCACATCAACCTAACCTAGGATCGAATTGCAATTAAAGAGGGGAATTGGATCTAAAATAAAAAGAAAAATAAAAGGACTGAAAATGTTTTGAATTTTTGATGATGGTTTTGAATTACTAACCTAATGCAATGAAAATTAAAGCAATTAACACTAGACAATTAAAGGGAAGCAAAGTGAAAATAGAATTAAAGCAATTAAAAGGGAATTGGGCTCAAATGATCCAATCACTCAATTTCATCCAAGGTTTCCAACGGGATTTATAACTCAAATCAAACACAACATTTAAGTGTGTTTGATTCAGAAGATTTAACTTTGAAAATCAATAATTCTCAAGCAATTGAAATTAGATACATGTTCAATGGAAAATTAAAGGTTAATACCATCGATTCAACTTAGTCAATACCAAATTTGTGGTTTGTGCATTGATTAGTCAAACATAGTCAATAACCTAGGTTTTCTAAGGCATCTTCAATCAATTGTTAGGAATGAATTTCTAGCAATTGTGGAGTATTTTTCTAGTCAAGAGTCCTAAATTAATACCATTGATTTGGGTGATGAAAATCCCCAAACTTAATCAATAATCTAAGTTTTCTAAAATTCCACACCTAATCACTAGAAATTCAAATTCTAAGAAAATATGACAATTAATCCATGAGATACCTCCAATTGAATTCCTTGGATTATTTGGGTGATTTTCACATTTAAACCCAATGTAAATTCTAGCTACTTAAACTCATAATAAAAGTATGAAAAATGGAAACAAAGCATGTAGAGATTTAAACTAAAATTTACTTGAAAATTAAGAGTGTTTGGATACAAGAAAAATACAAGAAAGTGAAAGAAAATTCAATACAATAAAAAGAAATTACAAGTTTTACTCCTATATTACTATTACAAAGCTAAATCTAAGCTAAAAATGAAGAAAAATGGAAAAAACCAGCCTTGGAGAAGCTCTTCCGCCGCCCCTTGCTCAAAACTAACCCTAACTACTCAAAAACTTTACAAAAAATCCTAAAAACACCTCTTCAGACGCAAAAAATACAATCTGGATGAACAGTAACCGTTCGAATACCGTCCAGACGGTGCGTTCGATGCCCGTTTGAAGTCCGTTTGAAGTCCGTTCTGATGGTGAACAGTAATCGTCCAGTCGAACAGCCATGAATAGTACCCGTCCGGACAGTTACTGTTTACCTTTCGGACGGTTACTGTTCATGAACAGTACCCGTCCGAACGGTGAACAGTAACCGTCCGGACGGGTACTATTCATGGCTGTTCAATTGTAGAAACTTTGAAGCGTTATTTGACTATCCTAGAGCTCGATTCAGCCAATGCACATTAGACGTAAAGTTGTAGAGCTTGAAGTCTTCTTTCCAATGACCTAAAAATAAGCTCAATCGGACATCAGAGCAAAAAGTTATGGCCAGAATACCGAGACAGGTCTGAATTTTCATGAACAAATTATTCGCCTTGAACCCGTTTTGATTATTCTTGCTTTCTTTTTGCCTTTATTAGCTTATATAACCTACAAAACACATACAAAACATACTCAAATAAATATCTAACTAAAATAAGATAATTAATTACAATATAAGTCTAACAAAATACAAATTAAAGACTAATGATTACACTTTTAGGGTGTAATCATGTACTTATAAGATTTTTTTACAAAATGTGAATTAAGCAAAACATGAAGAAAGTGAGGAGTTCTTGGTTGAGTCTCTATTTCTAAACAATGAGAAAGAGCCTCCTATAAAAAATTCTATTACATGATCGCACGAGTAATAGGGAGCCCCAGAACTAATTCATCGCTTCTGAATAGTCATAGCCATAATGATTCTTTCAAACAAACTCAGCAATACCAACTTATTCTCGAGGTCAAAAAATTTAGTTTCTGCTTTTATTTTTTAGATTACAATATGAGGTGGAAACGCACATTCAATCATTAACATATAAATAAGTGAACTTCACGAGGAAGATTAGGCTGAGGCATAACTAAAACTAAAAGAATTTTGGCTTGTGACAAGAAGAGTCTGCATAAAGCTAAGCAAGAAAGGCCTATTACTGACTATTTCTTTGGTAAACCACTTCTAAACATTCTTTGGCTCTGTGAACCTTAGATTGGAGGTAAAAGCTCCCATTCCTGGTATTCTGCTCAAACAAGTTATCGTATTTCTACAGCACAAAGTGAAACAACATATTAATTAGCACTATCAACAAAATTTAGGATTTATGCTCGTAGGATGGCATACAGAAAGGAAGAAAATAAGAACATAAAAGGGACCTGCAAGATCTCTTCCCATAAGGAATGCTCGGTGATGCCAAGAATCTGCTTGGCCTCTGGTTCATATATAATTTTGCTTGCTCTTTTGATGTTTTGAATTGCTTCTTGAGCAACGCTGTTTCTTGAGGCATCTACAATAAGCAGACAGAAGACCTTAAATAACAAACTGTGAAGAGGTTTAAGGCAACAAGATGATAACAAGCCATGGTGTGTACCCATCATGGTATTTCAATCATAGGACTAATACAGCTCTCAAAGTCCAAATGCTTCCCTGTGCTAAAATTAGAAAAGGATAAATGGGACATATCAAACAGCTAATGGAGAAAGGCCAAATATAACAGCATGTACCATGCTTATTGATGTCTCACATAAATTGGTACAGAAGTTGGTCCATGCATAAGCACAAGATGTGTCCCTTGGGCATGCCTGCCCCTGGGATTTGCTTTCTTGTATGTTAAAAGCAAGAGTGTAAATCATTCCGTTGAAAATATTAAATACAATGATAAATTCCCAGTGGCAGAGAGACGAATAAAGAAAAAACATACTTGTAAGTGCCTAACGATATGCTTGAACAAGACCTGTAGCCATAATTCCAGAGCCTATCACTATCAAGTTTGCAAGAAGCCTTGAAGCCTGCACCAGTGACCAACAGAGTCTTTGAGAACTAATTTTTGTTCCTGGCTTTTACTCTTTTTCCTTCTAAAAGAGGAGTGCTAGGCGTTTACAGCAATGCAATATATGGGCAACAGATGAGGTGGCGAATCCACCATCAAACAGTGATCGAATTTGTGGAAGGAGGCCAAAAATTCTGACATAGTATCAGTAATGGAAACAGCTACTCAAAATTCACCAAACAACAGATTTCTTCCTTTTTCACATTGGGAAATCCGACCTGCTTCATATCGCATATTGAGCAATTGTTGGATACATTAATAGATTTTAAAATCTATTAAAATCTTTGACAATACTAGTCAAACATTCGAGCTTAACAATGACCGCTAGTCGTATCCAAGCTTGATATATCTAACACTGATGCTGATCACATACGTAACTTAAGACCTCCAACGATGATAATTATAGAAACCTAGGTTATCTCACTTTGTTGGACTAATCAAAATCCTTGATAAAAAAATAAAAAACAATACTGTTGATGTAATGTGCTAATATGCACTGCTGCCAAACAGTCCTCTAATCCATCTTAACTCTAGTTGTATTTTGGTTATGTTAGAAGTTAAATTAGAGTTAGTTTATGTGGAAGATAATTGATCTAGGTGTTTTGTGATTAGATGGCTAAATGATGAAATATAAATACAATATAAAAGGGTTGTATATGAAAACAAAATGAAATAATAGAAAAACTGAGGCAGTGTGTAAGTTGCTATGCTCAGCCCCATTCTTCCCCTATTTTCATTGCTGAAAAATCAGATTTAGTGCTTGTGTGTTTGACCTTTGGTTTCCTATGTAATGTTCACATAGTTGCTGCAAATATAAACCCAATAGAAATTGTTATTAGAGTTTTGTTCATGCAGTTGTGTTTGAAGAAAGGAAGCTGAGAAAAAAGGGTTTGTGTAGAGAAAGAGTTGTCTCTCCAGAAAATCTTCATGGTTACATCAAGCAACCAAAATATGAGTGTTCAACAGCAATCTATACTAATATTTGCTGGAGAAAACTATGATTATTGGTGTATGAAGATGAAGACTCTTTTTCAATTATAAGGTTTATGGAGCTTTGTAGAAAACGAATATGTTGAACCCTCATCATTGACGTCGACAACAAGAATTCCAACACAAGAGGAGCAGCTAAACGAGAGCATAAGAAAGGATGCTAAAAACCTTTTCTTCATCCAGCAAGGACTTCCTGATGAGTTATTTTCAAGGATCATTGAAGCCACTAAAGCTAAGGAAGCTTAGGACATTCTACAAGAAGAATTTCAAGGAAACCAAAATGTAAGAGCTGTTAAACTCCAAACTCCTAGAAGAGAGTTAGAAAATTTAAATATGAAGGAATTTGAAACTTTGAATGATTATTTCTTTAAAATCAAAAAAATTGTTAACCAAATAAAGTCATATGGAGAGAAACTTGAAGAAAAGAGAATTGTTGAAAAAATTATGGTTAGTTTAGCATAAAAATATAATACCATGGTGGGTATTATTGAAGAAACTAAGGACATCTCTATAATGAGTGTTCAAGAATTGATGGGTTCCTTGAAAGCTCATGAACAAAGATTGTTGAAGCATTCGGAGAAGCCTCTTGAAAGTGCATTTCAGTCCAAAGTTAATGTAAACTTAAAAAGTCATAGAGAATCATTAAGTGGTGAACAAACAAAATGAGAATCATCAAGAGGTGGAAGACAAAGAAGAGGAAATGGAAGTGGAAGGATTTCAAGAGAAAGAGGAAGGAGTTCAAGGGGAAGAGGTAGGAGTAATAATTATGAAAGAAGTTCGAATGTTGAAGAAAATACAAGAATGTGCGGAATTTGCAACAAAAGGATTCATCTTGAGATAGATTGTTGGTTTCAGGGGTAACCACAATGTTACAAATGCAAGAATTTTGGGCACCTACAAAAAGATTGCTAAGTCAAGAGTAATCAGCAAGCTAATTTCTTTAAGGAAAAAGAAGGTGAAGAATGGAGTTATAATAGATCTCAAAGAAACAAAAGATGCCCTTGTGAACACATCAGACCTACCATTGTCAATCCTTATTGTTGGAGTTAGAGGAGTGGCCTTTAAAAAGATGGAGGTATCTCACTTTTATTCCCTTTACTAAAAAAGATGCCTGATTAAAATTGAGCCTCATGTCTATCCAGAGGTTTTAAACTTCGTTGCAATTTGACCTTTTTTGTATAGATTTTAGATGCAGACAAAGGTGAGAGACTTGCAAGTTCAGCTGGATGGTATGTTGTTGTGTTGCGTGGTTTGGTGTTTTTTGATCTTTGCAAGTTTTAATGGTGTTTAGAGTTCCTGATACTCGTCTGTGTTGGTTGGCTGGAGTTTTGAGTTTTTACTGCATTTGCTGCTTTGTCGGGATTGTGTGATAATTGCCGGTTTGTTTTGATTAAAGATGAGCTATATTGTACTTAGTTTCCTGTTTTGTTTGTTAGTCCTAAGACTGCCCTTTGTATTTAGCTTTGTTTTCTGTGTGTATAACCTTGGATGGCTATCATCTATATATACTCTGCAGATGATCTCTATCCTTTGCTTGAATTGGTCTTTGGGGTATGTCCCTTATACTTGTACATAATTTTCTTTATATTTAATATACATCTTACTTATCGGGAAAAAAAAACAAATGAAAAACTAAGCAAATACATGTGCAGTTTGTATTCCAGATTCATGAGCCACCAAAGAAGTGATTAAAATTCAAATATTACCTGAACTGCTTAAATGTTGTAATAGGAAACTTGATGAAATCATTAGTTTCATCATATTTACATGGTTTTTTTTTGGCTGGTACTATCATATTACATTGTTTACCTACCATTGGAGATGACTTACTTTCAATCTTCCCCATCAAGGTGATGGCTCAATCATATGCAGGGTTTCCTTTCTAAATGTAGATTTTAAATACTACAAAGTAGAGAGAGAGAGAGAGAGAGAGAGAGAGAGAGAGAGAGTATACCAGATGACATTTTTTAAATATCAGGTATCTCACCTTAATTTATGCACAGGAGGAATGAAATGTCAGGTATTGTTGACAAAAATGGACAAAAGTGAATAAACCAAGTCTAAAAAAGAGAACAAATAGCAATGAGCCTTTTAAGTTCAGCCATTGTAGCACAATTTTCTATAGTAAAAGCCTGAAAAAAGATTTCCATTTGTTTTGAGCTTTGTTTAAGATAAATAAACGCATTCAACTATCAAATAGAGCTGTGGGTGGTACTGTAGTACTAATTAAGTACTATCACTCAGAATTGCCTACTCGGTAATCTCTAGTGCGGTTAGACTCATATTCAAACCGACACAAACACATTGATTGAGCTGCATAAGTGTAGTTTGATGCAACTAAACTGACCTCAGTTGGCTCTAGATTAGGTTAATTATACCCTCTTTAGTGTATACTGTATTGATAAGTGTGTTTTGAGTTCATTACAGGTAAATGTTGATAAAGAAGGTGATTTGGAGTCATAAAAGGGGATTTGGAGTGTGGGCATGCATATCGAGGACTGTTGCTGGGCTTTATCTTGGGATATGTGCAACTTGTCCTCCGTAGCTCAGAATGAAATGAAAGATGTGCCATTGGAAAGATCTCACAAAGTTATACAAGTTCACGTCTAACAAGCATTTTGAGAAATGGACTGCAAGAACCTTGAATTGAAGTTACAAAGGCATAAGGGGAAGATAGCTGAAAAGTGTGGAAAAACATACTGAGAGTTCAAACGGTGTAACCAAGAAGAAAATAGGCATTCGAACCATGGCTAGCAAAAGTTGAAGAAAGTGATGTTTTTGCCTTAGGGTTCAAACTCCCATTTGAGGGTTCGAACCATCAGAAGCTGGGCAAATTAAACGGGCATGTACAGGTCTTAGGGTTCGAACCCTAATTATAAACGGAAATGGGTGTTTGAACCATAAGAAGAAAAATGTTAATTCAGGTTGCTGAGGTTTTGACCGCCCCGAAGAGGGTTCGAACGCTAAGAAGGATTTTGGGTCGAAGTTTCCTATTCCTGTTAGGACTCAGCTGGCGATGTATATATATATCTCTTCGATTTTCTGGAGAGGGGGACTTTTTTCTTGAGGGTTTTTACTACTTTTTAGTCTAGATTAATAGGAGTAATTAGGATTATCATTATTCTTGTAATTAGCTCTAATAAATTCAAGTTTTATTGCTTTAATTCAAGATTGTGTTCAAGAATCCATAGTTGCTGCACGTAATTCAAGATTTGTAGTTCATCATATATTCATGCATATTCTAGCAGACTTTCAACATACAATCTATTGTTTTTTCATGGCCATGAGTGGCTAACTCTCTCAACTCGGGATTGATTATGAAGATTAATCGGGGGTCAAGGATGACCAATGAAGGTAAGGTTGCATTCAGTGCTACATCTTCTTGATTTTTGTTCTTCTCCTTCTTCTTCTTCTTCATTCTAGTCACTTTCGAAAACCTGGGCGTTCTATTATGTTCGGTAACACTTATTTGTGAATACTATACTCAGTATATATGCTGCCTTGTAACATTTATGCATGAGTTGGGTTCCGTATTTGTGTTGCACGAATTGATGATGCACGTCCTTGATTACAATAATTTGAACTATTTTAGAAGTTGAAGATTGAAGGAACTATTGGTTATAAAGCTAAATCTTCCGAATTCGAGATTCACGATGTAGTCGAAGGATTTGAGTTATATAAAACCTTTATTGGGAGTCCGAGAAACTTGATTGATCGGATCAATTGATTCTGAGTTATTTTCTTTATAAAGTTTCAATCAGTTTTATTCACTTGCATTATTTAGATATAGTTCAACTCATTCGAAAAACCAAACACAAGATTTTCTTTTCTCTTTTTAGAAGCATCAGTTGAGTGAAGTTAGGATTGGGTTTAGTTTTAGAGTATTCTTGTGATCACCTTGGCATTGCTCCTTGAGGGACGATACTCGTACTTTTGAGATTCTATATTGCATCGCGACTTGTGCACTTGCGGTTGAGCACCACCTAACTTGGTAGCGATCAAGCAATTTTTGGCGCCGTTGCCGGGGAGCATATTTTCGCACAAGGGACCGCAAGAGGCGTGCTAGAACACGAACCTCTGTCCACACAAAATCCGATGGACTGCTTTGCTTCCATCCATCACAGCAAGGAAAGCAACGGCTAAGGCCATATCGGTAACCTTGTTCCACCTTTTTATGTTAGTTTTAGGATTTATTTGTTTTTATTTCTTTTTAGGGGTCCAGGCATTCATTTAGCTAGGAGGCGGATTTAGAGGCGGTTAGGTTCTTTGCTAGGTTCTTATTGGTGGTATTGTTTTACATGCGGAGATTGGAGGTTCGGCTGGGGTAAATTACTTGTTTTATGGGAAACAGAGTTGATATTTTTGAGGGATTGGAGGTTCGGTTGGACTGTACGTGCTTTTTGTGTGCATTGCATATGTATGTCCTCATATTTTAGAGATCACACACGCCGTCTAGTTCGAGTCGATCCACTGCGTAATCTTCCACTAGGTTACTTGACTCCATCACCCATTCGCCGTAGTCCAATAGACCTTCCCAGTTTTCTTTTGATTGTTGATCTAGGGCCCATTCCAATGGCAAACCTTAATGACGGCAACAATGACAACCTCGAAAGAGGAAGTAACCAAGGAGACGATGCTACCCATAACCGTACCATGAGGGATTACATGAATCCCCAACGGCAAACCCCCACATCAGCCATAGTACTTCCTGCACACCAGACCATGCTAAATATTAAACCAGGAATGCTACCTGCCTTGCCTCAATTTCACGGTTATGATTCGGAACGACCATACACACACATTAAAGACTTCGAAGATGCATGCTCACTGTTCCAAGATAATTCATGTCCTAGGGAGGTTTTACTATTGAAACTTTTCCCTTTCACTCTAAAGGACAAGGCCAAGATGTGGTTTAATTCATTAAGGCCTATATCCATACATACGTGGCATAAATTACAAGGGGAGTTCTTGAAAAAGTTCTTCCCTGAAAATCGCACTGAGGCACTACATCATGCCATCTCCCAATTTGCACCGAATAGTGGTGAGACCTTCTTCCAATGTTGGGAGAGGTTCAAGGACCTATTTTTCGCATGTCCATATCATGGGTTCCTTGAATGGCAAATCATAAATACTTTTTACTCTTCATTGACCCCTCAATTGAAGATGTTCGTCGAATCGATGTGCGTGGGAACCTATCCAGACAAAAACCCCACAGAGGCATATAATTACTTCGATTATTTGGCCAATTTGACTAGGGATGGGTCTAACACTGGAACACAAAATCTCACACATAAGCCCACCAACACGTCACATATCGGAGTAAAACACCAATTGGGGGAGGTAGAAGATCTACAAGCTAGGGTCATGACACTCACTCATAAACTGGGGGCTTTGGAAACTTCTAAGGCCACCATGACAGTTTCGGTTGAAACACCTTCATCATGTTTAGTTTGTGATACACAGGACCACGATACTACTTCATGTTCGGTAATACCGGGGGTACAAGTAGCCCTTCATGGTCAAGTAAACGCGGTTGGACAATTCCAAGGGGGGTATCAAAGTCAAAGGAGCGGGAATAATCCTTACTCCAACACATATAACCTAGGGTGGAGGAATCACCCTAACTTTGGGTGGAAACAAGAGGGTCCTTCAAACCCCCAACCCTTCCAACAACCTCCACCACCATTCCAAACACCACCACAACCATTTTAAGGTCAAACAATCATGTATCCCACACCGTCGGTACCATAACCGTATGCACCTCAACCGGCACAATACCATCCTCCCCATAGGAGGCCTAATGAAGATAATCAAGTGACCAATGATCTTCGATCACTTACAAATAGGGTTACGAATCTGAAACAATCGCAAGGGGAGACCAATATGATAGTTAAAGACATCCACAAGATGTTGATGACTCAACAAACGCAAGGGCGATTTCCGACCCAACCTCAACCAAACCCGAAACCTACAAACTATGTTGACACGACACTTGAACAAGTTCAGGCCATCACCCTTAGGAGCGGAAAGCAACTAGAGCAAACCAACTCCCCTAACAACATTAATCAAGGGAAGAAGGATGCGTCTGCCTAGTTAGGGCATGAGGAAAAGAGAGATGAGAGTGAGAATGAAAAAAACATGAGTGAACCACAAGAACCTAGGAGTCCGTCTGAGTCATCTCCTCAAACATCTAAGGACATGAGCCTGGGAGACTTAAAACATGCGCCATTTCCACATAGGTTGACAAAAGTGAGTAAAGCGAACTTGAATGCTGAAATTTATGATGTTTTGAAACAAGTTTGAATTAACATCCCTATGTTAGATGCCATCAAACAAATACCGTCCTATGCCAAGTTCTTGAAGGACTTGTGCATTATTAAAAGGAAATTGCATGTTAAAGAAACGGTAATGATGAATGAAAGTCAGAGTGCAATTCTCCAATGTAAATTGGTGCCAAAATATAAGGACCCCGGTTGCCCTACGATTTCGTGCATAATAGGGGGTTCTAGGATTGATCGCACACTTCTTGACCTAGGTTCGAGTGTGAACCTTCTTCCATATTCTGTGTATAAAGAACTAGGTCTAGGAGAGCTTAAACCGACACGAGTAACATTGGAGTTAGCTAATCGATCTGTGAAAGTCCCTAGAGGTATTATTGAGGATGTACTCATACAGATTGATACAGTCTACTATCTGGTTGATTTTATTGTTTTAGATACCCAACCCGTAGAGGCCGAGTCATCTAAGCGTCATATCCCAGTTATTTTAGGACGACCCTTCCTAGCAACTGTGAATGTCATTATTCATTGTAGGAATGGGTTGCTTAAGCTTTCATTCGGGAATATAACCTTAGAGACCAACATTTTCACAATGGGTAAGCAATTGTAGGAAGTAGACCAAATTGAGGAGGTCGATCCAAGAGCATGTGGATCGGGAATTCATAGAGGACCCAATTGAGAGAGCTCTAGTTTGGAGTGAGCTTCATAGTCAATAAGAGTCTGAGTGTGTAGGTTATAGAGACCCATCAACTACAAGCAAGGGGAATGATATGGTCATGCATGTGGGTCGTTGGACCCTTAGTTTTGAACCCCTTGCCCCTAGTGTTATCAAGCCAATCTCTTCCGAAGAGCAACCACCAATTCCTGAAAGAAAGTCTTTACCTTCTACCCTTAAGTATGCCTTTCTTGGGGGAGGTGAAACATACCCCGTGGTCATATTCTCTAGCCTGTTTGAAGGCCAAGAGGCATCTTTATTACAAGTGTTGGTGAAACATAGGAAAGCCTTAGGTTGGACCATAGCGGACTTTCACAGCATTAGCCTTCTCATGTGCACACATCGCATATATATCGAAGAGGAATCTAAGCCCGTGCGTCAAATGCAGAGACACTTAAACCCCAACATGAAGGAGGTAGTTAGAGGAGAAGTGCTGAAGCTCCTCGTCACGGGTATTATATATCCCATCTCTAATTCCAAATGGGTAAGTTCAACCCAAGTCGTCCCTAAAAAGTTGGGAGTAACGGTAGTACAGAATGAGCATAATGAACTGGTGCCAACTAGGATCCTAATAAGTTGGAGAATGTGTATTGACTATCGGAAGCTTAATGCCGCAACTAGGAAAGATCACTTCTCGCTTCCATTATTGGATCAAGTCCTAGAACGAATTGCGGGCCGAGCTTTTTATTGTTTCCTAGACGGTTATTCCGGCTATAACCAAATAGAGGTCACTTTAGAAGATTAGGACAAGACTATATTCACGTGCCCTTTTGGCACCTATGCATATAGGAGAATGCCCTTTGGCCTATGTAATGCACTGGCCACGTTCCAAAGGTGCATGATGTCTATTTTTAGTGACATGGTTGAGCAAATTCTAGAAGTTTTTATGGACGACTTCTTAGTTTATGGGGATAGCTATGAATTGTGTCTTGAGCACTTAGAGCAAGTTTTGGAAAGATGCGAGGAAAGCCATTTAGTGCTTAACTGGGAGAAGTGTCACTTCATGGTGACATATGGTATAGTCCTTGGACATATAGTGTCCGATAAGGGAATTGAGGTAGATAGAGCCAAAGTCGAACTGATTCAACGTCTTCCCCCTCTAGAAGCGTAAAAGATGTGAGATCATTCTTAGGGCATGCCGGGTTTTACCGGCGCTTCATTCAGGGTTTTAGTGCCATATCGAGACCTTTGTGTCATTTGCTTTCATTAGATGTACCTTTCGAGTGGACACCACAATGCCAAGACGCCTTTGATCAACTCAAAGGGCTTTTTACCACCGCACCTATTATTCGATCACCTGATTGGTCTCTTCCTTTTGAGTTGATGTGTGACACAAGTGACTATGTGGTGGGGGTTGTGTTGGGGCAAATGGTAGATAACAAACCATATGTGATCTATTATGCAAGCAAGACCTTTAATGAGGCTCAATTGAACTATACCACCACAGAAAAAGAGCTCCTTGCTGTAGTTTTCGCACTTGACAAATTTAGGTCGTACTTAATCGGATCGCTTGTCCTCGTATACACCAATCACTCAACACTTAAGTATCTCTTGAGTAAACCCGATGCGAAACCCCGACTCATCCGATAGATCCTCTTGCTATAAGAGTTCCATATTGAAATTCGAGACAAGAAAGAAGTTGAAAATGTAGTAGCTGATCACTTGTCGCGGCTCCCTACTAATAGGGAAGCCCAAGACCCCATTCTAATCAACGAACACTTTTTGGATGAGCACCTCTTTCAAATCACTGCACATACAAGCACAATGACCCCGTGGTGTGCTGACATTGCAAACTATTTAGCCACCGGTAGGATACCATCACATTGGTCTGGTATTGATAAGAAGAAGTTTTTTAGGAATGTGACGTATTTTTACTGGGAAGACCCTTACTCGTTTAAGTACTGCCCCGATCAAATTATTCGTCGGTGTATTCCCGACAATGAGGTGAGAAGCATAATCGAGTTTTGTCATTCACAGGTGTGTGGTGGGCACTTCTCATCACGTAAAACCGCTACAAAGATTTTGCAAAGCAGTTTCTATTGGCCCACCTTATTCCATGACGTCCATACCTTTTGCACATCTTGCGATCGATGCCAACGGTTAGGAAGTTTATCTCGGAGGCAGATGATGCCTCTTACTCCGATCATTATTCTAGAGGTCTTTGATTGCTGGGGTATTGATTTTATGGAGCCATTCCCGAACTCGTGTGGTTACCTCTACATTCTAGTGGCTATAGACTACGTGTCCAAATGGGTAGAAGCCATCCCGGCGCGTACCAACGACCATGTCGTGGTGGTCAAGTTCTTAAAAGAATATATTTTCTTTAGATTTGGTATGCCCCAAGCTATCATTAGTGATGGTGGCTCTCATTTCTGTAACTGGCCTGTAGGTCTTTTAATGCGAAAATATGGGGTGATTAACAAGGTTGGTACACCTTATCATCCCCAAACACAAGACCAAGTTGAGTTAGTAAATAGGGAGATCAAATAAGTCCTCGAGAAAACCGTTAACCCTAATTGAAAGGATTGGTCATTGAGATTGGTGGATGTATTATGAGCATATAGGACTGCATATAAGACCATTTTAGGTTCATCTCCCTATAGACTTGTGTATGGGAAGGCGTGCCACCTTCCGGTTGAAATAGAACACAAGGCGTATTGGGCAATCCGTCAATTTAATATGAATCTTGATCAGGCGGGTCCGTTACGACAATTGCAAATCAATGAACTAGAAGAGATAAGGAATGACGCTTATGAGAACTCGAAGATCTATAAAGCAAAGATGAAGTCGGTACATGACCAACACATCCTACGTATATCTTTCGAAGTTGGTCAAAAGGTCCTTCTATATAATTCCCGGTTGCACTTGTTTCCGGGTAAGCTTCAAAGTAGATGGGCAGGACCTTTTATTGTATAAGACGTTTCACCTCATGGGGCTGTTGAAATCCAAAATCCCAGAAATGGCAATGTTTTTAAAGTCAATGGGCATAGATTGAAGCCCTATCTTGAGCTTGAACCGATAGAAGTTGAATGTGTGGATCTATGGGATCCACCGCTTTTAGCATAACCAGAGTCAGAAAGCCTTTCTTGTATGTTGTATAATAGGAGTCTAGGTTGAGTCGAGACGGGGATAGTTTTACCCTAGTTGGGGGGAGGGGGTGTTGTCCCACCCTTTTACCTTTCCCCACCCGTCCTTCGTTGGGTGGTTTGTTGTCCTTCTTTGCATTTGTTTTCTCGCATTCCGGATATTGCTCCTCTCTAGTTGGGAGGGGGTACTTCGTATTGTGTGAACTTAGGATTGAGAGTCTTAGCATGTTTATTTAAGTTTTAGGTTTAGTAATACTTAAGATAGTTGATAGGATAGGGTAGAGTGGAGCCTAACAACGAGAACAAGCCGTGCAAGGATACAAATTTGACTAATGCAATTTTTGCCTTAGGGTTCGAACTCTAGCAGAAGAGTTCGAACTCTCAGAGGCCTTGCAATTAGAAAATTAGCCTTAGAGTTTGAACTCTTCTACTAGAGTTCGAACTCTTCTACTAGAGTTCGAACCTTTTGAACTATCAAAGTGGAAATTTGGCCTTAGGGTTCGAACTCTTTTGCTGGAGTTCAAACCCTTAGAATCAGGTGAAGCTGAATTTAACCCTGAGCGTTCGAACCCTCCTGGAGGAGTTCGAACGCCGTGCTTAGTATTTATTTCTTTTTGGGTTTAAGGGCCGTGCATGGGCTGGTTGCACCCATTATACCAATTGCTCGATAGACAAAGGGAGAGATGGGGATTTTGGCGATTTGGCTATGGGAGCATCAAGCCTAGGAGTTTCGGCCTTTCTCTTGTCAAATTCTTCATTTACGCAAGGTAACTACGCATCCCTATCTATCCTAGTCATTGCATTATATCATTAGAAAACCTTACATCTCCATTAGAGGGTTTTGTGAGATAAACACCATTTCGAGCATAAACTCACTTTGCACATTCTAAATTATGCATATTCCATTCAATTGCATTGTTGGGGGCTTGCCCAAGGTTGATGATAAAATTTTTGGGAATTTCCATGACATAAAATACCCTATTGAGTCGTGGGCTCCCTGGTGCACATTAGGTGTTTGATAAAATGCCTCAATGATGCTTTGGCCCTAATTTTGAGTCTAATTGGACACCTATACATTTTAGATAATTTGAGATGGAACATTGAAGGCCCAGGCATAAAAGTACTATACTTAGAGACATTGATCCTTAGGGTGCCCGCTAGGTGTTTGATAAAAGGCCCCATCGACCGATATTGGCTGGTAAGGTGTAAGTCATGGCATATGGAGGCTGAGGTGATGCTGTAAGGAGTTTCAGGGTATAGGAGGGGAGTCTTCTACATAAGTTGGATGTCCATTGCACTAGGCATCCTTTCATGGCCATATAGACTGACATAAGCACCGCACCTAGACATTCTCATACATTGCACCTATACGTTGAAGTATGACATATTGTGTATTGCTTGCATTGGCAGGGTGTGTGAGATGAGCACTGTGGAGAAAGGGGGTAACAAGGGAGATAAGCTCGGGGGTTCAGGTAAAAAGTCTAAAGGGTCGGCCTTATCAAAATCTCAACCTACCCAAAAGGATAAAGGGAAGAAGACCACGACTGACCTAGGTTATGATGACACCCGCTTCACCGGGAAAATTGAAGAGAAATTTTATAACCGGGTGTGGGTGAAGAATGGGGCAGTCATTGAGAGAGAGTTTCATATAGACACATTTGAGGAACTAGGTTTTGGTTTCCATGGGGACTTCACCAATCGAGGGTGGGTCGGTTTATCTGATTTCAAGGCCGAGTCTATTCTTACGCTATGTCAAGAGTTTATGTCCAATATTAGGCACAAACCTGTGATAGAAAAAGGGAAAGAAAAGATGGTGAGTTGGGTGAGGGGGACGAAGTTAGTAGTGACTCCCGACACTTTTGCTGAGATGTTTGGTCTCCCTAGGGTGGAGAACCCGGACTTTGCTTTTCCGAATGTGGGGCAGCCTGACCTAGCTACCATTTCCTGGGAGTTGCTTCCAGAGGGTGACACATGGGATGGGGAGGTACAATGTAATAAGATGCGTCTCAAGGATAAGTACCTCATATTATTTCTCTTTTCATGTCACTCATTATTACCCTTGAGGCGCACCGTTGGTATGAGTGTCACGAGGGCCATATTATTGTGGGCCATTGGTACTAGAAAGTCTATCGATTTGCCCCGTATGATGTTTATATCACTATATATGACCTATAATTCATCAGATGTTAGGGGTTCTGTACCGTTTATAGGTTTTCTGATTGCTTTGTTTAAAAAATATGAAATTTGTATCCCGGTGGACCTCATTAGGTTAGAATCAAAAAAGCCTATTGATAAGAGTTCTTTGAATAAATCTGAGGGCCAGAGGAAGAAGAGGAAGTTAGCAGCTGAGGCACCACCCGCTGCTGGGGTAGAGGAGTTGCAGGTGGCGATTGCAGGCTTGAGGACCGACATAAAGACTCGGATGACAAATTTCGAGGGTAGGATGACCACACTAGAGTAGCAGTCGGCCCGACATACTACTTTGTTACAGGAGATTAAGGGAATGCTCATCCGGATGAAGTCAGATGACGAGGATGATGATGAGGAGTAGGGATTTAGTGGAGTCTAAACCATTTTATCACTTTCCTGTATATCTTATCAATCTAGAACTCGTGGAGGTTTATATGGATAGAACATTGGAAGCATGGATATTTGTGAATGTGGATCTGGTTAGTTTTGTTCATATAATAACGTATCTTTGACGATGTGTGATGATGTATTGTTTGCTAATTGCAAATATAAAACCTGATGATATTTTTGTGAGTTGTTTAATGCACCATTATTCTTTTGCAAGTTATTGAAATAGGTTTAAGTTCTCGTTCTATTTATATTAAATATCATCCAAAACAAGTATGTTTTTTGGTTCCACTGAATTTCATTTGGACTCTTCGCATTCTATGGGGATATTATTGATATTTCATTTGTTGTGGATGTGTTGAGATGTCTTACGATTGGAACCATGACTAAATCATTATGCTTTGTTTTCAAAGACAATTGAATCAACTAGCAACTGTGCATAGTAGGATGTTTAAGCGGATTATCATGTTGACTTATTCTTGCATTGCTTAATGCTGAACTGTCTGTGTTGTATAGAGATAGGGGATATCTTACACTGAGCACAAGTCGTGTTTTGAAAGTGAACTTGCTATAGATTTTCATAACTATTTCCATTAAGTGGAGATATACACCTGGTGCATGAATCGTGTTTGTGAGCAAAGTTACGTCTACTCAAGGAAATTTATTGCACTTTGTTGTTTGAATAGCTTCATTATAATTGAAATTGGTTTACATGTTATAGTAATAGATTGGAATAGTTGACACCTTTTACTTGGTTGAACTGTTTGATTTATGCATGTCCAGATTTCGGTACATAGAGGCCAAGTCGTTCTTTCTGGTAATTGTATATAAGTGATTTTGAAAAGCGTGTGAATATGAAAATCTTAAATTTGAAGGAGAAAAGACGTCTTGCATGCTTTGTTGAGAATTTACGGAAGATTCAGAGGAATGAAAAAGGAAAAAAAGAAAGAAAACCGGTTGAGGCAGTAAAGTAGAAGTTTAATATGATGTAAGAAGTTGGAAAGTTTGAAAGAAGAACGAAGAAGACAAAAAAATGAAACACTAGAAGAGAAAAAAAAGAAAAAAAGAATGGAAAAAAGGGGTTTGAAGTGTATGTTTAGTAACTTGGCATGTGTAGTGGCCAATGCATATGTTGAGATCTTTTACCACTTGATTCTCTTTATTTTCTTGGACTGCTCTTTGTTATTTGGATGGCCTTAAGTATCTGGAATTGCATAAGTGTTTGAGTTCTCGCATGTAAAAGCTGTCATGTCAAATTCATAACTGTTACATTGACTGTAAGCGTTCCTTTCATGAAGTTATGCTAAGTCGCTACACCTCTTAATTTTACGATTTTTGAAATTGGGATTGCTTTACTTGCATTGTCTTTACACTTACTCGGATAACGGGCAATCTATTGAGGGAAACCGTTGTGTTCTGTTGTTGAGAGTGTATGCCTTGTGAGTTTTTGAATCGAAGCTATCAGTTGTTGTTATGGGGGGGGGGGTATGACATGTAATATTTGGGGACATAACATTTTATTTACATTTGAACCTCTCATTTGTATTGCATTTGACAGTTTGGTGGTTAGCATGACATGAATGGGTTGATTTGAAATGCTTGCATTGTATTGTGTTCAGAAGCTGTTGTTAAACTGTTTTCGGATACATTGCCTAATGTTGATATTTGTGGGTATTCATCATTGTAAACCCTCATGAGACACCACTCGTCCACTGGGGATAACTTAAGGGTTTAATGGCTTAATGCATACGCTAAATGCTTTCGGGATTCTTTCGAAATGAGAAATTATGTTTTGTTTTCTTAGTTTTGCTAGTGTCGCGCCCAGATTTTTCGCACTCGAGGAACACTCACACAAGCGGGAAAAATGCTGTACTCTCTCATTAGAACTCACCCTCCTAGAAGAATGAGTGTGACTAAGTTTGAATTGAAAATTGATTTGAATAAAGGGTTTTTGGAAAAGATTTGGAGTCGCCACCTAACTTGATTAAGGTAAGTTAGGTCACCTAAAAACTAAGAATAATCCGAAGACTACACTTAGGGTTTTTGGAAAACGATTTTGAAAATATCTCCTCAAGAGAGGGTTTTTTAGGAAGACAGGTTTTTTGGCAACCTTTGGAAAACATTTAGCCCTTTTTTTTTTAGAAAAATAACTCCTTTTTGGTCTTTGAAATCAGTGATCTAGTTTCGGAGGTTGGTTATGTGTAGGGAAGACGCACTAAGCCATCACCTAACCCCACCCTTTCGGTACCTACATGTCAATCTACTATAGATTCACCTATGAGAGTCTTCAACTAACTAATGGTCAATCCTATTCACTTTGAAAAACAATGTTTAAAATCTATCATGATGCATGATGCAAGTGCAAGAAAAAGAAGTTGGAAAATAGATTTGGAATGAAATTTGAAAAGAAGTTGATATGATTTGAAAATAAATTTGAAGAGATGGAATTGAAATTGGAAAATTTTAGAATTTGGAAATTGAGATTTGAAAATGGATTTTCGGAATTGAAAATTGGAATAGATATGGAATTGGAGATTGGAAATAAATTGTAGAAATAGAAATTGAAACATGTTGTGAAATTTGAGATTTGAAAAATGTTGTAACCGCACCCATGATGGTTGCTTACTTATCCTTTTGGAGGAATCAGGTCAGTCGTAGTTCAAACAAGAGTCCGATTGAAAATAGATTGATTTGAAAGAAAGAGATTGAATTGGAAATTGGATTAGAAGATTGAGAGATTGAACTTTGATTGAAAGATTTAAAAAGACTTGACTTTGGAAAACTCGGTTTTAGGAAACCTAGACTTAAGGACTTCAAAAAGAAGGATTGGATTTGACTTGGAAAGATTTTGAAAAAGAACTGACGTGAACATTAGACTTGGACGATTTAGGAAAGGATTGGATTTAGGAAGGGCTCGAATTAGGAAAGGTCCGATTTAGGAAAGTTCCGTTCTAGGAAGGTGTCATTTTAGGAAAGTTTTCGAATTAGGAAAGTTTTCGAAATTAGGAAAGTTTTGAAATTAGGAAAGTTTCAACTTAGGAAAGTTTTGAATTAGGAAAATTTCAACTTAGGAAAGTTCTGAAATAGGGAAGTTTTGAAAATTGGAAAGTTTAGAATTTGGAAAGTTTTTAAAATAAGAAAGTTTTAGATTTGGAATGTTTTGAAAATAGAAAAAGTTTAGTTTAAGAAAGATTTGAAATTTGGAAAGATTTGAAGTTTAGGAAAGTTTAGAGTTTTGGAAAGATTCAAAATTGGACTGTTTAGAATTTAAAAAGATTTAACTTAAGAAAGTTTCAAATTTAGAAAGTTTTGAATTTGGAAAGATTTGAAATTTAGAAAGTTTAAAACTTCGAAAGCTTTAAAGTTTGAGTTTTTGAAAATTTTAAGATTAGGAAAGGTTTGAGTTTAGGAAAGGTTTGAAAAACTTAGATTTGGAAAGTTAAGATTTGGGAAGGGATAGAGTTAGAAAAGAGTTGAATTAGGAAAGATGTGGAAGTTAAGTTGTATAATTTAGGAAAGATTTTTATGTTCAAATTTTGGAAATTTAAGATTTAGGAAAGGAGAAGCTTAGGAAGGATTTGAGTTTGGAAAGGTTTAAATTGGGAAGGGATTGGATTTTGTTTCTAAAAGAGAAGTGCTTGATTTTATTTCAAAAAACGGAGGATTGGATCTAGTTTCCTAAACGGGAAGGTTTGATTTGGTTTCCTAAAGGGAAAATAGGATTTGGCAAGGATTTGAAAAGGGAGATTCTAGAAATCCTAGATTTAGAAAATTATAGTTTCGACGTAGAAAATAGGTTTTGGAAAGGTGTATAGTTTGGATGTGAAAACAAGAGGTCTTGGAAACCTAGATTTGGGGCAAAGTTTGAAAATCATGTTTTTGGAAAGAAAATTAGGGTTTCCTAATTGTGAGTTCTAAGGCTTGATTTGGGCTCTAAGGCAAGAGTCTTTGGAAAGTGCATCTTTAAAAATGAAAGTTTTAGAAAGATAATCCTAGGGAGGAGTTTTTGGAAAGTGTGTTTTTGGAAACGAAGATTTTAGAAGGAAAATCCTAGAGGGGCGTTTCTAGAGGAAAGATTTTGGAAAGAGAGTTTTTGGAAAGATTTTTAGAGAGAGTTTTTCTAGGAAAGAAACTTAGGGAACGTTTTTGGAAAGTGGACTTTGAAGATAGCGTTTTGGAAAGGAGTTGAAAAAGGGAGTTTTGAAAAGTAGATTTTTGGATGGAGTTTTTGAAAACAACTTTGGAAAGGAGAGTTTTTGGAAAGTATGTTGGAAAAGAGATTTTTAGGAAAAGAGATTTTTGAAATGAGAGTTTTTAGAAGGTGTAAAAACATCTCACTTTCCTAAAGCGATTCTAACCATAAGAAGGCTAGAACCACTTTAAGAAAGTGGTTTTGAAAACAACAAAGGTTGAAAATATAGACCATGTTGGTCACTTTAAATGTAACACTTTCCTAAAGCAATCCTAGCCATGGAAAAGCTAGAATCACCCTAGGATTGTGGTTTTGAAAGCAAGTTTTCTAAAAGGGGATTTTGATGCAATTTTGAAAACAAGTTTGAAAACGATTTGAAAAACAACTTTGAAAACGGTTTTTGGAAGATGCAAGATCATGATATGCACAATGCAATTTGGGGTCGTGAACATACAAGGCTAAGGCTTCACCACATAATCAAGGGGGTCGGACCCACGTGGTCTCCGGTTAGCCTGAAGGAAAGCCCCCGACATGGTGACCCTCCGATAGTCTAATCCTACACATGGACCGGGAGTCCCCTTATTTCAAGCATGCAAAGAAAGGGGGGGGGGGAAAGAGATGGGGGATTAAAATAGAGAAAACCCAAGTGGGTTAGGAGAGAGAAGAGAGAGGGGGGAAGTGCAGAAATTTAAATGGAAAACCTACCTTGTATCTTGTTTATTTTGCGCGCCTCGCTTGTCTTCGGTCTTCGTCTTGAACTTCGTCTTCAATCTTCAAGAGCCGCCTTCAATCTTCAAACTTCAGATTGCAACTCTTCAAGTCTTCGAAGGAGGGTTGAAGGTCCGTGTATGAGTATATGGGGGTGTGTATGAGTGTATGGGAGACTAGGGTTTAGTGTATGGTGGCTAGGGTTTGGAAAACCTAGGGAGGCTAGGGTTTTTGGAGTGTTCGAGCTCTGTATATCGAATTATATGATTTTTAGATTGAGTTTGTGGATCTTTTTCATATTGGAAGAGGCTTTGTATTTATAGAGGTTGGACAAACCTGGCGCCTGTTGCAGTGGAGCCAGGCCAAACTGTACACTGGCGCTACTAGGAGTGGCGCCAGGCCATTTTTTGGCTTGGCGCCACTACTAGTGGTGCCAGCCATTTAAGAAATGTTTAAGGTCGGGAAGCAACGTATCTTTGATTAGATTTGGGCGCCCGTACTAGTGACTACCATGCAATTTTTAGCCTGGCTTCACTAGGAGTAACTCCGGAAAGTCCAGGAATGGTTTGAGGGACCGGGAATGGACCGAAAGGCTAAAAAAGAGTAGGAACACTTAAAATAATGTCCTAGAGGTATTTGACTTGAAAAATAAAGATAAGATGTGTCGGAAGGGTTGACCGGGCCTTTAGGGGCAAAACGGTTAATCGGATCGGGAAGCTGCCGGGACGGACTCGGACTGTCCCAGAAGAAGACTCGAGATTTGGAAACATTATTCAGAATGTTTTCAAAGGTTGCCGGTTTGATACCCAGAGCCGGTGTGGTCGGAGAAGGTGACTGGCCCACTAGGGGCAAAATGGTCATTTCGCACCGGGTTTGTCGGAACTGACTCGGAATGATCTGGAAAGATAGAGGAAGGTTAAGAATACTATAAAAAGTAATCTCAGAGGATTACCGGTTCGATACCCAGAGTCGGCGTGGTCAGAAAAAGGAAACCAGCCCACTAGGGGCAAAATAGTAATTTTGTACCGGGTTGGCCGGAATTGGCTCGGAATGATCCAAAAAAGTAGAGGAGGATTGAGAATACTATAAGAAGTAATCTCAGGAGGTTACCGATTTGATACCCAGAGCCGGTGTGGTTCTTGGGGCGTTCGGATGCCTAGGGGCAAAATGGGCATCTAGACCGAAAAGTCTCAGAAAAGGTGCAAGGGGTAGTTTGGTCATTTTTTTACCGAAGTGGGCTAACAGACACTGGTGTTGACCTGGGTTTTGAGTGTTTCTGCCACTCTGACGGCGGTCATCGTGATACAAGGGTTTGTTGGCAATTCCCCATATCGATCTATTTGTGAGTATTTTCGCTACTCAGACCGTCTCGAGGAATAAACTGTCTTGAGAGAGGGATTGAAAAGGGGTCTTATCATCTTCGAAAAGACGTGCCTAGTTAGAACCGTCTCGAGGAATAAACTGTCTCGAGAGTGGGATTGGAAAGGGGACTTATCGTCTTTGAAAAGACGTGCCTGGTTGGAACTGTTTCGAGGAATAAATTATCTCGAGAGTGGGATTGGAAAGGGGACTTATCGTCTTCGAAAAGACGTGCCTGAGTTGGAATCGTCTAGAGGAATAAACTGTCTCGAGAGAGGGATTGGAAAGGGGTCTTACCGTCTTCGAAAAGACGTGCCTGAGTTGGAACCGTCTCAAAGAATAAATTGTCTCGAGAGAGGGATTGGAGTTTGAATTGGAAAGAAACAATGCCCCTAAGGGCATTTTGGTCATTTTGCCTCTATTTGGGCTCGGCGGGCCCGCGAAGCGATGGACAGATGGGATTTGGACTTAGAAAATCGGTTTCGATTGGAATATGCCCACAATGACTTGAAAACAAGTCTGGACGGAGTGTAGACTGCCGAGCGGTCAAAAATGGGGTGCTTACAGCTACCTCTCTTTTTCTGTCTTCGCTTGTCAAAGATAGAAAACGATAGAAGTAAGAGTCACATGTTGACTGCGAGGCAGTCAGAGGGGCGGACATTAGAAATCCTTTGACAACGGGGGTTGAAAACGGATAACGGGCCAAAAAGGCCTTCGAAAATGAGTTTTGGCGGGAAAAAGGGCGAAGCTGCCCAAAATGTGTAGGGAATTCATTTTGAAATCTTGTTGGACAGAAAACTTGGAAAGATTTTGGAAAAATAGCGTTTTAGGAGACATTTTGGAGGTAAGAATTTAAGAACTCTTTCGGATTTGAAAATTTTTGAGATTGACAAGGATTTAAGATGGTAAACTTTGGAACTTGATAGAAATTTTGGAAGGAAGAATTTTTTGAGTGAAATCTTGAAAATTTTTAAGGATTTATTTTGTTTAAGACTCTTTTGAAAGAAAAGTTTGGGGAGGCAAGGATTTGGAAAAGGGATTTTCTTTAAGAACTAAATCAGAAAAACTTGGAGATGGATTGAAAAAATTTTAGACTTGATTTTGAAAATGATTTTTGACCTTGATTTTCGAAGTAGAATTTGATTTTAAGAAGTGATTTTGCAAAAAACTTTTAGAAAACAGAATCAGAAAACCCTTGAAAACTAACTTTGGAGAGGAAATTTTAGAAGAAAGAATTTTTGAAAACTTTTGGAGGATAATAATAAGAGACCATTGGGAAACTTATTTTTGAAAAAGAACTTTTTGAAGAGAAAAAGTCAGGAAACTTTTCAAAAAATTTTTAAGAAACCTTTGATAGTTGATTTTAGAAAAGAAACTTTGAATGAAAAGTTTAAGAAACTTTTAGGTTGGTCTGAATAGGATGTATATGGAAGTTGCGTCCTTCATTTTTATTTTATGTTTCACCTTTGGTTATTTTCATTATTATTTTTTTGTTGCTTTTATTTCTTTATCTTTTGAATTGCATATATTGAATTCTAATACCTCTTACCTTGACTTACCTTTCATGATGGCGGGGGCAGGCGATGAGGGTTCTGAGAAGAGTCATTGCTTCGGGAAGATGGCTCGAACAGATTCTTGTTGGCAGCTCCGGCCGCTCTAGGGGTTGTCAGCACTCTGCCAATCGAGCACCTTCTAGCCAGGGTGGGAGGGGGGAGTAGGCCTCTAGTCGACCCCTTCCCTCCAGTTGAGCCAACCCTCGAGGATGAGATGGACATCGAGGTTTTTCACTTTTGACTTTTCGGATGGCCAACGCTATTTTGAGCTGACTACAGGTTTGGTATGACGGGCATCCTTCAGATGAACAAGACATCTTTGCTGGTCCTTTGGTTGCATGGCTTCTCTCCTGTTAGTGTAGCTTGCTTTCTGACAGTGGTTCCCACCTGACCTGTCTTTCTTCCATTTTGGGGAATGTGAGCTTGCCCCTACTCCTCATGAGTATGGCTTTCTCCTACGTCATGGGACCGAACATGCCTCTTGGTTGTGACACATTTATCGAATGACGAGATACCCTTGGAAACCAACTCGTCAGACACCGTTAGAGTGACAAAAATACTCGAAACTCAGTTCAACACCAGTGCTTGCTAGCCCACTATGGTAAAAATGACCAAACTACCACTTAGACCTTTCCAACACGCTTCTCGAGAAAGTACCTAGATCCTCAGAGCTCTAAGTCCACATTTTCATGATTGTCCCAAAGACAATCCAGCATGTTCAAAGGCCTTATAGTCAATTCCAGATCAATTCCACAACCATCTAGTCAAAATGACTATTTTGCCCTTAGGCATCCGATCACCTCCGGGAACCACACCGGCTCTGGGTATCAAACCGTTTACCTCCCGAGGATACTTTTAATAGTATTCCTAACTTTCTAATGCCTTTCTGGATCATTCTGTGTCTATTCCAATAAGCCTGATGCAAAATGACTGTTTTGCCCTTGGTGGCCCGCTTGCCTTTTCTAATCACACCCGGCTCTGGATATCAAACTAGAAACCCTTTAAAATACTCTTGATAGTGTTTTCAACCTTCAAGTCTTCTCATGGGTCACTCTGGGTCCATTTTGGTATTTTTTTCGATTTAATTGACCGTTTTGCCCCTGGTAGGCCGGTCACCCTTTTCATCTACTCCGGCACTGGTTCTCATAGATACTCTTATAGCGGTTCCTATCCATCTTCGACCTTTCGGATCACTCCCGAACTTTCTAGAGTCACTTCTAGTGGAGCCAAACCAAAAATTGCAGAGTAGTCACTAGAACAGGCGCCCAAATCTTTTGCTTTGCATCCCAAGGGTCAGAAGATACGTTTATCGCTGCCTTAAAACTTTCCTAAGTGTCTGGCGCCACTAGTAGTGGTGCTAAGCCAATAAATGTCCTGGCAACACTCCTAGTGGCGCCAGGCTTAAAATATCATTAGCGTCATTACAATAGGCGCTAGTTTCTGTTTCAATTGCCTATAAATACAAACCCTCTCCCTGTGTAAAAAGTGTTAACTCAAGGTTGATCCTCATGTTGATTTTGATGATAACTAAACCTTGTGTTATTTTACTAATGCATTTGCTTAATGTGCAAATTAATAAAGTTTATAATTTAGACTTAAAGTTCAACTTAAAGTCTAATACATGTCAGAGTGGATGCACAACAAGCTAAGATCAAGCAATGCACTCTAAGAGTCATGTAATGTACCAAAACAGAACAATGACACCTATTCCAACTTCCAACAAATGATTTGCATTTGAAGAGATTGATGGTGTTCAAATAAAAATTTCATCAAGTATGCATAGACTGAATGAAGTTGACTTGCATTCAAAGAGATTGAAGGTATTTAAATAAAAATTTCATCAAGTATGCATAGAATGAATGAAGTTGACTTGCATTCAAAGAGATTGAATGTGTTCAAAAAAAGACTTCATCTGGCATGTAAAGAATCAATGAAGATAATGTGTATTCAGAGAAATGAAGATGTTCAAGAGTAGACTTTATCAAGCTTATAAAAAACTCATTAAAGTGATCCTAAAGAAGAAAGAAGGATGTGCAGCAAAAAGGTAGAGATCGGCAATGTGGCATCATCGAGCTCTACATGAAAGAGATAGCTTGGCAATGAAAGAAAGAGCTCGACAATGAAAGAGAAAGCTCGGCAATGAAGAAGAAGAGTTTGGTATTAATGGAATGAAGTCCTGACAGTTTGGAAATCAAGAAAAGATGATTATCAAATGATAGATTCAATCTAAATTGACTAGAAAACAACTTTGGTTAATTGAAGACTTTGATTGATCATCATACCCCAAAGAGAAAACTCCTTGAAGATCTTATAGTATTGCTGAAGTTGAACTTGATCATTGGAAGAATGAATGAAGATTTCTGAGCAATGTGTCGACACATGAGGACAGAAGCCAAAAATTTGAAAACAGAATGATCAAGTGTCGACACATGCAGTTGATGTGTCGACACATTGAGACAGTGAACAACATCTGAAAAATGCAGACCAGATGTGTTGACACATAAAGCCAAGTGTTGACACTAATTCCACTCTAAAAGTGTAATCTTTGTCCCCTAATTAAGTGTTTTGTTAGCCTCTATACAGGTATTAGAATAGGTTTTTATCAGTAAATTGATTTAAAGTGGTTTTCTATGTGTATTGTAGGTTTTTGGTGATAAAATGGTGAAAATGGCCTAAAGAGAGGAAGTTTATCCGGACGGACCGTTCGGACGGTGCATTCGGACGGACAAATAACCGTTCGGACGGTCCGTTTAGACGAGCGAATTACCGTTCGGACGCTACAACGGAGATCGGTGTTCCAGAGTCGATATTTCCCGTTCAAAGCCATTCCAGAGTCAATTTTTCTCGTTCAAAGCCATCACAGAGTCGTCTTTTTCAGTTCAAAGAAATACATAGCCGAGATTCCACGTCTGAAGACCGTCCGAACGGTGAAATGACCGTCCGAACAGTTATGCCACCATCTGAACAGTGCGTCCGGATGCAATTTAGATGGTCTTAGGACGCACTTCGGACGGTGAGCGCAGATTTGCCTACAACCTAGTAGTCGAAGAAAGAGAGGTTTTATGTTATTTTTTAGGGTTTCTGCCGCGGGTAGAGAGGGAGAATAGGGGAAAAACATGTATTTTGTTTAGATTTACTTTGCATTGTTGTATTTAGGACTTTAGGAAGGGTTTAGGTAGATTTCTAGTGTTGTTTAAGTGTAATCTTTCACATTTTCTATAGTTTAACATATTTATACACTTTTGATTTGGAGTCAAAATGTTGTTTCTACACTTTGGAAAGTTTTCAACCGTGGAATCTTCAAGCTAAGCTCATTGTTTGGGAATAAATGTGAAGATCTGACTCGCCCCCAAATGCGGTATTCCTACAAATAGAGTTAGTACCCCGCAAGAGTACGGGAGGTCGCGATGAAGTATAAACCGGAAGATCCAGTATCGTTCTCTCCCAAGGGACCTAGCTTAATATAGGCTTTAGCACTCAACTCATATTAACCTAAACTAGGATCGAATTGCAATTAAATAGGGTAATTGGATCTAAAATAAAAGGAAAAATAAAAAAAGATTGAAAATATTTTGGATTTTTGATGATGATTTTGAATTACTAACCTAATGTAATGAAAATTAAAGCAATTAATACTAGACAATTAAAGTAAAGCAAAGTGAAAATAGAATTAAAGCAATTAAAAGGGAATTGGGCTCAAATGATCCAATCACTCAATTTCATCCAAGATTTCCAATGGGGTTTATAAGTCAAATCAAACACAATATTTAAGTCTGTTTGATTCAAAAAAATTTAACTTTGAAAACCGATAATTGTCAAGCAATTGAAATTAGATACATGTTCAATGGGGAATCAAAAGTTAATACCATCGATTCAACTTAGTCAATACCAAATTTGTGGTTTGTGCATTAATTAGTCAAACATAGTCAATAACTTAGGTTTTCTAAGGCATCTTCAATCAATTGTTGGGAATGAATTTATAACAATTGTAGAGTATTTTTCTAGTCAAGAGTCCTAAATTAATACCATTGATTTGGGTGATGAAATTCTCAAACTTAGTTAACAATCTAAGTTTTCTAAAATTCCACACCTAATTACTAGAAATTTAAATTCTAAGAAAATTTGGCAATTAATCCATGAGATACCTCCAATTGAATTCCTTGGATTATTTGGGTGATTTTCACATTTAAACCCAATGTAAAAACTAGCTAATTATACTCATAATAAAAGTATGAAAAATGGAAACAAAGTATGTAGAGATTTAAACTTAAATTTACTTGAAGATTAAGAGTATTTGGATACAAGGAAAATACAAGAAAGTGCAAGAAAGTGAAAGAAAATTCAATACAATGAAAAGAAATTACAAGTTCTTCTCTTATATTACCATTACAAAGCTAAATCTAAGCTAAAAATAAAAAAAAAATGAAAAAAACCAACCTTGGAGAAGTTCTCCCGCTGCCCCCTTGCTCAAACTAACGCTAACTCAAAAACTTTACAAAAACCCTTAAAAACGCCACTTCGGACACAAAAAACATAATCTGGATGAACAGTAACCGTTCGAATACCGTCCGAATGGTGAACAGTAACCGTCATGAACAGTACCCGTCTGAACGGTGAACACTACCCGTCCGAACGGTGAACAGTACCCGTCCGAATGGGTACTGTTCATGACTATTCGACTGCAGAAACTCTGAAGTGTTTTTTGACCACCCTAGAGCTCTATTTAGCCGATGCACATTAGATGCAAAGTTGTAAAGCTTGAAGTCTTCTTTCCAATGATGTAAAAATCAGCTCAATCGAATATCGGAGCAAAACGTTATGGCCAGAATACCGAGACAGGTCTGAATTTTTATGAACAAATTATTCATCTTGAACCCTCTTTGATTATTCTTGCTTTCTTTTTGCCTTTATTAGCTTATATAACCTACAAAACACATACAAAAGATACTCAAAAAAATATCTAACTAAAATAAGATAATTAATTACAATATAAGTCTAACAAAGTACAAATTAAGAACTTATAATTACACTTTTAGGGTGTAATTAAGATCTACCAAGGAAGGCATAGAAAATGAAAGGGGAGTCTTTAATCTTGTTAAATATATCTTTTGCATCCTTTTCTTTAATTATATTGGAATTAATTGTTGTAGAAATCTTAGATCTATAATTATTGTTAGTAACATGTGATTTATTTTTAAGGAACCCATTAATAGTGACAAAACTTAATTCCAAATTAATTGGAGATCCATAAATTTTCAAAGCTAAACTTTCCGAATCAAGGGCCTTTGGACGGTTCTTAATTTGAGTTAACCAAAACTCCCCTTTCAAATTCCGTGCTAGAATTGGTAGATCGGAACATTTGAACCCAAACCCCTTTTTTAATCAAGTTAAATCCTTACTTGCGCTCATTTGGAATTTCGGTTAAATCAAGAGTTAATTTAGGCATAATTGTGGTTGTTGTAGTAGAATTTTCATAATTGTCAAATTGCTTTAGCTAAAATCAAGTTGTTGTGTTAAATTTCAATTCAATTGTTTGCCTAGTTATTAGCAAAACAACTCTTCAAACACTAAAAGATTTTCGGTCAAATTTTAGTTACCATAGGTATCGATTCCACTCTTGGATTGCGATTGCAGTTTGCATAGGTTTCTAAGCTCTACTTGTTTCGATTTCTAGATTGGCACAAGTCTCATGGGAGAACACGATAGTGGGAATACCCTAACTTAAACTACAAGCACCTCCATCGCGGTGAGCGTGGTGGGAGCGAGTCAAGTTTTGGCGCCGTTGCCGGGGACTTGAAGGAACGAGCAATGTGCGAAAACGAAAAAAAAAAATATTACAAATCGTAAAAACAAGGTGGGAATTGATCACCCACCTATGAGGGAAGCATCTACGGCTTCGGGCCTAGGTAATTTCTTCAAACTCAATGTGGATACCATGTTAGGATTTTTATTTCTTTCTTTTCAATAGTTTCTTTTGTTTGATTAACTAGTAGCAGTGCATATTGTTAGGAGCATTAGAGGAGTTAGGTTAATGTGCGCTTTATTTACTAATCGGTGATAATTTAGCACATGGAGTGGGAGATTGGAGTTGAAAAGCCGTTGTCCGGTAAAGAGAAAAAGTCGTTGTTCGGCATATATATATTGTTTGTGTATGATGTGTTGACTAGGATTGAGGCATACTATTTGTGCATTGCATTTGCATGTCCCATTGGGCACGAATTGACAATAAACGCCTTTTACGAGTTGACCCACCATCACTGGCTAACACACCTTCTCCCGGAATTTCATTATTAGTCGACCTAGGTGCAACTCTTATGAATGACATAAACAATGATGGTAGGCTACCTAATGTTGCTCCACCCAATCCAAATGTTTTGCCAAACCCACCGATGTGTGGATTGCTACAACAACCTCCTTTACATCCGGCCCATGGTTTAGGGGGTGAGAACATGGAAAATGCGAGCAACCATGGGGACATGAGGGCTCCTCAATTCCGAAT